>JAILYB010000139.1:1800000-2108136 GCA_021437785.1 Rhodomyrtus psidioides
ACCCTAGAATCGAGAATCGCCAGCTAGTGACCAATTTTGCAAAATGTGAACCGTAAATCACCCGCTCTTTTCATGGATCCATCCGAAAACCGAACCACCAGTCCGGTCCAATTCTTGGTTGGATTCCGGTTACGGTTTTACCGAGCACTAGCATTAATTAAAAAAAAAAAAAGGAACCAATCCCCAACGGTTGAAGGAGGAAAAATTTCAATAATGTAAGATAACAATGGGGAAAACGATTTAGTACTATTGCCACATGAAAAGAATTTAATATGCAAGATAACAAATATTGCAAAAGTTATTTCAAGAGAATATACATTTGTATTTTACAAAAGGGCCGATACGTTTGAATCGGTTGGATGGTTCCCATTAGAAATCGAAAACCGAACCGATACCTACCAGTTCCAGAAAATTGGAATTGAGAACCAGACCGTACCTGTCGACTACCATTCAAAATCGGTTGGTTGAGTACGGTTCGGTCCGATTTGGGTGGATCGTAATTTTTTTGCTCACCCCTAGTGGCAGCCCTCATCCAGATTTGGGCGAGACTAGCCTTGTCCACAATGTCGATGGCCTTGCCCAAAACAAGGAGAGGCTGGGCAAGGGCCCGACGACCCTTGTCGACAATAGTAAGAAAGAAAAAAACTAAGCAAATAAAAAAGGGAAAAAAATTTAAGAAAATAGTAAAATATTCTTAAAAACTATTCACGTTAGAACCGGCAGGGCCATTATATGCATATGCTTCGATCTTTTTAATATAAATATAAAAAACTACTTGTTGACCTTAATTTCACGACCCATGAGAATGGCATGGAAAGCCTATTATAAGTTTGAGTGGAGCGATTCGGTGACGGTAAAACTGCCGAAATGAGAATTGGAAGGGAAGAGCGATATCCTCCATCCCTCCTAGTTCCTTTTCTTCTCTCCAACAAATAAAACCAAACAAGGTGATCCCGTTCAATTCTCCTCTATTTTTTCTGAACCGTGTAGTTTCAACCCCTGGTATTCATTATCATAACGTTTGTGTCTGGATTAGACTATGTTGGATTCAAGAATCGAACAATAAAAGCACGAACAACCACCAAATCGATGAACTATATTGGCAAGAAATATACCTCGGGCTGCTCTTCGGATGCAGCTATATGTAAGACAGTGTTACCATCTTGGTCTTTCTAGTCCAAGATTTCTGTCAGATAGACTCGCTTAAGCCATCCAAGCAAAACCTTGAATGCTTCGAGGTTGTGGTTCTTGACGGCAACGTGAACTGCAGTCTCACATCGGCTCGTCAAATCTTTGATGGACGATTTGCAAGCGGATAGGAATTCGGCCAAGAGCTCCAGCTCGTTGCCCCCTTCTTTCCCAGCAACATAATGCAAAGGTGTGATCCCGTGTCGTCCACGAACTTGAATCAGCCTGGGGTCGAGGGTGATTAGTGCCCTCGCGGTGTGATAATGCTCGTGTTGCAAAGCCAAGTGCATAGGGCTGTCACCCTATGGATTCAACTTCCGAGCGAACGACGGCCTTAAGATGGCCATCTCCATAGCCACGTCGGTTTTCCCGGCGGCAGTGGCAATGTGTAAAGGAGTATTTGGGAAGGGGTCCTTAGATAGACGATCTAAGAGTTGTCGCTCCTCCACGATTAAGTCATGTAGCTCATCAACATCATCATTTGCTATTGCAAGTTGAAACCGAGAGTCCCTAGCCCTCTTTTCTTTTTTTTTGGCCAGACGCTCCTCCATGCTTTGACCAAGGAAATGGAGTAGCGAGCTTGCAAAATCATGAATAGTGTCTTATAGTCAAGGAAAATTTAATTAGGTGAGTCACTATTTCGTAAATTGTTTATGTTGGAAATTACGCCCATCAAGGGCTAAATTAATTAATTTCCATTATTGCGATAATTGGCAATTAACAGGATTTGTTTCCTTTGCTGAGAGAGAGAGAGAGAAGATGGTGATTCTCTCTTCCACAAAACGTACGTTTGTTCTTCCAACCACTATTGACGAAAAACTCTCTCAAAAAAAAAAAAAAACACTCCATGGACATTCTCTCTCGACGACGATCGATCACTGGATTTGGAATCGTTTCTCATCTGCAATGGGGGCAATTAATCTGTGCCTATCGAGGTATGTTCGTCTTACGTGATATACATCTCCGATCAGTGATTCAAGTTTGATGTTGGGCATGTATTTTAATCTATTCCGCTGCACATTTTTACGTATTTGAATTTGGGATCCTTCCCGACATTGGTATTAGAGCAATCGTTCTTGTTTCCTGATCATTTTGTGGCTATCGAGTCGTCAATTTCAAGCAAAAATCGGGTGTTCGACCGTACTGTTCATCAGCAAAATATTTCGTTATGGCCATCGAAAATAATTTTGAACACATATTCAGAACGGGCTCGGCGAGACGAGAATTTTGAGTGGTCTCCCATCGCGAGGCGACACCGGGAGCGGCCGTACGGTCCTCCACGGGATCGGTCCTGCTACAACAACTGATCGACGCTTTTTCGTGGAATTATGTTCAGTAAAAATGGGAAATGAGTATACCATTAGACTTGTATTGATGAGATGAGCATTTTGACCGGTCGAACGCCGCAAATGGAGGCCGGAATACGCCGCCCACGCGACACATGCCTCCACGGATTGGGTTCTCGACGCAGCGGCGTTTCGAGGCATTTTCATGAAATTTTGTTCAACGAAAATTAGATTTGAATATACTATCGGGTTCATATCGACAAGACGAGCATTTTGAGGGGTGGCTCGTCGCCGGAGGAGGCCGGGCGGCGGCTCACGGGCCGACGGGGTCACAGCCGCCGTGATCCACGCGCCACGTACGTCGCACGTGGGCGGGCGGCCCCCCTTTGCTGACGTCACGATGATGTCAACGACGTGCGACGCACGCGCACGTCACCTTCTATGGGTGACATCGGCCTGACGTCAGCGGTTCGGGCCTGGCTTGACCCGCGACGCATGAGCCAACCAGGACCCATTTTAGTTTTATTAAAAAAAAAATTGAGCCCGGCCGGTGACGTGACAAATCCGACCCAGTTTCTGGGTTGACCCGTGTTGACACCTGATTTTTGACCCAGCCTTTTTCATTTTTATTTTTTTTTGAAAAATCATAAAAAATTCATAAAAAGTCAAAAAATTACAAAATCAACTTTGGTGGCCTTGGCCAAGCCCAAGGAACCATTCTTGACCAAAAAATAATTTTTCATATTTTTCATATTTTTTAGTATTTTTGGAAAATAGAAAAACACTTAAAAAATCAAGAAAAATAGCATTTGAGGTCACACAAATATGGAAAAATATCCAATATTTTTCCTTTTAATCCCTTGTATTTTTGACCTCACAAAAAAGTCAAAATCAGATTCAATTTTAGGTGTTCCTTTGTAACCCGTACTATTGAATTTGAAGAAAAAATAACAATTGAGTCTCTTAATTTGCAATTTTGGCATTTTTTAAGATCTTGACATTCAATCTAACTAACCCCTATTTCAATTTAGCCCAATTGTGTGTGCAATTTGCTCAATTGCACGGATTTGACAAAATTACATACTAAAATTGCATTTTAGTCCTTGAAATTGAGCATAATTGAAATTACTTTCAATTCAAGGGCTATCACTGCAAATTGAACATGCTACCCAATGGATTTCACCATTTTAAATCGATTGGCATAGGTGGTTTGACTCAATTTGATCATTTGCACCCCCAATTATACGATCCCCAATTTCCAATTAAATGAAAATTTGGGGATTTTGTAGAAATTGATGAAAACTTTTGGGCAAAACCACATTTCTAGATAGAATTCATGCTCTAGATTCGATTTTGAGGTTTAATTGCAAAATTTTCCCATTAATTTGGGATTAATTTGAAAAATCCCGTTCGGAACCGGTTCAGACCGGTCAGACCGCCGGTCAGACCGGTCAAACCGGTCCGCTACAGTGTCGTCTTCCCCAAAAGAGCTCGAACAGATGAACAGTGATGGACTGAGTTTCGAACGCCAAATTGAAGGGCAATTCGCGACTAATTGAAAGAGGAATGGTGGGCGTCTTGTTCTTTACCTCAAGACCTACCGATCAAGACCAACTCCGAGACGAATGGCCACCGGAAGAGCTCCGGCAAGGACGGTCAAAACCGGGGTACCTGCGAAAGTCAACAAAGACCAAACACAGCACTAACCCATGCCAAATTCACGCGAAATGAAGCTCGCCACGCAACCAAACAGGGTCGAGTGAAGTGCCCATCAGCCCCGACTTCGTTTTGACCACATTGCACGTGATTACACGTGCCGAACAGAATCAGTTGGAGACTCGTTCGGCGACAGAAAATTGAGAAAGCTATATAAGCTAAAGAAGCCTTCGCGAAGAGGGGGTGGTTGGATTCAGTTCGAGGAGAAGAAACTGAATCGAGAGAGAGAAAGAAAGAGAGAGAAAGAAAGAGAGAGAGAGCTCACCTTCCCTCGCGGTGGTCGAAGGTTGGAGCTCAAAATTGCAGAGCGCCGGTTGGGCCTTCCGAGGCAAAACCAAAGCTCCACGGGGTCGCTGAGAGATCGCCCAGAGTCCCCTGAAGCGATCGCCGCCGGCCGCGCCCAGTGAAATCGCAAGAACAGGTGAGTTGCAGTCCCGAGTTTTTCTTCAAGCTTCCATGGCGATTCGCGCATTTCTTAATCATTCATACAATTAATGTGTGCGTTTCATTCCCTGAACATCACTGACCATGTTCGCGTCTTGATTTTGCATCGGTTTCGTTCACAACCCTTGAATCGAGTCTTCACACTTAACCTCCACAGCCGATTCTTGCCCAGCAAAACCTGGGTCGAACGGGCTCAATCGGAGCTTGAGGTAAGTCTCCTGAACCTCCTGCCATGTTAATCCGTGAAGGAATTGATCTGATTTAGCGTAACCTGTGCGATTGAGTCTCCATGGCCGTACTCGGCAGTTCGCGCGATACTCTCGATTCTGCAAGTAGGTTGCCTCGATTCTAAGATATGTTAAGATAGAGATGATTGCGAATCGATTCCCGTCAGTTTCATGAGATTTCATCGAGAGTTCATCGTCAGATCATCATCGGAGAACCACAGCCGTCCATTCCGCCAGAGTCGCGAGGTTGAAGACGAAGTTGACGTGGCGCGGTCAGCGAGTCAAATGTCCAGATGTCATTAAGTGATTGGTCCACGTAGTGTCGAGTCAGCATGGCCGTTAGGATCTGTTATTCGAATTAAAGGATCGGACGGCTGAGATAAATTGGACCTAAATTCTAGTGGCCGTCCGATTGATAAATAGAATTAACTGAAAATGATTTTCGAAATCAAAAATAAACTGAAACAGTGTCGTGTAGGTTAGTGGCCGTGCGGCGTCGTTTAGGTAAGTGTGAGTCAACGGTCTAGATCGAATCTTAGAATCTAATCGTGGCCGTAGGTTTAAGTAATCTGATCAGACGGCCCTGATCGAGTCTTCGCCTAATCTGATCCGTAGATTCCAGTCAGGTTATCCAGTGGACGTGGAATAGCCACGCGGCGCAATGAAGGCCGTCAGATCAAGTCCGACAATTCAAAGGAGGGGACGGCGTCGTTTTGGAGCTGTGGCACGCGCGGGTCCGGGTCTGGGCCGGGTTCCGACCCGAGGGGGTCGGGTCGACCCGGTCCGAATCACTTTTTTTTTTTAAAAAAAAAATCAGAAAATGATTTTAAAAAATAAAAATAAAAAAAAAACGAAAAAATTCAGAAAATCAAAAAATGCTAGAAAATGCCAGAAAATTCCAAAAAAATGTGGAAAAATTGTGGAAAAATCCTAGACACTCCAGAAATCCCCAAAAATCGAGGGTTGACCACAGACAACTGGTCAACCCTATTTTTGGGGTTTCTCATCCGTTCTTCCAAGACTCGACGACATTAACCTTTAGGGGTTAGTCGCCTCTGTCGTGTATGCGAGATAAGGCTGATAATGTCAAGGTAAGAATTAGGGTCGAGTACGCGACTAATCCTTAAGTTTGGGTTTTCGAGTCCCGCCCCTTTTCTCAAAATAACGATTTTGCCCCTCAATGGGAAAATTGTCTTTCTTGTCCTAATTGAGTCCCGAAAATTGCTTAAAATTAGGGTTAGGGTCAGGTGGACGACCAACTCTAATATTTGAGATTTTCAGTTCTCATCTTTGTTCAAAATGACGATTTTACCCCTCTGAGGGTAAAATCACTTTTAAATTCCAGAAAAATCCTGGAAATTCTCGAAAAATGGGAAATGGACTGGATTGATGGCCAATCCTATTTCCCTTGTCTTTTGGCTTCCCAATTCATCTAAAATTACCAATTTGCCCTTTTTGAGGTAAATTGTCCCCGAATTGTTCAAAATTACGATTCTGTCCCTCATGGGCAAATCATGCCAGAATCATTCCTAAGCCTTGATTGATACTTCTCTAGGCTAATAGGGCCTCATTAGGGATGCCATGTTGATTTCATGTGTTTTATCCGCATGTATTGGATCCTTGATTTGTGCACTTATTTTTAATGATTGTGAGTGATAGGGTAGATATTCCCATCTGCATGAACTCCTAGATTTAGGATCAGCACCTCACTCATCTGTATGAGATCCTAAGATCAGATAAACCATTCAATTTAGGTACCGAAAGGGCGTCAACTCTGACAGTTGGCGTAACTAAGTCCCCGAACCCACTTCTCTGGTTTCCGCAGAATCGAATAGACCACTCCCAACTATTCGATAGGGTTTCCGATCGTACCCTCCACGAAACGATTGGTGGCGACTCCTTGGCATGTACACTTTTTCACATGTCACTAGACCGCACTGAAGGTCGATCACGTATATCCAGCAGTTGCGACTTGGGTAATGGACCTTGGGAGAGGCCTGCGTCCGATCAAGCCAGCGATCGGGCGGCCCATTAGCCCCGCTCCCGCCTCCGAGCTCCGGGAGAGGGTCGCGACAGACTGGCGACTCCGCTGGGGACTATTCTAAAACCAGAATCTCTGGTTACGAATTCCAGAGGACTTGAGCCGATTAAAAAGTTGTTTGGTTTATCTGACATTGTTTTCTGCAGATGCTCTCGAAGGTGAGGTACGTATGCTAACCATTGTGTTAGATGTTTTTGCAGATTGGAGAAATAAGGGGTGGAGTGATTGCTGACATTTTTTCCTGCAGGTTGGAGTTGGGAATGTATGTTTATTTTTATGCACATACTGAAGCGGTGTTTTGATACAAACTGCTGTGCATGACTTTGCATTGTGATGATCACGACACATTGCACACACTGGCGGTCAAACCCCGACTGCAACCACCTCTAGGTTATCTTAGATAGGGAAAGGATGCGAAAAGGATCTTGTGTTTGATGGCACTTGAGACTTTCGTATTCGTTCCCGCCTACCATCTGCATTGGCGATATCTAGCCCTCTTGGGTAGGTACCCTTGGGGAGGAATCTGCCTCGTGTGGATCGTGGGAGCCTGAGCCGTAGGTTCCTCACCTAACTTTCGGTTTTCTTTTTTAGAGTATACCCACTTGTCGCATGCGCATGTCCATGGATGGTTGGTATACCTAAAACCACCCATTGATATAGGGGGCATTCCACGTCCCCCAAAGTGTGGTTGGTAAGACATTTATCTCTAAACGTACTTTAATTCCTGCTTCATGATATGACTCATACATTGCATACATCCATATGCATTTGCATCATGAAGATTACTCAAGTGACTAATGGAAACAACAATGATTATGGGGTAGGATGTCGCTGTTCCCTAAGAGCTCGACGGAGTTGGTGACCTTCGAATACTTGAGAAAAGTTACTCGCCCCGGACCAAACACGAGGCTACACTTTACTAGATTCGTGTATGGTCGGGAACTGACTGGACGTAAGCTGGGGTATGCTGAGGACTGTCAAACCCGCTACTACGTTGATAATCTCAGATTCAAGCGACAATCAGACGAAATGATGAAGGATTATCTGGAGATGAAGAGACAACGTCGCAACCAGCTAGCTAGGGAAGCGTACGCCCGCAGGAAGGCTGAATTGCTGGCCAAAGAGAACATACCCATAATTACTTCTTGGGGAAGGAAGAGACGCCCTGCGATCAAGACCAAGCCAAGGCATATCACGATCAAGAAAGCAGAACCCGAGAAGGCTCCCGAAGTCATCGTACCCTGGACTAGAAAGTGGCCGGAGGAACTACAACCTCTCGACCAAACCACTGAAGATAACTCCCCTACCCTAGATTAAAGGAGAATTCCTGACCGACTGTCATTTGGGTAGACTTCTAAAGAAAGAGTGATCTAGACCCTCACGTTCCATTGTCTTTTATGGCTTTCTTGTTTGAAAAACCTTTCTTTACCATTCTTTTATTAGACATCTTGACTGTAATAAGAGTACATCCCACTTTGCTCCTTTGATGTGTTGACCAATGGAACGTGACATTGCTGTTCCCCTTAGTCACTGGGTAAACCTGACTAAATTGCATAATTCACTTCCCTGAAATGCAAATTAGGCTTTGAGTCGGGCTTTCAAGACCTGAAAAAGGATCCTAATCTCCATTTCTTCAAATTGAACTATGCAATCAAGTTAGCTCATGCATGCTTCATGACATCTGCATATTCATACATTTAAAGTAATTTCTGGCGATTGACCTTTTAAAATCATTTGCATATTTTAGACTTGATGGGAAAGAATGATATTCAAGTGTTCAAGATCCCCCGAGCCGAACTCCAATCATGGTGGGATGGCATGGGCGAAGCCAGCCAGAAGTATGCGGAGTCACGACTAGGATACTTACTGGACCTACTGAAGATTGAGTGCCCACCTGCCTTTATTCAAGCCATGGCGCTCTACTGGGATCCTACCACCGCTACATTTTGCATGGAAGGATTAGAGATCACTCCCACTATCGAGGAATACAGCGCTGTCATCAGAGTTGAATTCACCCCTACGCTCGTCCGACCCCCTATAGGACTTGAACCCCTAAGTCAGGTAGCTGAATTCCTTGACACAAACCTAAATGAAGTCAAAGTAGATGCGAAAAGCAATTCTGGAAGAGTTTCCCTATCCTTCCTTATAGACCGATTTTCCCGCCTTCCTGCTTCTAAAGGAACCAAATCTGGTAGAGCCTTTATCTTGGCATTCTTTAGCTTTGTGCTATTCCCAATCTCAACTGTCACCTTTGACCCTATCATGGCTATAGTAGCTAGGCAAGTCTGTTGTGGGTGGGATTACTCAAACATCCTCCTTGCCGAAACCTTTCTCTCCCTAAATCGTTTCAAGAAAAGCAAAAAGGGAATCTTTAGAGCTTCTAGTGATCTGCTGTATCTGTGGTTCACATCCCATATCAGACAATTCCACATCCGCATGGGTTTCACTGAAATCAGCCCCAATGCACACCCTCTTAAAACATTTGCTAGAACCCATACACGTGTTCCTAAGTTTAACTTTGTAGAATGGAAGAACTTCCTCAAAGTCCTAAAACCTGAGCAACTCCGATGGCAGCTAAGGTTGCCGACGCTGAGCAAAGTCAGATTGACCTGCGATGACGGAAGCCCAGTCCCCTTGCTAGGATTCACAGGCGTAACTGCATACTATCCAAGGAGGGTGATTCGACAGTTTGGAGCACTTCAAGAGATCCCTTCTTCACCACGACCTTGTGTCTTTTCCTTTGACTTACCAAGCCAGACCCTCACGGAGGAGGAGAAGAAACAACTTGAAGCCAAGGTGGCATCCATCATACTCTCCTTGAAGAATTCTCAGGCTGAAGAAATAAGTTGGCCAGAAGACATGACTCGAGAAGAAAACACTCATAGAGCCACCACAGAATACATTCAACATTTCAAAGCGATCCGACGAAGCCTTGTCGAGCCCTACATACCTGAATACATCGTGCCGTACGTACCTGGAATAGAGCCCTACATACCCGAAGACATGGGACCACTGTCATGTTCAGAAGACGAGGAGCCCCAAGCTGAAGAGGGGAATCTATACTGGGATGATGAGGATACCTTAGACCTCAAACCTCCTAGACTTGAATAGGCTATTCCGTCAAGTATAAAATAAGCAAGCATTGTGATGCCTTCTCATACATTCTCATTTCTGTGGAATACTATCTTGGACACATGAGTATGAATGTGAACATGTTTTGCAAATGCATAAAAAACTATCGTCAGAAATTACGCTTCTTTTAATTCCATGAGTTCTTGTCGGGAAATGATTAAAAGAACTACTTACATGAGGCTAAGGCTCACAAAGTAGCCCTTTTTCTCATCTACTGACAAGAAGCATGCAACTAAAAGAATTAGCTGCTTCTTTTTGCTAAATAAGCGAAGCACTCACAGAGATCTTTTTTAAACAGGTACACTCTCATCACGGAATTGCCAACGCATCGTTTCCGTACCCGCCTAAAGACGAGAATGGAACAGCAGGAATTGACTCCGCGCGTAGGCATGTTGGAATCTCAGATGACTGCCCTGGCAACTATGATGGCTGACATTAAAGCCATGCTGGAGACCAACCAAGCTAGACAGACAACCACCCACAATCAGAACAACTCAGGCCCTTCCATGGTACCTGATGTAACAGATAAAGAAGCAACCAGGGATACCCAACATACAGAGGAAAACGTTCATGAACCAAATAGTCGGGCACAACAAAAAGCCTCGCCTGTTGTCATCAACCTTGAAAAAGAGGAGAAGGGAAAACAAACTGTGAAGACAGAGGCAGAGGCTAAGAGATTAGCCAAGATCGAAGAATGCCTGAGCAGTCAAGGCTATGAGCTGGCCCGCTTCGACAAAATATCTCCTTTTGCTAAAATAGAGACTCCTCCTGACTATAGGGAGCCAGAGTTCGTGAGAAAATACAACGGGACAGGCTGTCCCCGTGCCCACCTCAAGTACTACCTGCGCAAGATGGCGCACTACTCGGATTACATTCCGTTGTTGATGAACACATTCCAAGAGAGTTTGGCTGGCGCCGCTCTGGCTTGGTTTATTGAGCTAGACTTAGAGGATTATGACGGATGGGAGGACCTTGCAGAAGACTTCCTTAGGCAGTACAAATTTAACACGGCTACAGCCCCAACAAGAGAAGACCTCCTACGAACTTCAAAAGCGAGGGGCGAATCGATCAGGACATATGCTCAGAGGTGGCGAGCCTTGGCTACCCAAGTAAAGCCTTCAATCCCAGAAGAGGAGCTGATCGACTTATTCCTAAAAGCACTCCCCTACGAGTACTTTGACAGACTGAACACTTCTGGATGTCAGACATTCGCACACCTGATTAAGGTTGCTGAGAGGCTGGAATGGGCCTTGAAAGAAAGAAGGCCTTAGGAAGCTCCTACTAGGAAGCAGTACCCTCTGAGAAAGGAAAGAGAAGCCGGATTGGACATAGCATTTATACCAGATCCCCACAAGTTAAAGCCATTTGGCAATTCTAATCAGGCCAAAGGCGGATCATCCTGGTCAGCGCCAAAGGTACAAGAGCCTAGAAGAAAGCAACCCCAGAGACAATTCTCTCAACTCCCGAGACCTTTATCCAAGCTACTCCCGATGCTGCTGGAGGAACACTTGGTGGCAAAAGAACCACCTAGGGCAAACCCCGCAAGATATCCTGGCTTTGATGAGAGCCAGACCTGTGCCTACCATATGGGCGAAAGAGGGCATAATGTGGATAACTGCTATGTCCTGAAGCTGAAAGTGCAAGCTCTAATTGATAGTCAGATTTTGAAATTTGACAATGCAGCCCCAAATGTACAAGAAAATCCGTTGCCAGATCATCAAGCAATAGGGGCAATATTCACTGAAGAAGAGGAGGATTACCTTAAACTGAAGGTAGATATGCCTAAGCTGGACACCCTGCTAACAATCGCTTCATCATACCCAAAAGAAGGGGAGATATCAACTGACCAAAAGAAGTTGTGTATCGACAAGATGAAGAGCTTGGGGATAGTGTCCGATATTACTGATGAAGAATTTGAAGAGATCAAAGCATCTCTATCTTTGAAAAGAAACCACTTCTTGATCACAGCTGGGCAGAGTAACACCTGTGGTACCTCACATGAGAACTTGGTAAGCAGCCTGAGGCCAGCTACTCAGTCAGAGGAAGAATTTGAAGAAGACGAAATAGAAGCCAGGAGGAGAAGTCTAGCAGACCTCAAGTTTATGGTTGACGCACTTGAGAAGAGCGAAATTATAGACAACCTGGGTCAAGATTCTGGAGGATACAATTTCAAGGTGAAATATTCGGCCCCTCCCAGCTTTTATCAGAAGATTGAAGACATCATACCAGACGGATGGGGAGGTATGGATGATCTCTCTCAACCAGAAACCTCAAACGGTATGGAAGAACTCGACAACGCCATATTGATGATCGAAGTAGCCACGGCCGTGGTGATCAGATTGGATGAGCTGGATAGCCTGAGCAAGGTAGAATATTGCCCAGTGAGGCCTGTCGTAATTCAATTGCCTCAGGAGGAAGAGAGCAATACGTCAGGACCAGAGGTACCTCATCAGACAACTGTAATGATAAAAGTCCCCCCAGTAGAAGAGTATGATCCCAAAGCTGTTCATTGGGACTATAGGACCACACAAGTAGATGCAATAATGAGGTCTGGAAGATTTTATGCCCCCAGAGAGGGAGAATCCGAAAAAAAAGATGTCTCAAAGGAAGATGCCGAAAAGCTCGTATCGATCATCAAAACCAGTGAGTTTGAAGTGATAGAGCAGCTGAGGAAGATGCCCGCTCAGATATCCTTGCTAGACCTATTCATCAATTCAGAGAAGCACAAGGACGCCCTATTAAAGGTACTCAATGAAGTACATGTCCCTAAAACAATTAATGAGGTCCAACTAGGGGACTTTGTAGGGGCAATTCTCTTAAAAGACCAGTTGAGCTTCTCTGACGAGGACTTCCCCATGGAAGGAAGAGGGCACAACAAAGCTTTATACATCTCTGCCCAATGTAACGGCAAAAGAGTGGTACACGTATTGATCGATAATGGATCAGCCTTTAACATCTGTCCTTTGGCTACCATAAGGAGGCTGGGAATCAAGGAAGAGATGATCAAGACATCCAAGACAGCTGTAAGAGCATTCGACGGCATGAGGAAGACTGTAGAGGGAGAGATCGAGCTTGACGTATTCATCGGCCCGACAAAGTTCTCTATAAACTTTCAAGTAATGCATCTACCCAGTGCATTTGGATTCTTGCTAGGAAGACCTTGGATCCATACAGCAGGAGCTGTCCCTTCGAGCCTGCACCAAAAAGTACGTTTCGTTGTAGATGGGAAGGTAATTACCGTACATGGGGAAGTCGACCTCCAGGCATACCAGAACAGTGCCATTCCCTATATTGAGCCTGAAGAGAAAACTGAAGCCAGCTATCACTCTCTAGAGTTGGTAGCAACAGTCCATACCCCAGTAGGGTCGAAGTTGAGAACTCCTTACATCTCAGAAGCCAGTCTTCTACCAGCTAAGATGCTGCTGGCATACGGGTTCAATCCTGAAAAGGCCTAGGCAAACATAATCAGGGTATAAATGCCCCGCTACAGTTGAAGGCTAATCCACATAAAATGGGCTTGGGGTACCAGAAGTATCCCATGAATGATTCTGTCCCGAAAGCAACAGGCCGAGGCCAAGGCAAAAGCCTGGGACACCGTGGAGGCGAAAACAGCCCGAATAGCTCATTCATCGGTTCTCCAACCTGGAAGGGAAGGTCTCGAATGTTCAAGAATCCCTTAAGTACCTACTTCGACCAGAACTCCAAATGGCTATCTGAAGAGGGTATCACTTCTCCGATGGAACCAGATCTAACAAATCCTTTTCTCGAAGATGACTCTGTGAATGTCATCATGGAGTGGTTGGACAGTGAAGCCACTTCTTCTGAGTAAATAGACTCTTCCTTCATCTTTAAATACTGTGTTTAGAACTTTCTGCATTTCACTGTATTTTCTTTCCTTATTGAAGACATAAGAAAACGCCTTTGGATCTCCGGCCGTTGGTCCAAATAGCACATCTTGTAACGCGGCCCATTTCGCATTCAATAAAACCACGCATGTTTTTGTTAAGGACATATGGAACCACGAATCAGCCCGATGATGATAATGGTCTTCCATATAGAAGCTTGAGGCCTGATTTGCCATATGATTCCTAATCTTCAAAAGATTTTCAAGGGGCCGGGATATCCAATGACATGAGGATTAGTCCCATCTGTACCTACATCTATTTCGAAAAACTTTTTCAAAAAGACTTTACATAAGCATGCATGTCATTTTTACTGAGCACAAACTAACCATACTCATGACATTTCAGGCATATCATCTCAAACATGCATACCGGGTTGTTACAAAATTCGGATCCCTCCATTAACCACTCCTATAACATTGAGGAAGATGAAGACGAGGATTATGCGTCTATCCGTAGGGATTGGAACACCTTTGAAGAATCAAAGCCTCCTATTTCAGAAGAACCAATTGTTATTAATTTGGGAGACACCGTGAACGTCAAAGAGGTCAAGATCGGCGGACACCTATCCCGTGATGAAAGGCTCGAGTTCACCAAGCTACTAAAAGAATATCAAGACATCTTCGCATGGTCTTACGCGGATATGCCAGGCCTTGATCCTAAGATTGTGGAACATGCGTTGCCCACGGATCCTGGCATCAAACCTGTCAAACAAGGCAGTAGGCGGATGAAAGCCGAGTTAGAAGACAAGATTAAGAAAGAAGTCATGAAACTCCTTAGGGTAGGCTTCATTGAAGCTATCCCATATTCAGACTGGGTTGCAAATATAGTCCCCGTCATGAAAAAAGACGGAAAAGTTCGGATCTGCGTAGATTACCGAGATCTGAATAGAGCAAGCCCAAAAGATGATTTTCCACTCCCCCACATTGATGTATTGGTGGATAGTACAGCAGGTTATGAATTATTCTCATTCATGGATGGATTCTCGGGATACAACCAAATCTCCATGAAACAAGAAGACAAACCCAAGACTGCATTTACCACACCATGGGGGAATTTTTGCTACAGAGTCATGCCCTTTGGATTGAAAAACGCCGGGGCTACCTACCAGAAGGCTATGGTCACGTTATTCCATGATATGATCCACAAAGAGATTGAAGTATATGTTGATGACATGATCGCTAAATCCAAGAAAGGACAAGATCACATACAGGTATTAAGAAAATTATTTGAGCGCCTGCGCAAATACAAGTTAAAACTGAACCCTAACAAATGCGTGTTTGGGGCAAGATCCGGGAAACTCCTTGGGTTCATAGTCAGCAACAAGGGCATTGAGATTGATCCCTCAAAAATCCAGGCCATCCACGATTTATCAACTCCATCCACAGTAAAAGAAGTGAGAAGCCTTCTAGGGAGATTGAACTATATTGCCAGGTTCATCAATCAGCTGTCTGATGTGGCTAAGCTAATCTTCAAATTGCTTAAGAAAGGCGCGAAAATAACATGGGACGCCGAGTGCAGCAAGGCATTCCAAATGATCAAAAACTATTTGATCACACCACCGGTGCTTGTGCCACCAATTCCTGGTCACCCATTGACCTTATACCTGACCATACGACAAGAGTCCTTGGGAGCCTTACTTGCCCAGACAAGCCCGATAGATGGAAAAGAGAGGGCCATTTATTACCTGAGTAAGAAATTCACGCCATCTGAAGCAAAATATATACCAGTTGAAAGGGCCTGCGTAGCAGCAGTATGGGTACTACGAAGACTAAGGCAGTATACCCTACATCATCACATTCAGCTCATAACAGAGAACGACCCCGTCAAATACCTCCTGGAGAAACCCGCTTTAATTGGGAAACTGGCAAAATGGCAAGTAATGTTGTCTGAATTTGACATTAAATGTTATCCACAGAAGTCGGTAAAAGGGAGAGCTATAGCTGACATGCTGGCAGAAAGCCCGTCAAGCGGTGAGTCCCCTGAAGTAGCTAACACAGAAGGCCGAATTCTGAACTTAGCAGAGGATAAGTGGATCATGTATTTCGATGGTGCTGTTAACCTATCAGGGGCAGGCACTGGGGCAGTACTGATATCCCCAGATGGTCAACATTACCCTGTCGCGGCAAAGATAACTTTTCCTTGTACCAACAATATTTCAGAATATGAGGCATGCATTCTAGGTCTACGACTGGCCCTTTCTATGGAGATACCTAGGTTACAAGTCTTTGGAGACTCCATGCTCATTATTCTACAGACACAAGGGGAGTGGAAGAAGAAAGATGCAAAACTCATCCCCTACCATGAATACCTTGAAGAATTGATACTCAAGTTTGAAGAAGTGTCATTCGAGTACCTATCAAGGTCTCACAACCAATTCGCAGATGCATTAGCCACCCTAGCCTCGATGTTACAAACGATTGAAGGGTTGGATATAGAACCTCTGAGGATCAGCATTGTTGAAAAGCCAGCTTATTGCATGCTAATCGAAGAGGAATGTGATGAAGAGCCATGGTACTATGACATCAAGAATTACCTCTTGAAAAGGGAATTCCCTGAAGGATGCCAGTCAGGAGACCGAAAATACATAACCAAGATGGCCAGCAAGTTCTTCCTCAATGGACAAATTCTATACAAGAGATCGTTCGATTCCACTCTACTGAGATGCGTAGATGCCAAAGAAGCAAATATTCTCATGAAAGAGATTCATGAAGGTGCGTGTGGGCCTCACATGAATGGCCACCTCCTAGCCCGGAAGATCATGCGGCTAGGTTATTATTGGATGACCATCGAATCAGACTACTGTCAGCACGTCCGGTCATGCCACCAATGCCAAATATACGGGGATAAGATTAACGCACCCCCGAACGAACTACACCAAATGTCTGAAGTTTGGCCTTTCTCTATGTGGGGGATAGACATGATAGGGCCTATTAATCCTATGGCTTCGAATGGTCATCGCTTCATCTTGGTAGCGATTGATTACTTCACCAAATGGGTAGAAGCCAGCTCTTACAAGAATGTCACTGCAAGAAATGTGGCAAGATTTGTCAAAAGAGATATCATATCCCGGTATGGTACCCCTCAAGCGATCATCACAGATAATGGGTCCAACCTAAACAACAAGATTGTCGATGGTCTGCTGGATCACTTTAGCATTCGACATCTGAATTCATCTCCTTACCGCCCACAGATGAATGGGGCAGTGGAAGCCGCCAATAAAAACATCAAGAGAATCTTGGCTAAAACAGCAGAAAACTACAGGGATTGGCACGAAAGGCTGCCCTTCGCCTTGATGGCTTACCGAACGTCGATCAGGACTTCTACAGGGGCAACTCCCTATAGTTTGGTATATGGGACAGAAGCAGTTCTACCAGTAGAAGTTAAGATTCCCTCTTTGAGAATCTTATCCGAAGATAAACTCTCTAAGTCAGAGTATTTCAAGCACAGATATGAACAGCTGAACTTAATAGATGAGAAACGTCTTAAAGCCATTTGCCATGGACAAACTTACCAGAAGAGGGTAGCCAGGGCGTTCAATCGAAAGGTCAAGACCAGAAACTTCGAAGTAAATGACTTGGTAATTAGGAAAGTTTTGCCAAGTACTACCCATCCAGGGGGAAAATTCACTCCAAATTACGAAGGCCCCTACATCATTAAGAAGATCCTCACAGGAGGAGCATTAATTCTTGTAAACTCCGAGGGAGAAGAATTGGGGCACCCTGTGAATTCAGATGCTGTGAAGAAATATTACCCTTGAAATAAAATCAGATTCTGGTCATATGCCCTGCCTCGAATTGAGCCTACTCTTCATGATAGTCTTTGCATAAGCATATCACGCATCTATGCATACATTGGCATGTGTTCAATATTGCAGGATCCAAGGAAGCAGGGTCGCGATAAGTTGGAACGTATGATCAAGGAGACCTAACGTCATGGTGGTCAGATTTTCGCGAATCTATCCACTTCCATAGGAATGCATGATCAAGGGTAAGGTGTATCGTTCTAATTTTCTGAAATTCGAGAGCATACACTGACATATTCCTTTTATGTTTTTCAGGAATCCCTAGCCGCGCTGGGCAGGTAAGTATTCCTTCCCTAATCTTTTAGGTTTACAAGACTGTCGGAATCCTTATTGATAGAATTTGAAGGCTTCTTGGAATCTAGCATATATTCAAATCTCATGTCTAGAAAGACGCAAAATTCTCATAAGTCATGTCAATGGCATTCATGTTTAAACTTGGAGGTTATCCAAACATGATTGAAATATGCATTGTGCATCATAAATCCCATTGGAGGGTCAGTTTTGGAGAAAGCAAAATGAACTCTTCCAAACAAAAGTTGTTTAAATCATTCAAAAGGATGTTTCCTCAGACAAGGGGCAAGCCTGGTCCAAACACATCCCATACACACTTAAGAGATAAGTGGAATGGTAAGGATAGCGAGACCTTAACCTACGGACGTAAGGGTTATTCGCGGTGATTACATGGATTGAGACGACGGAGGCATTCGTTTCTCTATCATAAACACTACAGGTGACCATTGATAACCATTTGAACGACGATTTCATTCTATACCCCTGTCAAGAACCACCCCACAGTGGGGCAAACTGGAGGTACGTCCAGAGGTATCATGAGGTAAATGGTTAGAAGTTCTCTTGCTCAGACTTGCATCAATCTTCGTGTGTTGCTTGTCATTTTAACTTCTATGGTAATTCAGGTGCTTTAGGATGACGAAAAGCATTCGTTTCTCTATCCTACACATTGTTACCCTTCGCACTGCCCAATTGAGCCTATACGTTCATTTCACAAACCCGTTGGTGATCATTGCATATTCCAAGGTGGAAACGACGTCACTTCAAGAGCGGAAGAGTTCAAAACACAGGATTTGTGAAAAATTCCTAGATTAATGTTCGAGTGCTGAGATTCAAGCTATACGTCTAGCACATTCATTTGAAAATTCTGATCCCCAAAAGAAAAAAAGATGGGGTCTCAAAAAGAAAGAAGAGAGAAAAATTTAATCTTGGGCATCAAGAAAAAGCAAAGTGCCTGGTAAAAGCAAGGCCAATGCCCATCCAAATACTTGTACACTTGTGAATCATGTGTTTAATCTTGTAAATGCCGAAAGGTGGCACGATACCTTTGAATAGGTCACTAGTGAGATCTGATTGTAAAAGAAAAATTCCAAGGGAGCTGGACAGCAAAGGATACTCCCAGATTATGTCACATTTAGATGACAAAAGCATAGACAAGGTATTGACGCCGTCTTAACATGAGAGAGACGTTCTCTAAAGACAAATATGCACTTCAAAGACTAAAGACGCTCTTTGGACGAGAAGGGACAAGATCGGCGGCAAACCTGCAGTGATCACCAATGTTAGACCCTTCGCATATTCTAAGCCAAAAACAAGCCTTTTTTGGTCCCCAATCCTACCTACGTTACAACCCTGAAAAGCCTTTTATGATTAAGGCACTTGGATTGACATAGGGTTTAATGTCTAAGCTTAGCTCGAAGAAGTTCGAGCAAGATTATTTCTTTCTCATTTCGCAGGTTTCTTGACTTGTAAACCTGGAGCAGACGTTGAAGACTTCTCTTCGAAAGCCTTGACTTGCACGCAAGTCCCCCTTTGAAAACCGTTGACCAAGCCCAACATTACGGTCCCTTGGAAGTCCTCCTGATCGATCGAGGTGTATTCACTGCGAATGTTCCTGAACCCTGGGCGCAGGTTTGATAGGAAGTTCGAGTGCATTCTTGGTAAAAGACCATTACCTCAAAACGGTGAGAAGTCCTCTTTGATGAGAATACTCCGTTGGACATTTTAACCAAACTCTTTTGGTAATTTCAGATTGTTTGATTCAAACTTTCCCCGCAAGGAACTTTTGATCACTCCCGTATGTTGCAAGGTGTTTTGGATAACCTCCAACCTCGTAATACATTCATTGAAATTTTTTTTTATGACTATGATATAAGTCATAAAGTGCTGTCAGTTTGATATCACATATCACTTAAAGACCATTGATGTGCCTTTAGTAAGAAAATTTTCAGGTTGGAGCTTTCGCAAGATTCTTGATGACTTCGGCTCCCAGAATGGCTTGTAGCACTCTTGGTCCAGAATGTCACCTTCAATGTCAAAAGGACAACACTCAAGATAGTCTTTCTGCGAGATCTCAGGTAGCCCCTAGATCCCAGAAGAATCTTATCAAAGTTTTTGCAGGTTTGATCTTTCTGCAGGATACCTGGAACTCCCAGATCCCAGAATGTCACCTCCAATGTCAAAAGGACAATCACCGAAATCACCCCTCTGTGAGATTTCAAATTTATAGGATACCTGGAGCTCCCAGGTCCCAGAATGTCACATTCAATGTCGAAAGGACAATTTTCAAAATCAGCTTTCTGTGAGGTTCTAGGTAACCCCTAAACCCAGAATAACCCATTTGGTAAAGCCTCAAGGTCAGGCGCACCTCATTTGTATAAATCCTAGTTAATTCATTAGAATATAGGATCAAAATGTTCGACAATCCCTAAGAGACTGGGTGCGTCATCCATAGGTTCCTAGCAGAAAGGAGTCCTATTCATGGTCTGATCCACCATACGGATCAAAACCCCTGACAATCCCTAAAAGGCTGGGGTGCGTCATCCATAGGTTCCTAACAGAAAGGAGTCCTATTCATGGTCTGATCCACCATACGGATCAAAATCCCTGACAATCCCTAAGAGACTGGGTACGTCATTCACAGGTTCCTGTCAAGTATAGGAATCCCATTCTGGTACAGCCTACCATACAGGCTAGAGTTTAATCGCCCCAGGATACTCAAAAGACGAGTCCCTAGGTATTCACTTGAACCCACTATACGCCGCGCATGCCGCACGAACATCAGGCAAGTAATCAACAGGTAAATAGCAGGTGTGTCTCTCTACTTTCTCTCTCACTTCTACGAAAGAATGAAGAGCAGAGCGTTCACCGGTGGGACAAGAAAGATTGAGTGTCAAGATTCGTTTTTCTTTTCCACAGTCGAGTCGGTCTAGACTCAGGCGTCACCTGTCTTTGAGAGAAACCTCTCACGAGATTCCTCTCAAAGAGGGGCAGCTGTTGACACCTGATTTTTGACCCAGCCTTTTTTATTTTTTTTTTGAAAAATCATAAAAAATTCATAAAAAGTCAAAAAATTACAAAATCAACTTTGGTGGCCTTGGCCAAGCCCAAGGAACCATTCTTGACCAAAAAATAATTTTTCATATTTTTCATATTTTTTAGTATTTTTGGAAAATAGAAAAACACTTAAAAAATCAAGAAAAATAGCATTTGAGGTCACAAAAATATGGAAAAATATCCAATATTTTTCCTTTTAATCCCTTGTATTTTTGACCTCACAAAAAAGTCAAAATCAGATTCAATTTTAGGTGTTCCTTTGTAACCCGTACTATTGAATTTGAAGAAAAAATAACAATTGAGTCTCTTAATTTGCAATTTTGGCATTTTTTAAGATCTTGACATTCAATCTAACTAACCCCTATTTCAATTTAGCCCAATTGTGTGTGCAATTTGCTCAATTGCACGGATTTGACAAAATTGCATACTAAAATTGCATTTTAGTCCTTGAAATTGAGCATAATTGAAATTACTTTCAATTAAAGGGCTATCACTGCAAATTGAACATGCTACCCAATGGATTTCACCATTTTAAATCGATTGGCATAGGTGGTTTGACTCAATTTGATCATTTGCACCCCCAATTACACGATCCCCAATTTCCAATTAAATGAAAATTTGGGGATTTTGTAGAAATTGATGAAAACTTTTGGGCAAAACCACATTTCTAGATAGAATTCATGCTCTAGATTCGATTTTGAGGTTTAATTGCAAAATTTTCCCATTAATTTGGGATTAATTTGAAAAATCCCGTTCGGAACCGGTTCAGACCGGTCAGACCGCCGGTCAGACCGGTCAAACCGGTCCGCTACAGTGTCGTCTTCCCCAAAAGAGCTCGAACAGATGAACAGTGATGGACTGAGTTTCGAACGCCAAATTGAAGGGCAATTCGCGACTAATTGAAAGAGGAATGGTGGGCGTCTTGTTCTTTACCTCAAGACCTACCGATCGAGACCAACTCCGAGACGAATGGCCACCGGAAGAGCTCCGGCAAGGACGGTCAAAACCGGGGTACCTGCGAAAGTCAACAAAGACCAAACACAGCACTAACCCATGCCAAATTCACGCGAAATGAAGCTCGCCACGCAACCAAACAGGGTCGAGTGAAGTGCCCATCAGCCCCGACTTCGTTTTGACCACATTGCACGTGATTACACGTGCCGAACAGAATCAGTTGGAGACTCGTTCGGCGACAGAAAATTGAGAAAGCTATATAAGCTAAAGAAGCCTTCGCGAAGAGGGGGTGGTTGGATTCAGTTCGAGGAGAAGAAACTGAATCGAGAGAGAGAAAGAAAGAGAGAGAAAGAGCTCACCTTCCCTCGCGGTGGTCGAAGGTTGGAGCTCAAAATTGCAGAGCGCCGGTTGGGCCTTCCGAGGCAAAACCAAAGCTCCACGGGGTCGCTGAGAGATCGCCCAGAGTCCCCTGAAGCGATCGCCGCCGGCCGCGCCCAGTGAAATCGCAAGAACAGGTGAGTTGCAGTCCCGAGTTTTTCTTCAAGCTTCCATGGCGATTCGCGCATTTCTTAATCATTCATACAATTAATGTGTGCGTTTCATTCCCTGAACATCACTGACCATGTTCGCGTCTTGATTTTGCATCGGTTTCGTTCACAACCCTTGAATCGAGTCTTCACACTTAACCTCCACAGCCGATTCTTGCCCAGCCAAACCTGGGTCGAACGGGCTCAATCGGAGCCTGAGGTAAGTCTCCTGAACCTCCTGCCATGTTAATCCGTGAAGGAATTGATCTGATTTAGCGTAACCTGTGCGATTGAGTCTCCATGGCCGTACTCGGCAGTTCGCGCGATACTCTCGATTCTGCAAGTAGGTTGCCTCGATTCTAAGATATGTTAAGATAGAGATGATTGCGAATCGATTCCCGTCAGTTTCATGAGATTTCATCGAGAGTTCATCGTCAGATCATCATCGGAGAACCACAGCCGTCCATTCCGCCGGAGTCGCGAGGTTGAAGACGAAGTTGACGTGGCGCGGTCAGCGAGTCAAATGTCCAGATGTCATTCAGTGATTGGTCCACGTAGTGTCGAGTCAGCATGGCCGTTAGGATATGTTATTCGAATTAAAGGATCGGACGGCTGAGATAAATTGGACCTAAATTCTAGTGGCAGTCCGATTGATAAATAGAATTAACTGAAAATGATTTTCGAAATCAAAAATAAACTGAAACGGTGTCGTGTAGGTTAGTGGCCGTGCGGCGTCGTTTAGGTAAGTGTGAGTCAACGGTCTAGATCGAATCTTAGAATCTAATCATGGCCGTAGGTTTAAGTAATCTGATCAGACGGCCCTGATCGAGTCTTCGCCTAATCTGAACCGTAGATTCCAGTCAGGTTATCCAGTGGACGTGGAATAGCCACGCGGCGCAATGAAGGCCGTCAGATCAAGTCCGACAATTCAAAGGAGGGGACGGCGTCGTTTTGGAGCTGTGCCACGCGCGGGTCCGGGTCTGGGCCGGGTTCCGACCCGAGGGGGTCGGGTCGACCCGGTCCGAATCACTTTTTTTTAAAAAAAAAAATCAGAAAATGATTTTAAAAAATAAAAATAAAAAAAAAACGAAAAAATTCAGAAAATCAAAAAATGCTAGAAAATGCCAGAAAATTCCAAAAAAATGTGGAAAAAATGTGGAAAAATCCTAGACACTTCAGAAATCTCCAAAAATCGAGGGTTGACCACATACAACTGGTCAACCCTATTTTTGGGGTTTCTCATCCGTTCTTCCAAGACTCGACGACATTACCCTTTAGGGGTTAGTCGCCTCTGTCGTGTATGCGAGATAAGGCTGATAATGTCAAGGTAAGAATTAGGGTCGAGTACGCGACCAATCCTTAAGTTTGGGTTTTCGAGTCCCGCCCCTTTTCTCAAAATAACGATTTTGCCCCTCAATGGGAAAATTGTCTTTCTTGTCCTAATTGAGTCCCGAAAATTGCTTAAAATTAGGGTTAGGGTCAGGTGGACGACCAACTCTAATATTTGAGATTTTCAGTTCTCATCTTTGTTCAAAATGACGATTTTACCCCTCTGAGGGTAAAATCACTTTTAAATTCCAGAAAAATCCTGGAAATTCCCGAAAAATGGGAAATGGACTGGATTGATGGCCAATCCTATTTCCCTTGTCTTTTGGCTTCCCAATTCATCTAAAATGACCAATTTGCCCTTTTTGAGGTAAATTGTCCCCGAATTGTTCAAAATTACGATTCTGTCCCTCATGGGCAAATCATGCCAGAATCATTCCTAAGCCTTGATTGATACTTCTCTAGGCTAATAGGGCCTCATTAGGGATGCCATGTTGATTTCATGTGTTTTATCCGCATGTATTGGATCCTTGATTTGTGCACTTATTTTTAATGATTGTGAGTGATAGGGTAGATATTCCCATCTGCATGAACTCCTAGATTTAGGATCAGCACCTCACTCATCTGTATGAGATCCTAAGATCAGATCAACCATTCAATTTAGGTACCGAAAGGGCGTCAACTCTGACAGTTGGCGTAACTAAGTCCCCGAACCCACTTCTCTGGTTTCCGCAGAATAGAATAGACCACTCCCAACTATTCGATAGGGTTTCCGATCGTACCCTCCACGAAACGATTGGTGGCGACTCCTTGGCATGTACACTTTTTCACATGTCACTAGACCGCACTGAAGGTCGATCACGTATATCCAGCAGTTACGACTTGGGTAATGGACCTTGGGAGAGGCCTGCGTCCGATCAAGCCAGCGATCGGGCGGCCCATTAGCCCCGCTCCCGCCTCCGAGCTCCGGGAGAGGGTCGCGACAACCCGGAGTTAGCCCAACCGGATTTTCGACCCTGTGCAGAACGGACCTGCTGACCCGATCATGCGTTGATCGTCGACTAAATTTTCATAAATTGCAATTTGGTCCTCAAATTTTCTAAAAATTATATATATATATTTTTTTTTGGTAATGGTAAGTTTGTATATACTTTTCAACAGAGCTAGGTACAAAAAGAACCGAACACAAGAACCATGAACCAATAGTGGCATTAGTGCCAAAATGGGTTCAACGGTGAATCGATTGCAAAATACAACATCGCGACACACGCGTGTAACATAGAGGCTACAAGGCGGGCATCACACCATCTGAAGATACAGTAGAATAAGAAGCTAAAAGCAGCCAAACATACGGCAAAGATTAGCTGAGAGAAAGTGGTCAACACAGCGACCAAGCAAGGGTTGGGGTACAAAAAAAGTTAAGCGTGTGGTGGAATCATGGCAGGCAATAAGTCGGCCAGCCCATTCCCGGGACCAAGGCCGTAATGGTTGCCAAAAAGCATCCACAGCGGATATAACCTGTGAAATGTAAACAGAAGTAGAAGGCCAAGCATTGGCCATAGAAGAGAAAGAGAGCAGACAAGAAGATAGCCTGTTAGAGTTTTGGAGCCGTGTGTCAGCCAAAAAGATGCCAAACCAGTCGGCTTGAGGGGCACTGAGCAGAGGAGCCAAAGCAACGCAGGGCAGGGAGCAGAAAAGCAACAGAATAATCCATGTACTTGAAGTAGGACGTTGAAGAAAAGGCCTGGCGTGGGGCAGTATCGGCAGAAGAAGCACCAGCTAAGGGGGGAAGCAGTAGTGCAACTTGGTGAAGCAGCCAGTCCAGAACTCCAAAGCCAAAAGGAGAGGGGAGTCGTGGTCTTCAGAGGACAGAATAGCAAACTAACCTGCAAGAAGGAGGTTCGGACAGCAGGTAACCAAAGACAGTGCAAAGGGCAGCCAAAGAATGACCAAAGCCCTCCATCACCGAAATCAAACAGACCCGAACAAGGACCAGCAGAGAACCGAAACAAAAAAGGGCCAAAAGCCAGTCTCAGAACTAGAGAAGAAAGGGCAAACATACACCCCAAAGAGAGAGTAACCGAATAGATCAAGAACAGAAAAGGAGGAGAAAAAAGCAGACAGAAAATAAATACAACATCGAGTCTTCGGGGGGACCAGCAGCACCATAGCATCAACAACATGTTGGCAACCAAAAAGCCTCCCACAAAATAGAAGACATCCAGAGGAAGGGGGCCAACAGATTGTAAAACTGCATGGGGTATCAAAGTAGGATAAAAATAACAGCAGCAAGACAACCAAACCCCCCACAGCAGCCACAACTCAGCAACCGCAGCATCAAAAGAAAAGGAGTCCTGAAAATATCCTCTGGGAGGATTGAGGATGGCTTGGTAAGTGGCGGTCGCGATTAAGTAACCCCTCTTCAAGTACTTGTTTGAGACTCGGTTAGCTATTTCAGGTCCTTATTTGAGAGTATGTCCACTTTGGGTCCTCTTTTGAGAAAAGAAACCCTCTTCGAGTCCTCATTTGAAATTTTCCGTAAAACATATGAATTACGACAATATAGGTGCATCCTCAACATTACAAAAGGAGCCAATAATTCGAAAAGATGGAGATAGGAAGTCTCCATGTGGCAGGTGTTGACACCCAAATTTTGACTAACAATTTTTTAGTCATCTTTTCTTTATAAAAAATTAGAACTATTTTTAGTTCTTGCAAAAATAATAATAATAATAATAATTAAATAATTTTGCATGTAGTTTGCACTTATTTCAAATTTACATCTCATTCATACATCACACTTATTGGATTGGCGGTGGACGGACTCGAGTGGATAGTTTTGAACTTAATTCAGACAAACTCGTGATGATATAAATTCGATCAAGCCCGTGGCCGAAAATTACATTGTGCTCCATTAAGAAATTAAGTAGCAGAATATTTCGAAACGCTTGCACATGTGAAATAGGCACGGCTGGTTCTCTTGGTTTTGGGACAAAAAAAAAAAGCAAGAAGATTTACAGATTTTGTTTCATGTCTTCGAACACCTAAAAATGGTGGGCAAAGTAAAATTCGGTCAACATGGGGGCAAAGGAATTGACTAGAAGGAAGAATTGATATCCACGTGAATACCTTGCAGAATATGAAGAGAAAGTTCGGCAAAATAAAAGAATGAGGGAAAGAGCTAGTGGAATCCCACAGATCAAGAGACGTTTTCTCAAACTAGGGAAATTTTTTAGGAAAGGAAATGCACAATGGAGTACACAAGTCAGCACATGAATGTAAAAGAGAATTTTTTGGATCTGACGATCGTTTATTACTCTATTCCATCTGTTCATGCAAGATGAAGAAGGAAAGATTAAAGTAAACTTGCACATGACGGAAATGTATCCGGTCGTCGAAAGGAGAGATATTCATGAAGACCTGCATAAAAGAAATCCTTCGCTTAATGATTTACAGCCATTTCTCCTTGGCAATCCCCAAGCCAAATTTTAGTAATTGATTCCACAAGTTTCGATAATTGATTCCACGATATGAGATTTCCAAAGAAGCGCCACTGACACTTGCTATAAAACCAGACTTCACTCACTTCATCGGGGGAGGAAGAGGCTAGTCAATCGTCACCCACTGCCAGAGAGGTGGGGAGCAATTATTCTGCTCTAAGAATTCACGTGAAATACTGAGAGAAAAGAAGGAAGAGAGGAGGTCAGTTCATGGCAATACATGGCCATTGATTGACAGTTTTTTTTTCACCCAAGGAAAATCATAAGAAAGAGAGGAGAACCTAGATCAACGTCTGACATCGAGGACGATAGATATCTAGAGATTGAAACCCAGAACATTTTCAAGAAGATTGGAAGAGTTCGATTGTATCCCCACCCGGTCGAGACAATCCTCTTCGATCTCGAGTAGAATCGTTCTTGCCTTTCCTCGTCCACAACTGCAAGACGTCACCACATTTTTATTCGAACGAAGTTTGGTCCATTCTCGAAGAACCAGCCGCATCCGTGTCCGCATCTCCGCCATCCAACTCGTCCAAAGCCCTTCGTCCGTCGAGTTGTTGATTAGGCAAATTTGGTCGTTGTTCGAGGTTACTCTTGAGGCGCTACTCGAGCAAAATTCGTGCTGCTGTCCGGAGGTGCACTCAGTCCAAAACAGCCTTGTTTTGGACGTCTTTTGGTAATTGATTTGTCCAGGCTTTTGGTTTTGTCATTTGGAGCCATCATCTATACTTTTTCATGCAAAACATCCACTATTCAGGACCGCTCCTGTGTGATAGTCGAAGCCCTCCTGTTCTGCTCATGCCTTTTGATTTTTGTTGGTCCACTCGTAGCATTCCTCATCGCAATCACCTCTGAAGCCGCGACCATTGTTCAAGTAGTCTCGTCGGACCATCCCTTTGCACGAGTCCGTTACCAAGCCGTCCGAAAGATCGAGCTCAATACTCAAATCTCGTGCAAGCTCGATTATCGAAGTTGATATTCGATTCAAGTCCCGATTCTACTGCTGAACGGTGCCGAGCTTGCTTCTGTTCGTTTCGTTAAGCTGCAGTCAAGGAGTCAATCAAAACAAGAACAGGCTTTGTTCTATTCTCGCCACTTGAAGACGAAACCTGCTGCCATTCCGCTTGTTGATTCAACCTTTACTTTCTTTGTTGTTTGGATTTATTGTTCTAGACAAAGCAAGGAGGCTGTGGACTTCCTGCACACGAGCTATCTTGCTCGAGCTACAATTCCAAGGAGTTCGAGCCAAACGTGTCTTCACCAAGTCGGTCCAAGGAGTCCCTGCTCGAGCTTCAATTTTTGGCTAAAATTTCGAATTAGGAGAGTGAAGAGGTAAATTTCCTATCCTGAGCTCTTGAATATTCACTTGCCTATTTGCATATCTTGCATATTGCATAAAATGGATATTTTTTTTTTCAAAAATACAGGTTAATTAGGAAAATTTCCTTTCCTAATTCGCAACTTGCCATACGATCGGGAATGTCCGTCTTTAAGATTATCGACGGAATACTCAATTAGGCAAGGTTTTGGGTTCAATCGTTAATCGTGAGATCACGAATTAAAGATTGACTCAAATATTTCGCGAAGTATTTTAAAACTTGATCGATATATCCCCTTTCTTGATTGACATTGATTAACATATTCACTTTCCTCATTTGATTTGATTGATTGTCGTATTTTTTAAAATATATCCTTCGCATGATATAATCTCGAAAATTCTAAAAAATTTGCATTCATTCATTTCCATGTTTAAAAATTGCATATCTTTTCAATAAAATAGCATCACATAGATAATTGCACATCCAATCCTTTTTGTAAATAATTAAATTAGATTGCATTTTAGGATAGAAATTGTATGTTTAAATCGAATTTCGTGTCTAAAATAATTCGTCTTTAATATATTAGGATTTAGGTCAATTTAACTCTAAAATATGCAAGATAAGAATTGTTTTGGCATAGTTCTATTTTAGGAAATAAATTCATCCGAAAATAATAATAAAAATTCACCATTGCCATGTCATCTTTGCCATGTCATCTAGGCTATGTCATCCATGCTACGTCATCCATGCCACGTCATCCATGCCATGTCATCTTTGCCATGTCATCTATGCTACGTCATCCATGCCACGTCATCTTTGCCATGTCATTCATCTGTGTCATGTCATCTTTGCCATGTCATCTAGGCTGTGTCATCTATGCTACGTCATCCATGCCACGTCGTCCATGCCACGTCATCTTTGCCATGTCATTCATCTGTGTCATGTCATCTTTGCCACGTCATCTACGCCATGTTGTCTATGCCATGTCATCTTTGCTACGTCATCTATGCCATGTCATCTTTGCCACGCCTTCTACGCCACGTCATCCATGCCATGTCATCCTTGCCATGTCATCTATGCCGCATCATCCATACACGTCGTTCACCTTTGCCATGTCATGTTAATTTGCATTTTAGCTTAAACTTTATATAGAATTGCATATCTAGGTTTGAATGTCATGTAGTTAATTAAATCACGGTCTCACTCGTGCATTCATTTAGTTTAATTCGCATGTCATCTAGTTTAGTCTTACATTTAATTCATGTCATTACATCATAGAATAATTTCAGGCATCACATATAGTATAGTCTTTCATGCATTCATATAAAAATCAAAAATTAAAAAAGAACTAACTTGCGTGGCGCATGCTCCTTTGATTATATTGATTTCTAGATGTTCTATTAATTGATTGTGCACCCGCATGATAGCCTTTGTTAGTGACTTAGGTTAAAATCAATCAGTATTGTCTTCTCAAATGATTTTTCATGAAATAAAATGGTACCGAAAGGGCGTTAGAGTAATCTAGCGTAATCAAGTCCCGGGGCTCTTAATCTCTGGTTCGTAGGAATAAAATAGTTCTCCCACTATTTTATTTAGGTTTCTAATCGACCTACCATAAATGATTAGTGTCGACTCCAAATTCAAAATACAATGCATGTTAATCAATTGAACCTTAAGTTGCGATTTGGTATGGACTTGGGAGAGTTCGAGTTAGGTTAGTTAAATAATTAACCTAATAATCCATTAGCCTGGATATTTATTTTTAGGTCGCGACAGCTTGGCGACTCCACTGGGGACTTATCGTTCTTAATTTTTGAAAAGTTAAGAACCTAGTGGACTTAGGCCTTAAAATATTTCATGAAAAAAAAATCACATTTCTTGTTTGGCAGCATGGACTCCAGTAAGTCCCTAACCGTGTGTTAAATGGTTTTGCAGATGAGAGTTATAAGGGGTGGAGTGTTTGGCTAACCCCTTGTTTGCAGATTAGTGTTTGGGATTGTTTGTTTAATTATGCACATTTTGAAGCGGTGATTGCTTATTAATTGTTGTGCATGATTAATTGCTTCAGCACTACACCACACATAACTTGTGGCCGAACCTGGGTCACTAGCTTTAGGATGGTATCGAGACTGGATCCTAACGTTTTCCGTGAGATCACGGCTGAAAGTTAGTCCGAATTCGATCCCGACTCTCTCTTCAAAAATGAGTTTCAAAAGTTAGAACTCACGCTCGGTAAGATTACCATGGCGGGGTTGTAATTTTTAACTCGAGAAGCCGAAGTTGAAATGACCCGGCTAATCCTGGTTACGTCGTAGGATTACGACTAATCTTGATTATGTGCGCGAGATTGTCGCCTTGTCGCAAGTCTTTCACTTCAATTTGTCAGCCTCTAGGATAGTTAGAATAAGTTTAACTCACGAATCATGTGCATGTCCATGTGATTGTTTTTTTTCCTATCCTACGGTAAAGTATGCTCCTAAACTTTATCTTGCTTTTAATTATTTTTGGGCCGATCCATGATATTTAGGTTTGTGATGTTGGTCTATAGACAATGGGGCATTCATATCTCCGTTTAGTGTACATTCCGAAAGCTGAATTGAAGCAGATGTGCGGCCATTTGAGCATCGATGCGCGGAATTATGTCTTTAGCCGTATAGGCAATATGTTGCCTCTTTTGGACATTGGATTACAGACTGGGTTTATGCAAGCACATGCACATTTTTGGTGCCCGGGTACCGCTACCTTTATCCTAGGTAAGCATGAGCTCACTCCGACTTTGGAAGAATATAGCTTTGCCATTGGAAAACCTTTGAACATCGATTTAATTCATCCTTGTGTGGGATTTGATCCAGTTGTCTTTCTTGCTGAATTCCTAAAAATTAGTGAAAATGCGATGAGGAAAATTTTGAAGGAAAAATGTCAAATGTGTCCCTTTTCTTTTCTCATTGAGCGTTTTTATGAAAGCAATTCATATTTACAAAGTAGGATTTTCATTCTAGCTTTTTTCGGGCTTGTGATTTTCCCACTTCAGAAGAATTCCATCAGTCCATCCATTGCTTGGATAGCTAGTCAAGTTTGTAGTGGAATGAATTTCATTAATGCTATCTTAGCTGAAACATTCATATCCTTGACTCGCTTTAAAAAAGATGAAGATAAGACATTTCATGCTTCAACTGGACTTTTACAAATGTGGTTTTTCTCTCACTATGCTAAGATTGGTTCCAAAATGACTATTCCTCAAATGAGCCAGGATGAAAACCCGATCGCAAAATTTCAAGAACTTCAAAAAGATATTAAAGGTTTGTCTTATTCTGAATGGATTGATTTATTGAAAGATCCAAGTCCTAAGGTTTTCCTATGGCAAGCTATATGGTTCCAAATCTCTGAGGCCCGTTTGTATCAAGGTGAGCGAGAGCCCATATCTTTATTGGGCATTACCGGCATGACGAGATATCATCCTCTTCGGGTGGTACGTCAATATGGAGTTTTGCAGGATATTCCCCCACCATTGCGGACCGATGCTTTCCAAGTCCAATTCATTGCGGCTGAAAGCTATGCAACTGAGCTCAAGCATCTAGATAAAGTTTGGCTTAAGTCCAAGACTCGTCGGGTTTTGTTGCCAGAGACGGTACTCGAAGGAAAGGAGAAGCTTTATCATGCTAAGGCCCGATATATTCAACGCCATTTCATACCGGCCCATTTACTCCCGAAGTTTCCATTGATAACCGTGAAGCCCACTTGTCAAGCAGACATTGAAGCCTACGAGAAGAAGGCCCAAAAGGATAAGAAGCAGATGGAAATTTTGGCTAAGGAAAATGCACGACTTCGGAAGGAATTGAAGGCCCATTTGTCTATAGATCGTGCCCCCACTAAGAAGAGAAAAATAGCTTGATTGCCATGTTTCAGAGTCATTTGCTTTCATCTTTGACTTGTCTTTCCTTGGAATTATATTCTGAGCATTGCTGTTTTTGGGTAACTTTACAGTGCTATGCGTATTTTTCTTTCGGAATTTAAATGGAGCATGCTCATCATATCTTGAGCTATCACGTGTAAAATTTTGAGAATAATCTGTGGCGTTTTCCATGTATTTGGCGAATTTTCATCAAGGACAATGTAAACTGGAATTCCGGCAGTTTTCTGGCACTCGTCTTGTTTTGCGGATTACTATTTTTAAATGGCCTCCTTTGCCGAACCATGCAAAATAAAGTTGAAGTTTGATGTCTAAACTAGTAATCTGCAAAATTACAGACCTTAATTCGCACTTTAAGGGGGGGGGGGTCTTTCGTTCCTTTAACAAAAACCTGACAGAACAGTTTTCTAAGAAGAATTTTTCCAAAGAAATATTAAACTGTACTGATCGGTTCACTTTTAACCTTAAGTATCAACATGAAAGTTGTTTATCATTGAGTCCCGTATCAGCTCGTAAAATTTGGGAATTTCTTGATCAACATGCCAATTATGACGAATTTTGTCGTGAAGATTGACGTAACTGAAAAACTGCCTGATTCAGATTTTTACTTTGTTTATTGAGTCTAGAGAGTTGTCATGGAATGGCCCACTATTCTTACTCACTTTACTAATCTTCGTATGGCCTTTCTCACAGGTGACATATCACGGATCCCCCTCAGCATCCATATAACACTCGCTCCAAAGCCAGGCAAATGGCCAATCCAGCTGAATCATTTGCCCAAATGGAGGAGAGAATGAGGCAGGAAATGAGAAGGGAAAGGGAGGAGCAAGCCAAGGTCTTCAATGATCAACTAGCCGAGCTGAAGGCTATGATATCCCAGCTGTCTTTGGGCCAACAACCACTTTCTGCTATACCCGTGCGTTCCAACCCTTTGTTTCAGTCAAAGGGGTTATACGTAGACCTACGACAGGAGGAGGAAGAAGAAGATAAGGAAGACATGCCTGGAGTTGTAGCCTTACTTGCCGCTACCAAGGAAAAAGCTAAAGGCGTTGCCAAAGCCTCAGGGCATGTTGGCCAATCATCGGACCAAGTTCCGTCTGTCCCGCCGGTGAACTATTTTCTGCCTGAAGCTATTATTCCACAAAAGGATGATAACGCGAAGATGCTGGCCAAGATAGACCAGAGACTCAAAGAGGTTGAGGGTGCACGGCATGTCCCTAAGATTGACCGTTCGGCCTTTTCAAGAACAATCTATTCGGACAAGTTCAAAGTCCCGGATTTTGAAAAGTATGATGGTACGTCAGATCCTGTGCAGCACATCCAGACTTACCAGGCTAGAATGTGTAAGTATGCTGCAAATGACGCCCTCATGGTCCAGACGTTTCAGGCCAGTTTGAAGGGAGCTGCCATGAGATGGTACATTGCTTATGAGGTTTATACCAAAGAGGATTGGGACGAGGTGGCCAATGATTTCGTGCAGCATTTCAGTTTCAATATTGATGTGGCCATCACAACACAAGATCTGGAGCGGGCCGAAATGAAGAAGGGTGAGTCGATTAAGGAGTACGGCACCAGATGGAGGAGTCTCGCCTCACAGTTGAAATCGGTACCTCCCGAACGGGAACTGATGAGACTATTCGTCTCTACCCTACCACAGAACGTACGAGCGCATGTATTCATATCAGCGGTCGCGTCTTTCTCTAACCTTATTTCCTTTGCTGATGAGGTGGAAAGAAACTGGAAGAGAGGCTGGTATGGAGATAGCAGAACCGGTCCAAAGCGTTTTGCACCAAAGAAGGAACCAGCAGCCACGCGGGTTAACTTGGCATACACGCAAAAACCGGTGGTTCAGAGTCCCGTCATTCAACTCCCCGACGAACGGAAAGCTAATAGTAGTCAGAGAAGGGATACGTGGAAGAACCGGCAGTTCAGCCCACTCCTTGGGACCTTGACTCAAATTTGGGCCATCCTATAGAAGAAATGGCTCTTAACTACATAACCAATGAGAGCGAACACGTCAAACGCAAAATGGTATGACCCGAGTAAGAAGTGTGATTATCATCGTAGGGAAGTAGGCCACGACACAAACAATTGCTTCATCCTGAAAAACCGTATTCAGGATCTAATCGAGACTGGGGCAATCTCGCTACCCGACAAGCAGCCAAAAGTGCAGAAGAATCCCCTACCTGAACATTCCGGGGCCATCAATGCTGTTTTAGGAGAGGAAATTTGCACAGTAGGTCCATTTAAGGTCAAGGCTGCTGAAGCTCTTGACGCCTTAATCAGGGCGGGTTATTGTCAAATAGGAAAAGTTGTGACCTCAACTCAGCTTGAGGAGATGTTTACTAAATTGATCAAAGATGGCTTGGTGGTTCGGATGAACCAGTTTGGATTGATAGCTACCATCTCTGGGATGGTTATTGACTGGGAACAGGAGCTGGCGGCATTGGCTATATCCCCACCTGAAGTAGCGGTTCCCATCGAGGAGATTGAAATAGAAGCTCAAATAGATCCGGAGTTAGCAGATATGCCCCCCTGCTCAAGTCTGGGGCTGGTGGTGAACGAGAACCTGATGATTACCACCCCACAACCATTCCCTTATTCAGATGGTCGGGCAGTCCCTTGGTCCTATGACTTAGCTCTTATAACTAGGTCAGGACGAACCTACAATGAAGACAAGCCGCCTAGACCGATCGAAGAGAAGGAAGCTAAGGGGTTCCTCGCAGTCATTAAGACTAGCGAATACAACATCGTGGATCAGCTAAGGAAAGCGCCAGCTCAAGTCTCTCTACTCGAGTCGTTGCAAACCTCACCTAAGCATCAAGAGGCGTTAAAGAAGATCCTGGGGCAGGTTCACGTCCCTGAGAATATCGAACAAAAGAAGCTGGAAGGATTTGTCGGGGCGGTCCTGTTGAAGGATCAAGTAGCTTTCGCGGATGATGAGATTCCTGCGGAAGGTCGGGGCCATAACAAAGCCTTGCTTATCACCGTGAAGCACAAACAGACCTTTGTGTCTCGAGTCCTCATCGATAACGGTTCGGCATTGAATATATGTCCATTGGCCACCTTGAACCGATTGGGAGTGGACTTGGCTAAAATGCAGTCGCCAAAGGCCCATGTCAAAGCCTTTGATAGGATGAAGAAAGACGTTCTAGGATAGATAAATCTGGATATCCTTATCGGACCATCGACATTTGACATTTTATTTCAAGTCCTGGATATCCCATCTGCATTCAATCTTCTACTTGGACGCCCTTGGATCCACAATGCAGGCGCCGTACCTTCAAGCCTCCATGAGAAGATTAAATTTGTGGTCGAGAAGAAGCTGTTGACGGTGTTTGGTGAGGAAGATCATCAGATCTATAATGAGACAGCCATTCCCTATGTGGAATCGACCGGAAATGAAGAGAGCTCGTATCACGCGTTCGAGCTAATACAGACCATACATGCTTCTCCTGAGAGTCCCTTACCAACTCCCGATGTGTCGGCCGCTTCTGTTATGGTGGCCAAAGTAATGGTAGGGAATAGCTATCAACCCGGCATGAGACTGGGAAGACATGGCCAAGGAATCCGCACCCCTGTGGAGCTTAAAGGTCAAAATCATAAGGCGGGCCTTGGTTATCCGGGACGGAGACATGGCAAGCAAGTAATGAAAGGACTTAGCAAGCAAGAAGACAGTTCTGGGCCACAGCCCCTATAAGCCACTTTTCGATCTGGTGGGCCGGTTGGAGGATATGATGAGTTGTCCAAGTATGAGGACGATTTGGGGATTGTATTCCACGTTCCGGTGAAGGAGCAGGTCGCCGAAGTAGAGCCCATGGAGCTGGATATGGAGGGTGAGATACCTAGCCTGGCTGAATGGTTTGGTGACATGACCGTGGGAGCTGTGCTTGAAGACCTTATGCAGATAGATGGGACCCCTAAAGAAGAACCCCACCTGAAATGCGGACCACTGAGGCCTTCGAACGGTGTTCACTCTGAAGACGATCCATTGGAGGGTTTAGATTCAGAGTAACCAGTCTATGTTACCCCATGTGTGGGATATTTCCAGCTTTCTTTTAATTTAATTTTAGTCATTTTGATTATTGTTTGGACTTTTCTCTTCGGTATTGCACTTTTCAATCAATAAATGTAATGAATTGATTTTGAAGATCAATAAAATTACAGAAATTTTTATCCATCATTTTGAAATCTTGTCGAAGTACCCCCAAACTAACCCGATGACGATAACCAACGGTCAAACAAATTGTCATCAATGGTAAGATACCGAGAGTTGGGCTTCTTCAAAGATTCTCGTCTCAAAATTCTTGTAAAATAAATTTTTTCAGAAAGAAAAACAGAAAAAGCCAAGAGGAAGCATTTTCCAAGAAAAAAAATCGCATCCAAAAAATGATAGGGCATACATCTTTAAGCCCTGTTTATTTTTCTTAATTCCCTACTCTGTGTTTCAGGGATGTGGAGGGAGATCTAATGGATTCTGGAGTTTATGACCTCGATGAATTCGACCCCGAATACGAAGAAATACGTCGGGAATTCGAGGAACAAGAAACAGTCAAGCCGTTGACCGGAGATGAGACACTGTCTATCAATCTAGGAAATGAAGAAAACCTTAAGGAAGTTAAGATTGGGGCAAACCTTCCTGAGGACACAGCTAGACGGTTGATTCAACTCTTGAAGGATTACCAAGATATCTTTGCATGGTCCTACGCAGATATGCTAGGGCTCGACCGCTCGATTGTTGAACAATGCCTTCCGCTCAACCCATCTTGTGATCCAGTAGCACAGAAGAAACGAAGAGCTAAGCCGGAGTTGGAAAATAAGATCAAAGATGAGGTTATGAAACTCCTAGACGTGGGATTCATTGAGACTTCTCAATATCAAGACTGGATTGCCAACATCGTTCGAGTGAAGAAGAAGGATGGTCGAGTTCGAGTTTGTGTAGACTATCGAGACTTGAATAAGGCCAGCCCGAAGGATAATTTTCCCCTCCCACATATCGATGTTCTAGTGGACAGCACAGTTGGATTCGAGCTGTTTTCTTTCATGGATGGCTTCTCAGGGTACAACCAGATCCTGATGAACGAAAATGATAAAATCACTTTCACGACCCCGTGGGGATTATTTCAGTATAGGGTGATGTCTTTTGGATTGAAGAATGCTGGGGCAACATATCAACGGGGCATGGTGACTCTATTTCATGACCTGATTCATAATGAGTTAGAAGTATATGTCGACGATATGATTGCTAAAACCCGGAATGGGGAAAACCACGTCCAGACTCTGATTAAGCTATTTGAGCGGCTTAGGAAGTTCAAATTGCGCCTCAACCCAGCGAAGTGTGTTTTTGGAGCTAGCAGTGGCAAATTGCTTTGTTTCATTGTCAGCAACTGAGGTATCAAGATTGATCCATTGAAGGCTAAGGCAATCTGTGAGTTGAAACCACCAACCACGGCAAAGGAAGTTAGGAGTCTCATGGGAAGATTGAACCATATTTCCCGATTCATCTCTCAGTTGACAGAGATCGCCAAACCCTTTCTCAAGTTCCTGAAAAAGAATGCATTTATTAGATGGGATGAAGAATGTGAGGAAGCGTTTGAAAAGTTGAAGCAGCATCTTATGAATCCACCTGTCCTTATGCCACCCACACCGGGGCAACCATTGATTCTCTACCTCACAATAAACAGTGAGTCACTTGGAGCCATGCTAGCCCTAGAAAGTCAGGGAGATGCTAAAGAACGGGCCATCTATTATTTCAGCAAGAAATTCACGGGCACCTAATTAAATTACTCAGAGGCTGAAAAAACGTGTGCATCATTGGTATGGGTGTTACACAGGCTGCGACAATACACTATGCATTACCAAATCCTTTCGGTGACGGAGTGCGATCCCATTAAATATCTCCTGAATCAGCCTGCATTGGTTGGCAAACTGGCCAAGTGGCAAATTCTCATTTCCGAGTTTGACATTCGATATTTGCCTCAGAAATCGGTGAAAGGAAGAGTTATAGCAGATGTTCTAGCAGAAAATCCGAGGCAAGGCGATGATCTTTATCGACCTGAAGATCAAATTATGGCGGTCGAATACTATGTTTGGACAATGTGCTTTGATAGAGCTGTAAACTTGTCAGAGCCCGGCACGGGAGCAGTCCTGATATCTCCTGGAGGTCAACATTATCCAATAGCAGCAAAATTGATGTTCTCTTGCACTAATAACATCGCCGAATATGAAGCTTGTATTCTTGGTCTACAAGCGGCAATAGAAATGGGAATATCTAAGCTCAAGGTGTTTGGAGACTCAGCCTTAATGATTCTCCAGACGGTTGGTAAATGGAAGACGCGAGATTCAAAGCTGCTGCCGTATCATGAGTATTTAGACGAATTGATGGAAAGTTTTACGGATATCACGTTTGAATATTTGTCTAGGACTCAAAATCAATTTCCAGACGCTTTGGCCACTCTGGCATCAATGTTGCATGTCACGGAGGGATTAGAAGTCGAACCACTAAAGTTCGAAGTCTTAAGACAGTCGGCCTACTGCATGGTTGTAGCGGATGAGCCAGATAGCAAACCCTGGTATCAGGATATCAAGATGTATATCCAGGATCAGAAGTTTCCTAAGAATAGTACAGTTTCAGACCAGAAGTATATAAGGAAGATGGCTTAAAAGTTCTTCCTGAGCGGAGAAAATCTTTATAAAAGGTCTTTCGATTCGGTCTTGCTGAGATGTGTTGATGCGACTGAAGCGATTCGTTTAATGGCAGAAATGCATGAAGGCGTCTATGGCCCTCACATGAACGGCCATATGCTAGCAAGGAAGATCATGAGGCTGGGCTATTATTGGCTCACCTTAGAAAATGATTGTATACAGCATGTCAGAAGTTGCCATAAATGCCAGATTCATGGTGACAAGATCAATGTCCCTCCAAACGAGTTGCATCAGTTATCCGAGCCTTAGCCGTTTTCCATGTGGGGAATAGATGTGATTGGCCCGATCAACCCTAAAGCTTCCAATGGACATGGGTTTATTCTGGTGGCAATTGATTATTTTTCCAAGTGGATTGAGGAGACATCGTATTCAACGGTCACGTCCCGAAATGTAGTAAAGTTTATCGGACGTGATTTAATTGCTCGATATGGAGCCCATGAGGTTATAATCACAGATAATGGCGCGAATCTGAATAGTAAGCAGGTGGAAGAACTGCTCAAAGCATTTAAGATTAGACACTTGCATTCTTCTCCATATCGCCCTCAGATGAACGGAGCAGTTGAGGCAGTAAACAAGAACATCAAGAAAATCTTGTCTAAGATGGCTGAGAATTATCGAGATTGGTACGACAGGTTGCCGTTCGCATTTATGGCATACCGGACTTCAATCCGGACATCAACCGGGGCAACCCCATACTCCCTGGTATATGGTATGGATGCAGTATTACCGGTCGAAGTGGAGATTCCTTCTCTGCGCATTTTGTCCCAGATAGAACTAACTGAAGCAGATTGGATCCAATAGAGGATAGATCAGCTGAACTTTATTGACGAGAAGCGGCTCAGAGCCTTATGCCATGGCCAATGTTATCAGCAGAGAGTGGCCCGAACTTTTAACAAGAAGGTGCGACCTCGACATTTTCAGGAGGGAGACCTTGTGTTGCGGAAGCTTCTACCCATCATCCCACAGCCAGAAGGGAAGTTTGCTCGAAACTATGGCGGACCCTACATAGTGAAGAAAGCCCTTTCAGGCGGCGCCTTGATCTTGGCAGAGATGGACGGACGTGTCTTCACTAATCCTGTCAATGCTGATTCAGTCAAGAAATATTATACCTGAGATGTTGTAATGTTTTTGCAAATCTTAATACTCATGCACATTTTGCCTACTTTCTGATTGTATTATAAATCTTCATTGAATTTTTCAATCAGGAGATTTGTTTGGTCAATTGATGTTGATCATTTTGAATGAGGAACGCCGGGAAGATGAAAGGCAAGCTATTTTCATACACGTCCTATATCATATCCCAAGTGAGTAAGTGTGAAAATTTCCATGCTTACAAGGTGAAAGGGTTATCTTGCGAAAAGTATGACGACCAAGATGATGTGAGGCATTCATTTCTTCTATCCAAACACTACAGGTCGCCCTTTGCTACACTCCTTTGAACAGTGGTTTCATTTTCATACCCCTGTCAGGAACAACCCCACATTGGGGCAAATTTCAGAAAATTCAAAGCATGAGTAGAATTTTCTTGCTTTCACTTACATCAATCTTCAAGTGTATTTATCGCATGTGAATTCTATGTTAGCTCAAGTGCTTTAGACATGATGAGGAGCATTTCATTTCATACCCATACACACTCATCCCTTTGCTTAGCCCAACTTGAGCAGCAGATTCATTTCTTGAAACTCAATTGGTGATCATCCTAAAAGGAAATCATTTCAAACTATTTGACAGATGAGCGAAGTGCCTTGGGGCAAGCTGAAACTTGAAAATTTGTCAGCACAACATGCAGACAATTCAAATAAGACTCTTCTTTTCTTTTCAAAAGAGCTCGCTTAAAAAAAAACAAAAAACAAAAAACAAAACAAAACAAAAAAAAGGGGGGCAAAAGTGTCTACCCTCGTAAAATAAATAAATAAAAAGAGAGAGAGAGAGAGAGAAAATGAAAAGAAAAGAGCTCTCTCAAAGAATCTTCGGAAGGAAGGGAGGTCTTACCTGAACTGGTTCAAAGAATAAAAGATCAATTGTGAATGACAAAGACGGATGATCACCAATTTCTCATCTTCATGCGCCCTTTGTTGAAAATAGGCTTTTCATTTCCAAGTCTACCCTGAACCTATATTACAACCCTTTCCAAAAGTCTCTTCAGATTAAGGCAGTTGTGTTAATATAGAGTTTCAAATCTTATAAATATTGCTCGAAGAAGTGCGAGTAAGATCATTTTTATCTCATTTGGCAGGGTTCCTGACTTGTAGACCCAATGCAGTTGATGAAGATCTCATTTCATGGCCTAATGACTCATACGAGTCCCCTTTGAATAGCCTTTGACAAAGCCTGAATTACAGTCCTTGAAAAAGACCTCATGGATTGGTCTGGTCATACTGATTGCAAGATTACCCGGACCCTTATCAAGTGTGATGAGGACAGTTCTGAGTGATTCTCAAGCCCACATCAATGGTCGGGTCAAATAGCCTTTTCAAAGAGAGTGAGAGAAAGTCTTTTCTGACTGAAGGTTCCTCATTCTATTTGGTCAAATTTTGTCGAAAGGATCAAACAGTTTTCCTTATTGACAAAATCTCCAGTGGAGCTTTACAATGCAAGTAGAAGCTCACAAGTTGTTGCATTTGCATTAAAGTTCATGCAAAACACCATTTGCTTATGAATTGAACAGGTTGAGCACGCCAATTCAGCAAATCCTAAAAGTCGGGTTTCAGTCAACTCAAGTAAGTTTTCTGATTCTTTTTTCAGACTTGGATGACCGCATCTTCAATGTTGCGGGTATCAAGCTAAGCACGGTGATCTAGACAGAAGATCCCAAAAGACAAACAGGCCCGCTCGATCCATCACTCGAGCACCACATTCATATTTGATCTTTCGGCCGAGGTTTCATGTGACGTGAAGATGATCATGAATTGGAAGCCATTCCAGATTGTGATACCAGCATTTCGCAAATCTGTTCGCTGTTTCACATAAAGGATGAATGTGATTCAGATTTTCTCAGATTACGATACCAGCATTTCGTAATTCTGTCCATTGTTTCACATAAAGGATGAATATGATTCAGTTTTTATCTGATTGCGATACCAGCATTTCATAAATCTGGCCCGCAGCTAATGCTTTACGTGATGAGCGAATGATCGTGATGCAGAAGCACTATTCACCGTCGACGTTCCACATGACGAGAAGATGATCGTGGTTCAAAAGTTTTACTCGCAGCTGATGCTTCACGTGATGAGCCGATGATCGTGGTGCAGAAGCATTACCGATTTGCGATCCAAAACTCGTAAATTTGGGCTACAGACATCTTGCGTCGTCCCGAGTCAGGAAGAAAGAAATTCCTGAGGACGGGTGGGCCCAGTACCTTAGCATCCTAGCATCCACTGGAAATCTGGAGGTTAAGGGAACCATCAGCTTACGAGAAATTTGGTAAAACAAGTATTCTCGTAAGCGACCCATGTGCAGGTTTCCCTAATGTGGGATAAGAGAAGTTTTAGCACATGTTATTTATAGAATTGCATTTCACACATCATCTCTATTCGCATTAGAAAATGGGATTTGAACTCCCGAAAAAAAAATTCATTATCATCATTTGCATTTGCAAAATTTAGGTTTCAATTTTAGTTTTTGAGCGAAACCTCTGCGAGCCTCCACTCAAAGAGGCACAGCTGTTGACACCCAAATTTTGACTAACAATTTTTTAGTCATCTTTTCTTTATAAAAAATTAGAACTATTTTTAGTTCTTGCAAAAATAATAATAATAATAATAATTAAATAATTAAATAATTTTGCATGTAGTTTGCACTTATTTCAAATTTACATCTCATTCATACATCACACTTATTGGATTGGCGGTGGACGGACTCGAGTGGATAGTTTTGAACTTAATTCAGGCAAACTCGTGATGATATAAATTCGATCAAGCCCGTGGCCGAAAATTACATTGTGCTCCATTAAGAAATTAAGTAGCAGAATATTTCGAAACGCTTGCACATGTGAAATAGGCGCGGCTGGTTCTCTTGGTTTTGGGACAAAAAAAAAAAGCAAGAAGATTTGCAGATTTTGTTTCATGTCTTCGAACACCTAAAAATGGTGGGCAAAGTAAAATTCGGTCAACATGGGGGCAAAGGAATTGACTAGAAGGAAGAATTGATACCCACGTGAATACCTTGCAGAATATGAAGAGAAAGTTCGGCAAAATAAAAGAATGAGGGAAAGAACTAGTGGAATCCCACAGATCAAGAGACGTTTTCTCAAACTGGGGAAATTTTTTAGGAAAGGAAATGCACAATGGAATACACAGGTCAGCACATGAATGTAAAAGAGAATTTTTTGGATCTAATGATCGTTTATTACTCTATTCCATCTGTTCGTGCAAGACGAAGAAGGAAATATTAAAGTAAACTTGCACATGACGGAAATGTATCCGGTCGTCGAAAGGAGAGATATTCATGAAGACCTGCATAAAAGAAATCCTTCGCTTAATGATTTACAGCCATTTCTCCTTGGCAATCCCCAAGCCAAATTTTAGTAATTGATTCCACAAGTTTCGATAATTGATTCCATGATATGAGATTTCCAAAGAAGCGCCACTGACACTTGCTATAAAACCAGACTTCACTCACTTCATCGGGGGAGGAAGAGGCTAGTCAATCGTCACCCACTGCCAGAGTGGTGGGGAGCAATTCTTCTGCTCTAAGAATTCACGTGAAATACTGAGAGAAAAGAAGGAAGAGAGGAGGTCAGTTCATGGCAATATACGGCCATTGATTGAGAGTTTTTTTTTCACCCAAGGAAAATCATAAGAAAGAGAGGAGAACCTGGATCAACGTCTGACATCGAGGACGATAGATATCTAGAGATTGAAACCCAGAACATTTTCGAGAAGATTTGAAGAGTTCGATTGTATCCCCACCTGGTCGAGACAATCCTCTTCGATCTCGAGAACCCATCGGTAGAATCGTTCTCGCCTTTCCTCGTCCACACCTGCAATACGTCACCACATTTTTATTCGAACGACGTTTGGTCCATTCTCGAAGAACCAGCCGCATCCGTGTCCGCATCTCCGCCATCCAACTCGTCCAAAGCCCTTCGTCCGTCGAGTTGCTGATTAGGCAAATTTGGTCGTTGTTCGAGGTTACTCTTGAGGCGCTACTCGAGCAAAATTCGTGCTGCTGTCTGGAGGTGCACTCAGTCCAAAACAGCCTTGTTTTGGACGTCTTTTGGTAATTGATTTGTGCAGGCTTTTGGTTTTGTCATTTGGAGCCATCATCTATACTTTTTCGTGAAAAACATCCACTATTCGGGACCGCTCCTGTGTGATAGCCGAAGCCCTCCTGTTCTGCTCGTGCCTTTTGATTTTTGTTGGTCCACTCGTAGCATTCCTCATCGCAATCACCTCTGAAGCCCCGACCATTGTTCAAGTAGTCTCGTCGGACCATCCCTTCGCACGAGTCCGTTACCAAGCCGTCCGAAAGATCGAGCTCAATACTCAAATCTCGTGCAAGCTCGATTATCGAAGTTGATATTCGATTCAAGTCCTGATTCTACTGCTGAAAGGTGCCGAGCTTATTTCTGTTCGTTTCGTTAAGATGCAGTCAAGGAGTCAATCAAAACAAGAACAGGCTTTGTTCTATTCTCGCCACTTGAAGACGAAACCTACTGCCATTCCGCTTGTTGATTCAACCTTTACTTTCTTTGTTGTTTGGATTTATTGTTCTAGACAAAGCAAGGAGGCTGTGGACTTCCTACACACGAGCTATCTTGCTCGAGCTACAATTCCAAGGAGTTCGAGCCAAACGTGTCTTCACCAAGTCGGTCCAAGGAGTCCCTGCTCGAGCTTCAATTTTTGGCTAAAATTTCGAATTAGGAGAGTGAAGAGGTGAATTTCTTATCCTGAGCTCTTGAATATTCACTTGCCTATTTGCATATCTTGCATATTGCTTAAAATGGATATTTTTTTTTTCAAAAATACAGGTTAATTAGGAAAATTTCCTTTCCTAATTCGCAACTTGCCATACGATCGGGAATGTCCGTCTTTAAGATTATCGACGGAATACTCAATTAGGCAAGGTTTTGGGTTCAATCGTTAATCGTGAGATCACGAATTAAAGATTGACTCAAATATTTCGCGAAGTATTTTAAAACTTGATCGATATATCCACTTTCTTGATTGACATTGATTAAAATATTCAATTTCCTCATTTGATTTGATTTGATTTGATTGATTTTCATATTTTTTTTAAATATATCCTTCGCATGATATAATCTTGAAAATTCTAAAAAATTTGCATTCATTCATTTCCATGTTTAAAAATTGCATATCTTTTCAATAAAATAGCATCACATAGATAATTGCACATCCAATCCTTTTTGTAAATAATTAAATTAGATTGCATTTTAGGATAGAAATTGCATGTTTAAATAGAATTTCGTGTCCAAAATAATTCGTCTTTAATATATTAGGATTTAGGTCAATTTAACTCTAAAATATGCAAGATAAGAATTGTTTTGGCATAGTTCTATTTTAGGAAATAAATTCATCCGAAAATAATAATAAAAATTCACCCTTGCCATGTCATCCATGCTACGTCATCATGCCACGTCATCCATGCCACGTCATCCATGCCACGTCATCCATGCCACGTCATCCATGCCATGTCATCTTTGCCATGTCATCTATGCTACATCATCCATGCCACGTCATCCATGCCACGTCATCTTTGCCATGTCATTCATCTGTGTCATGTCATCTTTGCCATGTCATCTAGGCTATGTCATCTATGCTACGTCATCCATGCCACATCATCTTTGCCACGTCATCTTTGCCATGTCATTCATCTGTGTCATGTCATCTTTGCCACGTCATCTACGCCACGTTGTCTATGCCATGTCATCTTTGCTACGCCATCTATGCCATGTCATTTTTGCCACGTCATCTACGCCACGTCATCCATGCCATGTCATCCTTGCCATGTCATCTATGCCGCACCATCCATACACGTCGTTCACCTTTGCCATGTCATGTTAATTTGCATTTTAGCTTAAACTTTATATAGAATTGCATATCTAGGTTTGAATGTCATGTAGTTAATTAAATCACGGTCTCACTCGTGCATTCATTTAGTTTAATTCGCATGTCATCTAGTTTAGTCTTACATTTAATTCATGTCATTACATCATAGAATAATTTCATGCATCACATATAGTATAGTCTTTCATGCATTCATATAAAAATCAAAAATTAAAAAAGAACTAACTTGCGTGGCGCATGCTCCTTTGATTATATTGATTTTTGGATGTTCTATTAGTTGATTGTGCACCCGCATGATAGCCTTTGTTAGTGACTTAGGTTAAAATCAATCAGTATTGCCTTCTCAAATGATTTTTCATGAAATAAAATGGTACCGAAATGGCGTTAGAGTAATCTAGCGTAATCAAGTCCCCGAGCTCTTAATCTCTGGTTCGTAGGAATAAAATAGTTCTCCCACTATTTTATTTAGGTTTCCAATCGACCTACCATAAATGATTAGTGACGACTCCAAATTCAAAATACAATGCATGTTAATCAATTGAACCTTAAGTTGCGATTTGGTATGGACTTGGGAGAGTTCGAGTTAGGTTAGTTAAATAATTAACCTAATAATCCATTAGCCTGGAAATTTATTTTTAGGTCGCGACAGCAGGCGATACAAAATTCTTCTGGGAAGTTATGAATTTTTGGTAGAGCAAAACTCGGCCTCCTACATTTTTATGCACCTTAGCATCATCGGAATTTAAAGAATCAATTGATAGATTGATCTTGAAGTTTGGTTGGGATCTTTTCCTAAAGCAAGAACTTGATTGATTTTAGAGACATGGTTCCAAATTCCAAGGGGATTTTATAACATACGCTTTATCAAATAACCCGACATTATAAAATCAAAAACTCGATCGAGGTTGAGTATTTTTGCCCCCCAATGATGTGAGAACGTTGTAGGGCACCTCAAGCTTAGATTTGCATCTTTTATTTGATGAAGATACGATTTTGAATTTCGATATTGTCTTATTTAATAAGATTTAGGGCATTCATTTGGTATAGAATATTTGAATTTTCTGTTTCTATTGTTTTAACTTCTTTTTAAATGCGTTAAGATATCTTGTCTTTGATTGGATAATATAATAAGATCCAGTAGTTCTTTTGCATTTATCTACGGTTTTGGTGCGTACATACTTCTGGCATTCGTCCTTGAGAGTTGCGGTTCGGTGCGTTTCGCTTTCACTTCGCCAATTTGTAAAGCTGGATTAAGAAAAATGGTATTCGAAAGCATCGAATTCATGCATGATTAAAGGTCTTCGGTGACCAAGGAATTAAAACAGCGCGACAAGAATTATCCAGATAAGTAATGCTTGCCAAGTACATTGAATCCTTCGATCGTCGAAAGTTGCAACGCATCCCCTTGTGGCATCGATTCGTCGTTGAACTCGTATGTACTTTATCCTCCAGTGCACGGGGACGCCAAACACGGCGATAAAACAGACCCCAACAAGTACAGCTACGTAACTTAAGACCGCCACATCGTCTAGTGGAAATTGGTCACGAAGAGAAACGGAGTAAGCAACGCAGAGAAGGGGTATAGGGATGTGAAACAAAGGGTTGGCCTCTACAGTAAAAGTGGTAGCCCAGATTGTGGCGATGGAGGCGAAAAAGGCCATGCTATTGTAGATCGCGTAAACATATAATCCCAGGGTAATGACTACGCTGGAATTGGGGGTGACGACAGTGGAATTGGCTGTTGGATTTGAAGAGGAATCCCGCTGGTCTCCTTCTGGAGGAGTGAGAGTAGCTTGGTAAGTGGCAGCCGCGATTAAGGCAGACACCACGAGGATCATGTTGCGAGCGGATTCATCCTGGACTCTGAAAAAATCTGCGCACTTCTCGAAGGCAGTTAATTCCATGCTAAAAAACTGCGATAGAGAGAGGGTAGGAGTGGAAGGTCTTGCTCGACGTCCTTCACGGCGTAACCTATTCGTTAGATCTTGGTTGCCGCTAGAATTAGCTTCGAAGATGTCCAGAGCCGTCTTACCTTGGAAGTTCTTCGCTTTTACAGCCGTGTACCCAATCAACAGCTTGATGATCTGGAAAAAAAAAATTGCAAAGGAAAAGAAATTAAAGTACCTCTGGTTCCCTTCAATTTCAATTTCAATCGCTGCTTTGTCACATGCTTTTCTATCCAACTTGGAGAGATTTAAAGCTCACTAAAAACGGAGTTTTATAGGAATTCTAAGGGAAAGAATTTTGATCATAACTTTTTTCTCAACTTAGAGAAGGGTGGATCTCTCTATAAAACTCCTTTTCTTTCCTTCCTTTTTTCTCTATATCCTCCAACCAAAACATTGTTTCTGGATAAGATTATGTTGAATTGAAGGATCCAAAAACAAAAGCGCGAATAACCATGAAACCGATGAATCATACCTCGGGTTGCCTTTCGGATGCAGCAATATGTAAGACGGTGTCACCATGTTGGTCTTTCCAGTCCAAGATTCGTGTCAGGTGGACTCGCTTGAGCCATCCAAACAAAACCTTGAATGCTTCGTTGTTGCCCGTCTTGACGGCTACGTGAACCGCCGTCTCGCATTGGTTCGTCAAGTCTTCGATGGACGATTTGCAAGCAGATAGGAATTCGGCCAGGAGTTCCAAGAGCTCCACGTTGTCCCACCCATTGCTTCCTTTTTCCCCGGCTACAAAATGCAAAGGGGTGATCCCGCCCCTTCCTCGGACTCGAACCAATCCAGGGTCGAGGGTAATCATTGCCCTCACAGTGGGATAATGCTTTTTTTGCAAAGCCAGGTGCACGGGGCTGTAACCACCTCGATTCAGCTCTCGAGTGAATGACGGCTTCAAGATGGCTATCTCCATGGTCACTTTAGTTTTCCCCTGCTCTGCCGCAACGTGTAGCGGAGTATTTGGGAAGGGGCCCTCGGATCCATGATCTAAGATATTATCGTCCTGCTCAATTAAGCGATAGAGCTCACTAACACTGTCAGCTGCTATTGCTTCTTGAAGGCTCATTGTTTGAGGAGGGAAGTGCAGGAGAAGAGGGGGCTTTGGCTTGTTGACAATGGATGGAAGTAGGAGTGGCGGACAAGCGAAGTCATAAATGCTAGTGCCGTAGTCAACGCAATCAATTGGTCGGGGGATATTTCTCTTTAGAAAACTTACGTGCGAAGTTTCGCAATTAATTTTGGTCTGATTTTTCCTTTTGTTTTTTTGTCGTTGGGTATCGTTTCTCCACTTGGAAGTTGAGGGGAGTACTGAGCAGCAGCCGAGGATGTCCCACTCACCCGGCTCGCAAAGACGGTATCTTGCTTAAAACTGGGTAAACTTCATTGCTCGAATTCCACTAACGGCAAACTCGATAATCTGATTAGAGCTTCTTAATAGAACTTTTAACTCTTCAATTGATTAAATGCCCAAACTTAAAACTATTTGTCTACACTTATCCCCATTGTCAAGAAGATTAACTCAATATCTACAACCTGTTGAGTCATTAGTGGGTTCTTCATCACTTGTTATTGGCAATAGAGTTTTCAACAATCATAAATCAGACCAATTCTATTAGGAGTGAGCGATCGAGTTGGTTCAATCCGAGAAATAGCCCAAGCCAACCTTAGCGGTTGCAAGTTGGCTCACACGGGAATCAGTTCAATTTCCGGATAAAATGATTGGCTAATTCTATATCCTGAATCATTGGATTTGACCGAAAAACCCGACCTTGCATACCGGTTCGCTACTAATCCCGAATAATCTTTTTACTCTTTTATCCTAAGTAGCACCGACACCGACTTGCAATGCGCGACACGACAAGACACGCCGACATGTTATTTCTAAAAAAAAGATAGATAATTCCAACACGTTGGGACACGTTGTATGTATCATTTACTAATAAAAAAAGTCAATGGTGAAACTATTCTTCTTCTGTTAGGGATTTACGATTAAGTTTTATTGGGCTGGTTGTGTATATTAATGTTGAAGGTGGCCGGGTATATGATTTAAATATATGTATTTTTAATAAATTTACATTTTCAACCCCAATTTCATTTTTTGTGTCGATTCGATAAGTCGAAAGGTTCCTTGGAAAGCTGAAGAACTCTTCTGGCCGCTTGAACACTGACTTCTCGAGAGAGTGGCTTTTTGAGGAGTGAAAATAGGCTTTTCATACCTTGAAACTAGTCACTCCTAAATGCTATCATAGTTCATTTGCTTTTAACTCAAAAGATTTCGGGAACTATTGTGAACTACATATTGTTTTAGGAAAAAATAAAATATAACTGTAATGTTGGAGTATATAAATATTAACCCATGTTTTCTTCTAACAGTTTAAGCTTTTAGAACAGTTGGCAGTGGAATAAGCGATCAACGATAAAATAGATAGAACAAGAAAAGTAAATCGGATACCAGATGTACGTGGTTTGGTCGTAGAGACCTACGTCCACGGGGAGAGCACCAACGAATTCCACTATAGATCGAGCGATACACGAAGATTACAGATCATTCGAGCTACACAAACACACTCTTGGTGTTTTTCAGGCTCCAATTACATCCAAGAAAGAACGCAATGTTTAGCCTTCAATTTCTAGCGAAATAATATTTCAATCTCGCAAAGAAATTATAACACAAATCTAACCTCAAGATTTAATCGGCTTTGACACTTGAATTCTTAATATAATTTCGCGAACAAAATGACGACCCAATATCAAGCACTCGCGTGAAAAAAACGGCGCTTCAAACCTTCTTCGGATGAATCACGACATTTTTTTACGTGAAGCCCTCTGCTCTGGATCAACAATCGGCGCACTCAAACACAAGAATTCTCTGCACGCATGCGAATGCTCCATCGTCTGACTCATGCACACATATATGGATATTTCTCATAAGCAGAGATAACCATGTCCACTTAAACAAGGAATGTTCGATCAAAAGGAAGATGCACTTTCCTTTTTCTGACACAGCCACGTCCAACTTGTTTGGCTTCAAGAATTCAATTCCCTTTTGTTCTTATCTTCACGTGACCTTGTGCAGCCAAGATTCGGTGAAAGCGTTCAAGATTGGACTTTCCTTTCTTTAACTTTTATGTTATTTTATTCTTATCCTTTTCTTGACAGAATTGAAATCAAGATAACTTTCTCCACCTTGAAAATTTTCCGATGTCCGCAAATAACAGATAGTTTCACATCCGATTTCGTTTGCAGGGCTCAATTTCGAGACATAATTTTAATACTTTTCATGTCTTGAAACTAATCACTCCTAAATGCTATCATAGTTCATTTGCTTTCAATCTCAAAGCTTTTAACTCAAAAGATTTCGGGAACTCTTGTGAACTACATATTGTTTTAGGAAAAAATAAAATATAACCGTAATGTTGGAGTATATAAATATTAACATATGTCTTTTTTTAACAGTTTAAGCTTTTAAAATAGTTGGCAGTGGTTTCACCAAATCTTTTATGGTATCAAAGCAGGAGGTTCTGAGTTCAAACTTTTACAGGCCCTTATTTGCCCCCCAATGAATATGTCAACACTTAGCATTAGGCTGGCTCAAGACAGATGAGGGATTGAAAACTTTTTTGTTTTTTTTTTAATGTGTTTTTGGTCTTTTTACTATTCATGAATAGTTTTTCTTCAATGGCCGCACGAATCCTTTCTCTTCTTTTGTCTTCATTCTCCTTTCCTGATGCTTACCATGAATCAATGCCACCGACAACCAAATCTAGAAATTGAAGCAAATGTGCTCAAAATCAATATTATGATATTCGAATATCCTCTCTTAAAATTGATTTTTGAATTCAACAACACCAAGTATCTTCTTTAATTTTTCAAATGAATCTACATATCTGCAAGAAATTAAGTTCAATTTCACCCTATTTGACTTGCTCACGAATGTAGTGATACTTGATGTCATCATGTTTGCTCCTGCCATGAAAAATTATATTCTTGGCTACTGCAATAGCCCACTTATTCTCACGCATCATTTTAGTAGGAGCTGTTTGATCATGCATTAATTCACACAGCATCCTACGAAGCCATATCGCTTGACAAGCCGCTGAAGCTAACGCAATGTATTCTGCTTCAACTGTCGAGAGTACAACAACTTGCTGTTTATTCGAGGACCAAGAAATCACTCTTGATCCGAGAAAGAAAGCATATTCAGAAGTATTGTTTCTAGTCTTGGTGTCACCCCACTAGATTGAAATCGTCAGTACAAGAATATGAAATTCTATGGTCACAAGTTCCACTGACATATCGTAAAAAAATTTTCGTTGCCAGCAAATATGATTGGTGCAGTTTTTCCATGAAAGATTTTGCTTTTTCTTTTTTCTGGCTTTTCAGCGGCTCGATCTCGACTTCGTTCGCGATTAGCCAATCTCCTCTCCACTCCACTCCGAGGTACTTTCTACATTGAACGCCGAAAGGTTTTGCTTTTTTCTGGTTTTCTGGTTTTTTAAGGTGAGGTTGGTCACAAGTAGGGTTGAGCAAGTTGGAATTCGGCGTCTTCTTACGGCGAAGACTCCATACTGTGAGTAGTTACTAGTTCGAATATTCTGCTTATTATTCTTTGTTCCCTCTCTTTCTTTTTCTCTTTGGAACACTTCGTCCCCTGATCTGAAAAAAATCCATCAATCACTGACATGCTGTAAGAGAAATAACAGTGGAAGAAAAAAAATTCTAGTCAAGAGGTCGCCGGAGTCTATGATACTATGCCTTACTCCAAGATGCAATCGGGCGAGAAAGACAAGCCACAAAAGCAAAAAATTGAAGCAGCAGAGTTGTGCATGGCCATAGTAATTTCCGTGCGAATCTATAGTATAGTCATTGGAAAAAATTTCAAAATTTACCATTGGTGGTAGGTTTCCTATCTCCTCGGATGAAGGGTAATTTGTTGAATCTTCAGTTATTTTTTAAGTAATAGATATGACGATTATTACGATCAACGGATGGAGCTTGTCATGGAGATTGCGCCGAGAATTGTAGCCATTGCCGTTGTCTGAGGGAGTTACATGAATTTGCTACAAGCGAATCTCCTAGCTTGTAGATTAATTGAATGGAGGCACTCTGTTTTTTGTGGGATCAAATGCCAAAGCTAGTAAGGCCGCGATTTTCGTGGATTGATGATTGAGCTGAGTTACCAAAAAGCAAGTTTCATTTTATCCTAGGTAACAACACCCAAAAGAGGATTGAGACTTTAATATTTTCCTTTCATAAGATATTGTTTTTTTTTTTTTTTGGTGAAGTTCATAAGATATTGTTGATGAGCCTCAAGAGCAAGAAGTCAAAGATTTCGAATATCCTTTTGCAAAAAACGATGTTGATAATTCTTAAATTTTGGCCCAATATGTAACGTAATTTTAGACTTTTGATATGTTTAATATGATCTATGAAATAATTTTAAGTATTCAATCTAGTTGACCAGCTTTCGATTTATTTAATTTAGTCCCTCAACTTTCCATAGCAAACTCAAATCATTTCTCCAGCACTATTGACAAGCTTTCATATTTGCACTATATTTTCATTTCAACCTATTTCCTAAATGAAAAAAGAAAATGCAATCTTTTTATTACTTTATTGCCGTTTTCATCTTTATAAATAACGCGATAATTCCATTCAAGCAGATTTTAGCTTATGATTTTTACAACAGAAAAAGTAAAACTTTACTGGAGAGTTGTACAGATTTTTTTTTCTTTTTTTGGTCGAATAGTTATATCCAGTTGATATTCTGCTATCTATAGGATCTAGTTGTTTGTAAATGTGTTTGGGTGTCTCATCTTTGATTGGAAGAAAACACATGACATAATTGTTTTTTAAGGTTTACTGGGCCTCTATTATATTTTTAGAAAATCTTTTTCTGTTGCCTTGTTGAGTAGCAATTTCGGAGGAGATGCCCGTTTCATGTTAATATGAATTTAGGGTGTGTTTGTTTCAAGGAAAGTGATTTTCAAGAATTCGATTTCTAGAAAGTGGTTTCCTAAAAATCACTTTCTCGAAAAACGATTTGTTTTCCTTTGATTGGTAATATGTTACCGAAAATATTTTTCGGTGTTTCTTTCTCATTTGGAAAACGATTTCAATCTCATCAAAGGGACTGTCCTTGATATTGAGGAGAGTCAGATGGTCGAGAAAGCTGACGTGAACTGACCCGGCCAGGCCCCAGCCCCGCTCCCCGGCTCCACTCCCCGGCCCCGGTTTCGGTTCCGGTCCCGGTCTCGGCCTCGACCCCGGCCCTCGGCCCAGCCTCGGTCTCGGCACCGACCCCTGTCCCCGTCCCAGGCCCGGCCCCGATCCCTGCCAGAGCCCCAACCCGGGACCCCGGCCCTGGCCTCGGCCTTGGTCCCGACATCGGCCCAGGCCCCGACCTGAGACCCCGGCCCTCGGCCAAACCCCGGTCCTCGACTCGGGACCTGGCCCAGCCCGGCCCGGCCCCAACCCGAGACCCTAGCCCCCAGTCTCGATCCCCGGCCCCCGACCCCGGGTCCCCGGCCCAGTCCCCGTCCCCCGGCTCGGCCCCGTCCCGTCCCCTGCCCCGGCACCTATTTAGCCTCGGGTCCTCGGCCCCGCCCCAGGCCCCGACCTGGGACCTCGGCCCCGACCTGGGACCTCGGCCCAGGGTCCCCTGTCCCCGGCCCGGGTCCCAGTCCAGCCCCGCCTCACCCCCCGGCCCCAGTCCCGATCCCAGCCCCGGCCCCATCTTCGGTCCCGGCCCGGCCCAGGGATCGGTCCCCGAGATCGGCCTCAGTCTGGTTTTCAAAGAAAGTGAGAGACTCAAATTTGGGAAAGTGTTTTCACCTTTTTATTTTAGGGAATTCACTTTCCTATTTTAATGAATAAAATCTTTGTTGACTAGAAAGTACTTTCCGTTGATCAAATCATTTTTCGGGAACCAAACAGACGAAAGTCTAGAAAACACTTTCCCCAAAACAAACGCACCCTTAGATAAAGATGAGACTACGGCGCAAAAATTTGGACCGATGGAATGGAAAGAATAAAAACTCGACATTTTTAGAAACTCGAGGTCGGGTTTTTTTTTTTGGCGATAAAGGGTGAACGATGTGGGGCACATTTGGATTTAAATCTTTTATTTGATATTTTCGTCTTTAATTATGTAAGTTTAGATAGGATCTAGTTGAATTAGGTAGAAAGCTACTCGAAGTCGGACTTCGAGTTGTTGAAATCAGAGAGGCGCAGCTCTGATACCACTTACACACGAGAAGCTCTCAATGAATGAGATGAATAAACTATTTTATGTGCGAAAAACTACTTCGCATCTCCTTATCGAAACGTTTACAAGACTCGCCTATTTATAGGCATCTTACATGACTCTTGACATACCCTAGGAATGCGAAAGGACACGTCTAGTTACATAGCCATAATTACACACCGGAATACTAAAGGACTCTCGAGACACACAACTAATGATGACTCTTGAAAACAACAAAGCAATAAAGACAATAAAGACACTTAACACGCTTGACGAAAAGACACCATCGAAAATTGAACAGCCTTCCAACAACCACCAAAATACGAAGAGTCATACAATTGAATATTCTAGAGTAGGCGGTGATATCTTCAATACTTCCCCTCACCGACTACTCCCTCTAAGGATAGTCCTCGTGACTATAGCAAGCTGAGTTCGAAACTCTTCAAACTTTGCAGCTCCAAGACCTTTGGTGAAGATATCATGTCTAGTGGGTCGAGGATTTTTGCAGAAGTATGGCGTTGATTATGAGTAAACATTTAGCCTCGTGGCAAAGGTTACCACAGTTCGAGTTCTGTTAGCACTTGCAGCATACCAATCGTGGAATCTGTGACAAATGGATGTGAAGAATGCTTTCTTGCATGGAGAACTCGACAGAGATATATACATGAAGCAGCCGGATGGTTTCGAGGGTAAAACTCATCCTGGGTACGTCTGTAAGCTAAAGAAAGCGCTGTATCTTGAAGCAAGCCCCAAGAGCATCGTACGGCAAGATTGCAGAATTCTTGTTGAAGAGCAGTTATTTTGCAGCTCCAGCAGATTCGAGCCTGTTCGTGAAGGCAGAAGATGGAAAGATTGCAGTTGTGCTGGTTTATGTGGATGATCTCATCATTACTGGAGATGATGAAGATGAGATACATCGAATCAGATCCAACCTCTCTGTTTGATTCCAGATGAATGAGCTTGGAGAACTGAAACACTTTTTAGGACTCGAGGTTGATAGGACAAAGGAGGGATTATTCCTATGTCAGCAGAAGTATGCACGAGATTTCTTGAAAAAATTCGGGATGCTCGATTGTAAGCCTATATCTACTCCGATGGATGGGAATGCAAAACTATGGGCCGATGAAGGTCGAGAGCTGGAAGATTTGACCATGTACATACAACTGGTAGGTAGTCTAATTTACCTTACCATAACTCAGCCTGATATTGCTTTTGCAGTGTGAGTAGTGAGTCGATTTATGGAGAAGTCACGGAAGCCTCATTTGGATGCAGCCAAGTATATCCTGAGGTATGTTAACAAGACATTTGATTTTGGGTTTCTGTATAAGAGAGGATCATCGGGTGAGTTGGTTGGTCATTGTGATGCTGACTATGCTGGAGATCGATGTACACGTCGATTAACTATTGGATACTAGTTTAATCTTGGATCAGCAGCAGTATTCTGGTGCAGTAAGAGACAGCCGATTGTGTCTTTGTCAACGACATAAGCTGAATATAGAGCAGCAGCAGTGGCAGCTCAAGAGAGTACGTGGCTAATGTAGTTATTGGATGATCTTCATCAATCGATAGATTATTCGACAACATTATATTGTGATAATCTATCCGCTATAAGCTTGGCAGAGAATCCAGTTTTTCATGCTAAGACAAAGCATGTCGAAGTACACTATCACTTTCTGCGAGAGAAGGTCTTGCAAGGCGAGATCAAGATAGAGTACACCAAGACAGGTGATCAAGTTGCTGATACCTCTCAATTGACCCATCTGGCTGAGTCTTAAGTTTATAGACCCATTTACAAGAAATAGGACGTACCTCTTTAAGTTTCGGTACCAAGTCCCATGTCTCATTCTTCTTCAACGCCAGGATTTCTTCTTCCATGGCCTTCCTCCATTCTCCACCCTTCGATGCTTCCTCATACGTCGATGGCTCGATCACACCAATGTCTTCAGTTAATGCTGTATTGGCATACTTCGGGTTTGGCCTCCTTTGCCTCCTTGATCTCCGAATTTGAGGCTCCTCTTCTTCAATTTATTCGGCCCGACTTGGTCAAAGTTCTTCTGTCGAAATTCGACGCTCACCAGATGAACTTGTCGATCCTGGTGACTATGCTTCGATATCCTTGTCAACATCTTTTTCAACAGCTTTTTCAATAGAATTTTCTTCAAGGATCAGCTTGTCAAATTCTTTTCATCTTTCTTCGGCCTCTTCGTCAAAATGTTGTGAATTTGGCAATTCGACAGCTTGGGGTGACCACCACCATGACAACTTGTCGAACACAACATTCCTCGAAGTATAACACTTCCATGTTGTAGGATCACAACATTTCCACCCTTTTTTTGATCATCATATCCCACGAAAATACATCGAACCGCCTTCTTGTCGAATTTGCTGTGGAGATGTTCAAGCACAAAAGCATAACATAAACATCCGAAAACTCTGAATGACTTACCACAGGCTTGCGATTCCACAACTTTTCATACGGTGACATAAATCCAAGCCTTGGCTGCGGTAATCTATTGATCACGTATGCCATTGTCTTCATACACTCCGCCCAAAACTTCGGTGGGACATTTTTCGCATGTAGCATGCTCCTGCATGTCTCTGCCAAATGCCGATTCTTTCTTTCGGCAACTCCGTTCTGCTGCGGCGTATACGGACAAGTATATTGTCGATGTATCTTGTACTCACGCAAATACTTTGTGAAATCGTAGGAAGTATATTCTCATCCATTATCAGTATGAAGGCAAAGAATCTTCTTGTCTACATCACTTTCAACCTTCTCCTGAAACTCCTTAAACTTGATAAATGCCTCAGATTTATCCTACATGAAATCAACCCATACATACATGAAGAAGTTGTCGATAAAAGTGATCATGTACTTGAATCCACTGACAGACGATTGCTTCACTAGACCAAACACATCCGAGTGAATGAGCCCGAGAGGTCTACGAGCTTTAAACGACGATTCCTCATAAGGAAGCTGATGTGCCTTTCCATATTGGCACCCGGCACAAACCACGTCTTCTTGAACTTCCAACTGGGGAAGACCCCTCAACATATTCTTCTGCACCATAATCTTCAACTTGTGATAACTTACATGCCAAGCTGCGCATGCTACAAGTCAGGTGTATCATTTTTTCGGTTTTGTTTACGTATGCCGTTTGAGCAAACATCACGTAAACGGACTCCAGTCGACGCCCCTCCATGATTGGTCGACTAGTGGGCTTCACATTTCGGTACACCTGTTGACACATGATTTTTGACCAAGTCTTCAACTTTGTTTTGAAAAATCATAAAAAAATTCATAAAAAGTCAAAAAATTGTAAAATCAACTTTGGTGGCCTTGGCCAAGCCTAAGGAACCATTTTTGACAAAAAAAATAAATTTTCATATTTTTTCGTATTTTTTTTAATATTTTCAGAAATTAGGAAAATACTAGAAAAATCAAGAAAAATAACATTTGAGGTCACAAAAATATTGAAAAATAGCCAATATTTTTCTTTTAAATCCTGTGTCCTTTTGACCTCACTAAAAGTCCAAAATCAAATTCAATTGTATATGTTCCTTTGTTACACATATGATTGAATTTGAGAAAAAATGTCAATTGAGTCTTTTAATTTGCAATTTTGGCATTTTCTAAGATCTTGACATCCAGTCTAACTGTCCCTTATTGCAATTTAGCCCAATTATTTGCACAAATTGCTCAATTGCGCGAATTTGGCAAAATTGCATACTAAAATTACATTTTTAGTCCTTGAAATTGGGCATAATTGAAATTACTTTCAATTCGAGGACTATCATTGCAAATTAAACATACTCCCCAATGGTTTTCACCATTTTGAATCAATTGGCATAGGTAATTTGGCCCAATTCGATCATTTGAACCTTCAATTCAGCAATTCCCCAATTTGTAATTATATGAAAATTTGGGGTTTTCATAGAAATTGATATGAACTTTTCGGAAAAATTACATTTTTAGATATAATCCATGCCCTAAGTTCGATTTTGAGGTCCAATTGCAAAAATTTCCCATTAATTTGGTTTTAATTTGGAAAATGGTAAGTCGGAACCGGTTCTGACCGGTCAGACTACCGGTCAGACCAGTCGAACTGGTCCAGAACAGTGTCGTCTTCCCCAAAGAGCTCGTGCAGATGAACACTGACATGCCGAGCTTTGAAGATCAAATTGAAGGTCAAGTCGACCACAATCAAAGACATATTGGTGGGGGTTTAACACTTTAGATCATCCCCCCATCGATCAACACCGGAATCGCGGCCAATGGTCGCCGGAGGAAGGAGTAATCGGCCGGTCAATCCTGCTGGCCTGTAAAAGTCAACTCAACACAAGTCCATGCCAAATTTGCAAAAGATAAGGGCTGCCGGAGGACCAAACGGAGCTGGATGGAAAGCCCATCGTCCCCGACGCCGTTTGGACCTAAATGGACGTGGCCTCACGTGCAATTGAAGCAGTTGCACCACCCCCGGTTCGGTGCCAAAATTCCTAAGAGCTATATAAGCTCATGGTCGCTTTCTATTGAGGGGGTGGTTGGTTCAGTTAGCAAGAGCGAAAACAGAATCGGAAAGAGGAGGAGAACGAAAAAAAGAGAGCTCCCCTCCATCTCCGTTGTCGAGGGTTGAGCTCGAATTTGCAGGGCGCTGGTTGGGCCGTTTCCGGCCAAATCGAAGCCAAAGGAAGCTGCCAGAAGGTCGTCTAGTGTGCCAGGAAGCGAACGCCACCGATCGCGCCACCTGAAACCGCGAAAATAGGTGAGACGTAGCTTCAAGCTCTTCACTGTGTATCTATGGCGACTCGTCTGTTTCACGTTCTTTTTTGCGATTTGTGTATGCGTTTCCTTCCCTGAACATCACTGACCATCCCCGTATCTTGATTTTGCATTGATTTTGCCTGAACACCTTGAATCGAGTCTTCGAACTTAGCTTCCATAGCCGACCACTGTTCATACTTGCCTAACCCAATCTAGGCCGTGCGAGCTCGATCGGAGCTCGAGGTAAGTCTTCTGTACCTCCTGCCATGTCAATCTGAAGATGAATTGATTTGATTTCGCGTAATCTGTGTGATTAAGCTTCCATGGCCGCACTTGGCACTTTGCTCGATGCTCGTGATTTTGTGAATGAAATGCTTCGATTATTAGATATGTAAAACTAGAAACGATCGCGAGTCGATTAGAGTTGGTCTCGCAAGATTTCATCAAGATTCCACCGTTAGATCATTGCCGGAGGTCCTCAGCCGTCCGTTCCGCCGGGGTCGAGAGGTTGAAGATGATGCTAACATGGCGAGTCAACGAGTTAGCATGCTTAGGTGGCAGTAGGTCATTGGTTCACATGTCGTCCAGTCAGCTCGGTCGTTGAGGGTTGTTATTCGAATGAATTGATCCAACGGCTGAGGTTAATCGAGTCTATTAAATGACAACCGTCCGATTAGAAATTACAATTAGTCGAAAATAGTTTTAATCGAAAAATCAAATAGAACAGAAACGGTGTCGTTTAGGTTAGTGGATAGGCGACGTCGTTTTGGGTTAGTAGGGATGGACGGTTCAGATCAAGTCTCACGTTCTAATCTTGACCGTAGATCTTAGTAAGTCAATCAAACGGTCCAGGTCGAGTCATCGTTTAAATCCAGGCCATAGATTCTAGTCAAGTCATCCGGCGGTCGTGAAGTAGCCACGCGGCTCAATGAGGGCCGATGGATCAAGTCCGATAATCCAAAAATAAAAAAGAGGAGAAAACGGTGTCGTTTTGGTCGTGGGTCCACGCGGGTTCGGGTCCGGGTCCGGGCCGGGTTCCGACTCGAGTGGGTCGGGTTGACCCGGTCCGAATTTTTTTTTTTTAAATAAAAAATAATTCGGAAAATAATTTTAAAAATAAAAATCCTAGAAAATCCTAAAAAATGCTAGAAAATTCTAGAAAATTCCAAAAAAAATTGAAAAATTGTGGAAAAATCCTAGACACTCCAGAAATCCCCGAAAAATCGAGGATTCACCACAGACAACTGGTCAACCCTATTTTTGGGGTTTCTTATCCGTTCTTCCAATAATTGACGATTATACCCTTTAGGGGTAATTCGTCCCTGCCTTGTATATTGAGATGGGCCGAAAATACCTAAGCTAGGATAGGGCCAGTTAGGTGGCGAATCCTTTTGCTTGGGTTTTCGAATCTCATCATTGTCCCTGAAATGACGATTTTACCCCTCAAAGGGTAAATCGTCTTTCCCATTCCAGTTACGTCCTGAAAATTGCTTAAAATTAGGGTTTGGGTCAGGTGGGTGACCAACCCTAATATTTGAGATTTTCAATCCTCATTTTTGTCCAAAATGACGATTTTACCCCTCTAAGGGTAAAATCACTTTTTAAATTTCAGAAAAATCCTGGAAATTCCCAAAAAATGGGAAATGGATTGGATTGATAGCCAATCCTATTTCCCCCGTCTTTTGACTTCCCAATTCATCCAAAATGACAAATTTACCATTTTCGAGGGGAATTGTCCCCGAATTGTTCAAAATTACGATTTTGCCCCTCATAGGCAAATCATGTCAAAATCATTTCTAAGCCTTGATTGAGACTTCTCTAGGCTAATAGGGCCTCATTAGGGATGCCATACTGATTTCATGTGTTTTGTCCGCATGTTATGGATCCTTGATTTGCATATTTATTTTCATTGATTGTGAGTGATAGGGTAGTCATTCCCATCTGCATGAGCTCCTAGATTTAGGATCTGTACCCCACTCGCTTGCATGAAATCCTAGGATCAGATAAACCATTCATCTTAGGTACCGAAAGGGCGTCAACTCTTGCAGTTGGCGTAACTAAGTCCTCGAACCCATTTCTCTGGTTTCCGCAGAATCGAATAGACAGCTCCCAACTATTCGATGGGGTTTCCGATTGTACCATCAAAGAAACGATTGGTGGCGACTCCTTGGCATGTACACATATCACATGTCACTAGACCACACCGAAGGTCGACCACGTATATCCAGCCGTTGCGATTTGGGTAATGGACCATTGGGAGAGGCCCGCGTCTGATCAAGCCAGCGATCGGGCGGCCCATTAGCCCCCTCCTCCGCGAGAGGGTCGCGACAACACCTTGACATCTCGTGGACCGAAAACCACAAAATTACCCGAGTCTGTATGCTGGGACACAGACAACAAATTCTTTTTCATTCCCGGCACATGATACACATTTTTCAATTCGACCTGCTCTGAATTGAATCAAAGAGTTATCACCGTCTTGCCAATTTGAGAGATTGGCAACCTCGTATTGTCTGCAGTAATGACAACACGTCCACCAACATAATCAAGCAAGTTCGACAGCTTGCCTTGATCTCCAGTCATATGATTCGAACATCCTGAATCAACAATCCAATCAGCATCATAATTAATCGACTCATCACTTACAGTGACTAAAGTCGTCGAATCATTCATATAGGCAATAGACGAGGGAGCGAGCTCGTCTTGCACCTCCGTTGCTACTAATGCATGGAAATCCCATTCCTCGTCGCCATTGATCTTCTTCGATGATGCTGCAACATTTCCTTCAGCTCTCTTGGCTCGACAGTCTCTGGAAAAATGTCTTTCCTTGCCGCAGATGTAGTAACGTCCTTTACGTCTTTTGTCATTGCCATTTTTGTCGCGACTCTACCAAGCTCCCCCTGGTTGGCGACTCATCTCTCCTGGACGCCTTTGACATTCTCCATGAGGTTGTTGCTGTTGTCTTTCGACATAGCTTTTCTCTGGGTTGCCGTCACTATTGTCGGCACCGAATCTCCTCTGAACCTTGAACCCTCTCTTGTCACTGAAGAGGGCACTTTCATCTCCTTTAATCGTGACTTTAGACATTTGATTATCTAAAGCCTCTTGGTTGGCCAGGATATTCTCTAGATCAGTCAACATCAGTTGAGTTACCCATCCACAAGTAGCCGTAACAATACCGTTATACTCCGGCTTCAACCCGTAAATAATTACCCTTCTCATTCTCGTTTCTGAGATGGCATTATTCGGATCCAGCTTCGAAATCCGGTCACAAATAGACTTTACTTTGGAGAAATACTGACTTGCCGTCATATTTTGCTATGACATTGACAGCAGCTCATTCTCCAACCTTTGTAACTTGGCATCACTCAACCTCGCGAATAACGCTGCCAAGTTATCTCACGGCTCCTTGGGAGTCTACGCACTCTTTATGTGCTGCAACAAGTCATCTTCAACAGTTACATCAAGAGCATAAAGAGCCTTACCAGCTTTGATCTTCCATCTCCTCTGCTCATCATCATCTCTGGATGCCGTGGTGTTGCTGCCGCCAACGATATCCCACAAGTCTTGACCCAGCAAGTAAAACTGCATACGGGTACTCCAATTATTATAATTGGAACTGTTGAGCTTCTCAATGCCATTCGTCGAATTTGAAATCTCTGCCATCTGACTGGAAATAATGTCCGGCACTGGAAGAACTTCGACGTACTCTGGTCCTCGACCGCTTGCACACGAACAATGGTCCTTGACCACCGTCTTCATGAACCACGCTCCGGAAGACTGGATTCATGGTCCCTGATAACCGTGCTTAGTTATGGTCCCAAACAATTGGACTCTGATACCAAATGTTGAAATCAGAGAGGCGCAGCTCTGATACCACTCACACATGAGAAACTCTCAAGGAAGGAGATGAATAAACTATTTTATGTGGAGAAAACTACTTTGCATCTCCTTATCGAAACGTTTACAAGACTCGCCTATTTATAGGCATCTTATATGACTCTTGATATACCCTAGAAAAGTGAAAGGACACGTCTAGATACATACCCATAATTACACACAGGAATACTAAAGGACTCTCGAGATACACAACTAATGATAACTCTTGAAAACAACAAACAATAAAGACAAAAAGGACGCTTTAACAAGCTCGCCGAAAAGACACCATCGAAAATTGAACAATCTTCCGACGACCGCCAAAATACGAAGAGTCATGCAATTGAATATTCTAGAGTAGGCAGTGATATCTTCAATATGAGCAAGATTAAAAAGTAGATGTCGATGAGTCCATCACATGCAACTAACGAAAAGTCTCTATTTCTTGCAAACCTCGAGGCTATAAACAGATTAAACGCCCACGCGACAAGAATAACTAGAGTAAATAGTGCCTGCGAACTAGTTCCGATCCCTCGATCCTAGAAAGTTGCCGGCGGTCCTCCTCGTGGCATCGATCCGTTTTAGAACTCGGTTGTGCTTTACCCACACGTGCAAGGGGAGTACCAACACGGCGAACAGCAGAAGCTCATAAAATCCACTTAGGAAAAATCGCGCGGTCACGTCGGATTTTGGTAATTCGATTATAAGGGTAAACAAGTAGGCAACGTAGAGAATGGTTACAGAAAAGTAAACCATGGCAGTGTTGGGAAGTAGTATAACAGCGGTGGCCCAGATTGTGCCGACGAAGATGGAAAAGGCTGCGGTGTTGAGGACTGTGAACATGTATAGCTTCCTGCCATTCAGGATCAGGTCTCTGGCCTGATGTGGTTTTCCAACAGCCATGCCGGTGGAATTGGCGGTGACAGCAGTGGAATTGGCGGGGGAATTTGAAGAGTTATCCTGCCAGTACCCTCCCGGGGGAGCGAGGGCGGCTTGGTAAGTTGCGGTCGCAATTAAGGTGGACACTAGAAGGATTATGTTTCGAGCGGATTCATCTCGGCTACCGAAAAGACGGGCGTACTTCTCAAAGATAGTTAGCTCCGTGGTATAAAACTGTGATAGAGAGAGGGTAGGAGCGAAACGTCTTGATTGAAGCCTTTGACGGCCTAACCTTTTTGCAACATCTTGATTGCCGCCGGGATTCGCTTGAAGGATTTCCAGAGCCGTCCTATCCTGGAAGTTTTTCGCGTTCACGTTCGTACACCGAATCAACATCTTGATGATCTGGAAAAATTGCAAAGGGAACAAGATGATTATGTATCTCTTCAATTTCAATCACTGCTTTGTGAAAAGTTTTGCCATTGTGCACAAAGTGAGCTCATGCCCATATAAGTTTGAATGATGCTAGTGATGCCACGATGGATGTACCAGGGAAAAGTTTACAAAACCTTAATCCGGGATATGCGGTTATTTCAGTTAATGCAATGAAATTCTTAATCTTTTCAAAAAAAAAAAATCCCAAAATTATTAGCGAGATGGCTAGGAATAGCCCATATGAATCCACACAAGCGATCACTCGAATGACTACGAATCTTCAAAAAAGCTTGGGACTTACCATATCAACTGAAAGGGTAAGGATTAAACTACATTCTGGATGTGAATTAATAAAACGTAAACAAGGTAATATAGTGGATCACTCCTTTGTTAAGATCTACTGTTGCTAATTGTAAGAACAATTATCAAATATAAGCGCCCCTGTTGACAATATTGAGCGCTAAGAATAGAATTGTGATTAATATTGATAGGTTTTAATAGTATAATCGAGAATATTTTTCGAGTGACTATTCATTATACTAGATTTCAAGATCAAGTGAATGTTTTCTACTACGTTGAATGGGCTATCATACAAGTTTAATCTCAATGGGTGCTAACTATTTAATCTTCGATTGTCAATTGGATTTTTCGAAACAGGATCATATGTATCTATCAAGTTAAAACAAAACAAAATCGAAAATAATCAAAAAAATTACCAAAATAGTCATAAACATATTGCACTTGTGCCAATTCAGCAGCAAATAATTTTTTTTTACCAATTGAGTTCTAAACCTTTTGTATTTGTGCTAAATCAGTCCACCCGAGCAATTTTGCTCGGAAATTACTGACATGGACGCCAGCCGTGCTCGTTGATAATCTATAGATAATATTATACTTTTTCGATTATTTATGTATGTTTTATTTTCTTTTCTTTTTCTTAAAGTGGCCGGCGAGGGTGGCACCCCTCATCTAGATCTGGGTGAGACTAGCCTTGTCCATGTCGATGGCCTTACCCAAAACAAGGAGAGGCCAGGCAAGGGCCCGACGACCCTCGTTGACCATAGTAAGAAAAAAAAAACTAAGCAAATAAAAAAGGAAAAAAAGTAAAATATTATTAAAAATTATCCACATTAGAACCGGCAGGGCCATGTAGGACTGCTAGCGTCCATGTCGGTGATTTTTGCCCAAAATTGAATGAATTGACTAAATTGACACAAATGCAAAATGTTTAGGACTGATAACACGATTGCAATATGTTTAGGACTTTTTTGATAATTTTCACACACGCATATATGAGCTTCGATCTTTTTAATATAAATATAAAAAACTACTTGTTGACCTTAATTTCACGACCCATGAGAATGGCATGGAAAGCCTATTATAAGTTTGAGTGGAGCGATTCGGTGACGGTAAAATTGCCGAAATGAGAATTGGAAGGGAAGAGCGATATCCTCCATCCCTCCTAGTTCCTTTTCTTCTCTCCAACAAATAAAACCAAACAAGGTGATCCCGTTCAATTCTCCTCTATTTTTTCTGAACCGTGTAGTTTCAACCCCTGATATTCATTATCATAACGTTTGTGTCTGGATTAGACTATGTTGGATTCAAGAATCGAACAATAAAAGCACGAACAACCACCAAATCGATGAACTATATTGGCAAGAACTATACCTCGGGCTGCTCTTCGGATGCAGCTATATGTAAGACAGTGTTACCATCTTGGTCTTTCCAGTCCAAGATTTCTGTCAGATAGACTCGCTTAAGCCATCCAAGCAAAACCTTGAACGCTTCGAGGTTGTGGTTCTTGACGGCAACATGAACTGCAGTCTCGCATCGGCTCGTCAAATATTTGATGGACGATTTGCAAGCGGATAGGAATTCGGCCAAGAGCTCCAGCTCGTTGCCCCCTTCTTTCCCAGCGACATAATGCAAGGGTGTGATCCCGCGTCGTCCACGAACTTGAATCAGCCTGGGGTCGAGGGTGATTAGTGCCCTCGCGGTGTGATAATGCTCGTGTTGCAAAGCCAAGTGCATAGGGCTGTAACCCTCTAGATTCAACTTTCGAGCGAATGACGGCTTTAAAATGGCCATCTCCATAGCCACGTCGGTTTTCCCGGCGGCGGCGGCGATATGTAAAGGAGTATTTGGGAAGGGGTCCTTAGATAGGCGATCTAAGAGTTGTCGCTCCTCCACGATTAAGCCATGTAGCTCATCCACATCATCGTTTGCTATTGCAAGTTGAAGCCGAGAGTCCCTAGCCCTTTTTTCTTCTATTTTTGGCCAGACGCTCCTCCATGCTTTGACCAAGGAATGGAGTAGCGTGCTTGCAAAATCATAAATAGTATCTTATAGTCAAGGAAAATTTTACTAGGTGAGTCATTATTTCGTAAATTGGTTATGAATATTAGATGCAAATAGGACAATGAACACCTCAAAAACATCTTTCATTGTTCCAATCGCCGCAACATCACTATTTCCGAGAAAATATTCGATTGGATATGCCCAACTAAAAAATCTAAGCAAGTTTGATTAGATGGGCTTCCAATTAATAAAAATGCAAGATTGCAGTTCAAACATTAATTTGAGAAGAATGTATACAAAATCGAGAAGACAAATGCATTTTTTAATTGTAAAAAAAATCATTCGGTTAGTCAAGTAATTATATCGAGAGCATCGAAAGTGATAGATTTGAGAATTGAATAATGAAATATATAATTACAAGTAGGCACAAGGTCAATATAAATATACATATAAAGAGGGGCAAAAAAATAAATACACAAAACAATCTACTCCTAGTATATACAATATATCGAACATCCCCTCAAACTCAAGGTGGATCAACCAACGAGAGTTTGGAAAGAAGATCAGTAAAGCGTTGTAATGTAAGATATTTAGTGAATAAGTCAGCAAGCTAGGCTGCGGAAGCCACAAAGGGAAGAGAAATGATATGTGCTCGGAGTTGATGGCACGTAATATGATAATTGTTGACACATGATTTTTAATTTCTTTTTACTTTAATTTTTATTTTTAAAAAATTAATTAAAAATATCCAAAAAAATCATAAAATTGCAAAATCAACTTTGGAGGCCTTGGCCTAGCCTCAAGAGTCAATTTTGAACAAAAAATATTTTACATAATTTTTAATAATTTTTTGGATTTTTTTATCATTAAAAATTCCCAAAAAATCAGAAAAATACCATTCGTGGTCAGAAAAATATCCAAAAATGTTCAATAATTTTTTTTTTAATTTCCTCTTCAATTGTGTCACTTTAAATCTCAAAAATTCAGCTTGGGTAACTATGCTCATTAACAAACATAAACCCGAACCGAGCCTAAAAAATTCATTTCGAGTCCTTTAATTTTCAATTCTCACTTTTTATAAGTTATGACATTGGATTCTAAAGTTTTGAAGTGCAATTGGGTCAGTTTTCCCTCCAATTTGATCAATTTTAGCCAAAAGGGCTTAATTGCACAATTTTCTTTCAATTTAGTCCCCGGTTTCACAATTTTCGAAATTAAATTTCACACGGGCACACCCATTAAAATTAAACACCTCTACCCGATAGTTTTCATCATGCTGAATCCATTGGTGGCCTCAATTTTGACTAATTTGGTCATTTAGGCCATCGATTAAGCGAAAATCATTTTCGGATCCTAGGGACAATTTGGGGTTTTTACTAAATTTCAATCAATTGTTTCACGAAATACCCCTATTTGATAGAAAACATGTCAAGGAATCCGATTTTGAAATCAATTTCATGAAAAATGGTCTATTTGGGGCCCAATTTGGTAAAATTGGTCGAACCAGGCCGGTCGGGTCAGACCCGACCCGACCCGGTCCGACCGGGTCTGCACTTGCAGACCCACCGTGACCGAAAGGAAGCGCACCGAGCAAGGGAAGATGAGGACAGCGTGGGGGCGTGGATTTTTTTAAGGAAAGGAGGGACAGGAATGAGGGACAATGGCAAGTGATCCACAAGCGGAAATGGGGACGGCGGCCACCGAAAAAAGGCCGGTCGGCCATGTCGCGACCCTCTCGAGGTTGCATGTGGGCTCTCGAGGGCTAATGGGCCGTCCAGTCTGGTCGGACGCGGGCCTCTCCCAAGGCCCGTTACCCAAGTCGCAACGGAGGTATGCGTAGTCGACCTTCAGTGTGGTCTGGTGACATGTGCTAAGTGTGCATGCCATGGAGTCGCCACCAATCATTTTTTGGAGGGTATGATTGGACCACCCTATTGAATAGTCGGGAGTTTCTATTTAATTCTGCGATAACCAGAGAAATGGGTTCGGGGACTTAGTTACGTCAACTGTCAGAGTTGACACCCTTTCGGTACCTAAGTTGACTGAATTTTCTGACCTAAGGTTTCATGCAGATGAGTGGAGTACGAATCCTAAATCTAGGAATTCATGCAAATAGGAATGACTATCCTAGCAATCACAATCAATAATAAAATGCGCAAATCAATGAATCCAAATATGTAAAATAATCACATCAAATCAACATGACACTCCTAATAAGGCTCTATTAGCCTAAATAAGTATCAATCAAGCTTAGGAATGATTTAGACATGATTTTACCCATCAGGGGTAAAGTCGTAATTTTGAGACAAAAGGGACGATTTTCCTAAAAAGGGAAAAATCGTCATTTCGGAATGAATCCGGAGTAAAACAATGTCAAAAATAGGTTTGGTCACTCAATTGACCCATTTCCTATTTTTTTTGCAATTTTCATGATTTTCTGGAATTTTAGAAACTGATTTACCATTCGAAGGGGTAAAATCGTCATTTTCTAAAAATGGGAATGAAATGTGGAAATCTTAGACATAAGGTTTAGCCACCTATCTGGCCCATCACCAAATTCTAAGCAATTTCCACAATTCATTGGAATATCAAAGACGATTTACCCTTTGAGGGGTAAAATCGTCGTTTTGGATTAAACGGGAGAAAAACCTGAAAAACGACAACAAATCAATTTCTTTTGGTCATTTTCAGCCTTGGAAATTTTTAGAATTTTTTTTTAGGAATTGTTTGTATTTTTTCTCATTTTTTTTTTAATTTTTCCTTAATAATTCATTTTTTTGGATTTTTTTATTATGAAAAACCCCAATCGGACGGTCTAGAATGCGCCACGTGGCGTCTCGATGACAATCGAATCATTTTAATTTTTGTAAAATTCGAAATTCATTTCTTTTAATGTTAAAAATATTTTTTATTCTGAAAATCACCGAATCACGACACGTGGCTCATCTGCAGCCATCCAATATAGCTTTTTTTTTGTTTTTGTTTTTGTTTTTATAGGACGCAACACAATGTAAAAAAATAAAGAAGATATTAAGTCATTATACAAGATAAACATAAGCAAAGGAGATGGGATCCGGTGAATTTTACGACGTCGGAGTCCGTCGGTGCTCGTGCAACAATGTGTGGGGGTATAAACCACCAGCAGGAGGCTCGGCCTTCCGATTCTGGGGTAGCACAATATAATTTGCAGAAAATAAATGAATAAAATGCCTTGGACACCAATAGGAGAAGGGATCAAGAAGACATTGTACACAAAGAATCAGCTCGATCCAACGGTCCAATCGGCCGGAAACGCAAGAAATGTGGAGGGTGGTAGTGTGATGACAAAAAAAAAATGGAAGAGAGAATATGGGGAAAAAAATGAGCGTGGGAGAGGAAGAAGAAGAAGAAGAAGAAGAAGAAGAAGGAGGAGGAGGAGGAGAGAGGCGCACACGGATGATGAGGGGGGGAATAAATAGTAATGAAAATAAAATAAAATAATGAAATAGTAATATAATAATAATATAATTAAATATTAAAAAGTAAGAATAATAATAAAATAATTAAAAGCGAAGACAAAATGATTAGTCCCCTTTTTCTTTTAAATGATGATGTTTTCACTCCTTTTCCTTTTAATCATTACTAATATTTGTGCCAAATTTAATTTTATGGTGATCAGAAAACACCTAAAATCGAACCTGAATTTTATTGTTTTATGAGGTCCAAAAGCAAAGAAAATTAAAAGTCAAAATACTGACTATTTTTTTATATATTTTTGTGACCTCCAATATTATTTTTCTTGATTTTCTTGATTTTCTTTTTATTTTTTTCTTTTTTTTTTGTATTTTTCGAAAATATATTGAAAATTATGAAAATTATTTTTTTTGTCAAAATGGTTCATTTAGCTTGGCTAAGGTCACCAAAATTGATTTTTCAATTTTTTAACTTTTTATGGATTTTCTATGAATTTTCAAAAAAATAAAGGAAAAAGGAGAAGAAAAAGTTGATCAAAATTTAGGTGTCAACAGCTGCCCCTCTTTGAGAGGAATCTCGTTGGAGGAATCTCGTTGGAGGAATCCCCTCAGAGGTTTCTCTCAAAGACAAGGTGATACCTGAGTCCTGATCGACTCGACTCGTGAAACTAAAGGAAAAGGAGTCATGACATCCAGTTTTTCATGCTTGTCGATGTATGCTCTTTCTTGAAGGGGGAAACATTCATTTGACATGAGAGAGTGAGATAATAGAGAGACATACCTGCCACTTACCTGTTCGATGTTTGTGCGATTTTCGCGGTGTTTGATGGATTCAAGAGAATTTCTAGGGACTCGTCTAGAGTGTCCTAGGGAGGTTAAGCTCTGACCTGTATGGTAGGTCATACCATTATGTGATTCCTAATTGGTAGGAACCTAAGGAAGGTACATCCCACGCTTGAGGATTCGCCAGAGATTTTAATCCGTATGGTGGATCAGACCTTTGTGTTGATCCTTATGGCGGTATTTACTAATGTGTTGATCCTTATGGCAGTATCTACCATCATGTTGACCCTTCAGGCGGTTTCTACCGTTGTTTGACCCTTCAGGCGGTTTCTACCTTGGGTTGACCCTTCAGGCGGTATCTACCTTGAATTGACCCTTCAGGCGGTTTCTACCTTTGTTTTGACCCTTCAGGCGGTTTCTACCTTGGGTTGACCCTTCAGGCGGTATCTACCTTGAATTGACCCTTCAGGCGGTTTCTACCTTTGTTTTGACCCTTCATGCGGTTTCTACCTTTGTTTGACCCTTCAGGCGGTATCTACCTTGAATTGACCCTTCAGGCGGTTTCTACCTTTGTTTTGACCCTTCAGGCGGTATCTACCTTGAATTGACCCTTCAGGCGGTTTCAAACTTTGTTTTGACCCTTCAGGCGGTTTCTACCATAAGTTGACCCTTCAGGCGGTTTCTACCTTTGATTTGACCCTTCAGGCGGTTTCTACCTTGTGTTGACCCTTCATGCGGTATCTACCATGTGTTGACCCTTCAGGCGGTATCTACCTTGTGTTGACCCTTCAGGCGGTTTCTACCATGAGTTGATCCTTCAGGCGGTATCTACCTTGTGTTGACCCTTAAGGCAGTATCTACCAATAAGTTGACCCTTGAGGCGGTTTCTACCTTGGTTTGACCCTTCAGGCGGTTTCTACCTTGGTTTGACCCTTCAGGCGGTTTCTACCATGAGTTGACCCTTCAGGCGGTTTCTACCTTTGATTTGACCATTCAGGCGGTTTCTACCTTGTGTTGACCCTTCAGGCGGTATCTACCATGTGTTGACCCTTCAGGCGGTATCTACCTTGTGTTGACCCTTCAGGCGGTTTCTACCATGAGTTGATCCTTCAGGCGGTATCTACCTTGTGTTGACCCTTCAGGCGGTTTCTACCAATAAGTTGACCCTTGAGGCGGTTTCTACCTTGGTTTGACCCTTCAGGCGGTTTCTACCTTGGTTTGACCCTTCAGGCGGTTTCTACCATGAGTTGACCCTTCAGGCGGTTTCTACTTTTGATTTGACCCTTCAGGCGGTTTCTACCTTGTGTTGACCCTTCAGGCGGTATCTACCATGATTTGACCTTTCAGGCGGTTTCTACCTTGGTTTGACCCTTCAGGCGGTTTCTACCATGACTTGCTTTGAAAAGGGGTCTCATGATGAGGGTTCTCCACGTCCGATGAGACTGCCTAATTTTTAAAAAGGGGTCTCATGACGAGGGTTCTCCACGTCCAATGAGACTGTTTGAATTTTGAAAAGGGGTCTCATGACGAGGGTTCTCCACGTCCGATGAGACTGCTTAAATTTTGAAAAGGGGTCTCATGACGAGGGTTCTCCACGTCTGATGAGACTGCTTGATTTTTGAAAATGGGTCCTGGGACGAGGGTTCTCCACGTCTGATAGGACTGCTTGAATTTTTTTTTTCAGAGACCCGAAGTTTGTCGGGAATTCAGTTTTTGAAGTAGTGAAAGATTTTATCTTGACAAAGCTTCACTTGAGTCTGTTGAGGCGACATTCTGGGAGCTGGGTTCTCCAGGTATCCTGCAGAAGTTTGAGCCTGAAAGATTCTTCTTCACCAAGAAAACGTTAGTAATCTTTGGGAAGACCACGGCTGTCCATTTGACAAAATCGTATGATTTAAGTTTTAATCATGAAATGTGCATTTTGACGCTGGAGGTTATCCAAAGCATTCTTGCAACATGTAAATGTGATCACAAATCCCTTGCACGGAAAATCTGGATCAACAGTTTGAAAATTCCAAAAAGAGTTAGTTCAAAATATCAATTGGAATATTTCTCGACAATGAGGTCTTCTCACATGTTTTGAGATAGTGGTTTTTATTGGGGACGCACTCAATTCCCTACTAACATGTGCCTAGGTTTTAGGCTCATTCGCAGCGCATACATTTTGATCGGTCGGGAGGTCTTCCACGGGACCGTAATGTTAGGCTTGGATATTGGCTTTCAAAGGGGACCCGCTTTGGAGTCGAGGCCATTGAATGAAAGTCTTCATCATCTGCTCCGGGTTTACAAGTCAAGAACCCTGCAAAATGAGAAAGAAATAGTCTTGCTCGTACTTCTTCGAGCTAAGCTATATGTTAACCTAAGTGTCTTAGTCAGAGAAGACTGTTTCAGGGTTATGATGTTGGTAGGATTGGGGACCGAAAAAGGCTTGTTTTTGGCCCAGAAATTACGAAGGGTTTGACATTGGTGATCATTGCAAATTTACCACCTGCCCTTTCCTCTCTGCACCTTCAGTTTTTTGAGGTGTGCAACCGCTCTTGAGGTGTGCACAAATTCTTTAGCGGGTGTCTCTTGTTGCGTTCAGGGAGCGACTCTCTCTATGTCTTTGTTCGGCGCTTGGCACCATTTGGGGAGCAGCCCTTTTGGATTTGGCTCCTTCAGGGATTTCCCCTTTTCCCATCCAGCTTCATTTCGGATCAATTAAACAATTTGCACGAGCATCGGCCTTGCTTTTACTAGGCACTTTGCTTTTTCTTGATGCCGGGGATTTTTTCTCATTTTCATTTTTGAAATCCCACTTTTTCTCATCTTTATGGGATCATGTTAGACATATAGTCTAAACATGCTTTAAATATCAGTCCGGGAATTCTCTTCGTGATCCCTGAGTCTTGAACTCTTCCATTTTTGAAGTGGTGCGGCATCCGTCTTGGAATGATCACCAATGGGTTCATGAAATGAATTTGCAGACTCAAGTTGGCTGTGCAAAGGATTCGGTGTGTGGGATGGAGAAATGAATGCTTCTCATCATCCTATGGCACTTGGATTACCATATAAACAACACACAAAGATTAATGTTAGTCCGAGCAAGAAAATTTCTAACCATTTTCTCCTGATGCTGCTGGACTCACCTCTATTTTGCCCCGATGTGGGGTGGTTCTTGACAGGGTTAAGAATGAAAACCGCCGTTCAAAGGGGTTATCAACGGTCACCTGTAGTGTTTGGGGGATATGAAACGAATGCCTCCGTCATCCCAACCCATGTAATCGCTGCGACTGGTCCCTACCTCCGTAGACCCAGATTTTGTCATCTGTCCGCTCCACTCATCTCTCAAGTGTGTGTTGGACGTGTTTGGATTTAGGCTTTGCCTCTCGTCTTTCGAGGAAACGTCCTTTTGAAAGTTTTGAACAACTTTTGATTGGAAAAAGCTTTTTCATTTTCTCCAAAAATTCTACCCGTCAAGGGGATTTTAGGAGGCACCATGCATGTTCTTATTCATGTTCAGACAACCTCCTGTTTCAAAACATGAATGCCAATGAAGTTAGAATTATATGTCTTTTCTAGACATCAGATTCTGAAAGCTTTTCTTTTCTTCTCTGTTTTTTATTCAACATCTTCAATGGATTGGGGAAAGTGATACTTACCTGTCCCCCGCGGCTGGAGATCCCTGAAAATGCAGAAGAAACATGTTATTGTACGTTCACGAATTTTTCAAAAAATTAGAATGATACATCTTACCCTTGGTCGTGTACTCCAACGGGTAATTCATGGGGTGTGAAAACCTGTTTCACCTTGATGGCGATCCCCTGTCAAAGATGGGAATTAGTTGTTAGTTGGCGTTCCAAAATTCAAGGGAAATTGGAACGATACAGCCTTGTTCTTGCTTTGTGTTTCCATTTGAACACAAACTCGCGGCTTGCAGGATTTGGCCATCTATATTGTGGCCACGATCCCTCCGTTTGGTTGGCGATAAATCATTCTCGAGGATTTGCCCCAGAGGGGATCCATTTGTGTTTTTGGGCGCATTCCAGCGCCATTCTTCAAAGTTCCTTTTATTCAAGGAAAAAGGAAATTGTTATCGGAATGCATGTCAAAGAATGAGGTGTGGAAGCGATACTTTTTACCCTCCACTCGATCTTATAATCAAAGACCATCTCCTGGAATCCTGACTTCTAAGGCCAATGATCCTATTCGCCTCCCTGTTAGCGCGCTCTTTTCATTTGAGGCTTTCAGCGCCAACGACTTCCTGTAAAATGAGTAAAAACTCATGTTAGGCATGTGGTCTTGGAAGACAAAATTGGAACGATACAAGGTTACCGTTCACCCAAATTCGTATCTTAGGGTTTGATTCTGATGCGGACGACTCTGTTATTGCGTCCATTGACTTTGTCAGAGGAGAAATGTCCTGCGTACAAATCATTCACTTGCCCCAGTTAGGCATGGTTTTGCTGTTTGTCATCTCTGGATTCGATGACCCTGGTCTGATGCACTTTCATGGGGGATCATGAGAGTTTGCCCCCGATTTGGCTCCTCAAAGCAAATGGGGGGAACCTGCTCCCATTGATTTTTGCAGATTCTGATCATCCATCTCGATTGTCAGAGTCCTTGATCAATTTTATCTGTCTCAAGACAGCTTGATATTCTTGGGATTCGTCATGTGGCGGTTTGGTGATTCTCTCGATCACAATCGCCATTTGAGGTATTTGATGTTCCCTGTTTGTTATTTGAAAGCATTACATCCTGCGTCCTCTGCTCTTGATCATCATCTAAGAGGAAAAAGAAAGGAAGCATTATTCTCATATCAAGAAAACAATCATTTTGGAACGATACGTCCTTTTACACTTGATTTGCATTCCGTTTTGCTGTTGCATATTGATACGCACAACATCTATCAAATTCCTCCATCCGTGCTTGAAGGTATTTGCAACGCCTACGGTTCATTTGCCCCAGCTGGGCGACGTCTGTTTTGTCATTTGAATGCATAAGCTTTTGGGTGCATTGTCTCTTTTATCACCTGAGATAAAAAAAAATGGAGAAAAACTTATCCCCAGATCTGATTAAAAATCAATTAGGAACGATACGTCCTTTCACCAAACGAGTGGCTCTGCGGCCAAATGTATTTTGTACTGAAGGGACGAATTCCACTATGCTCCACGGGTTTGGGGAATTTGCCCCCATTTTCGATAGAAATGAGCCTTATCAAGATGTATACAATACAAATAGATCCCTAATACAATCAATCTAAGGGACGAGATAGAGAGGATCTCAGCAAAATTAATCTTATACAAGAGAACTAAGAATGTCAAATCAATCAAAGGAATGTGGTCCGAACACTTGGAGATGCCCCAGTTCCAGTCTTCGAGATGTGACTCCAGGATCACCGATTTTTTTTAGGTGGTTTTAGATATACCAACCATCTAAAGACATGCACATGAGACAAGTGAGGATAAAACTACTAAAAATCAAAGGATTTGGCACCTAAGGTCAATGTTCCCACCTCGAGTTCTAGAAAGAGCAGATTCCATTGCACAACTATCGTTGCATTGGGGCTCGATCCATAGTTCGAAATGAGCGGAATTGAAAAGTGGATTACCCCGTGTCTTTCCTCACGGAGATTCCATTTTCAATCCCTTCTATTGTTTTCCTATAGGCGACGCCCGGGGTTTTAGGCGCGGTTGTGTGTGTTCATTGTGTCGTGCTAAAGCAATAAACATGCATTTCATTTAGCAAACACCGCTTCAATATAAACATCCACACAATCATACATCCCAAACTCCTACCTGCATAAGACAGAGTTAACGAACACTTCACCCCTTATTTCTCCAATCTGCAAAAATATTTAACACCTCAAGGGTTAAAGTACGTACCTCAACTTGAAGAGCATCTGCATAAAACATGTCAGAAAAACCAATCAACTTTTTAATCGGCTCAAGTTCTCTAAATCCCCAGCGGAGTCGCCAGTCTGTCGCGACCCTCTCGAGGTTGCATGTGGGCTCTCGAGGGCTAATGGGCCGTCCAGTCTGGTCGGACGCGGGCCTCTCCCAAGGCCCGTTACCCAAGTCGCAACGGAGGTATGCGTAGTCGACCTTCAGTGTGGTCTGGTGACATGTGCTAAGTGTGCATGCCATGGAGTCGCCACCAATCATTTTTTGGAGGGTATGATTGGACCACCCTATTGAATAGTCGGGAGTTTCTATTTAATTCTGCGATAACCAGAGAAATGGGTTCGGGGACTTAGTTACGTCAACTGTCAGAGTTGACGCCCTTTCGGTACCTAAGTTGACTGAATTTTCTGACCTAAGGTTTCATGCAGATGAGTGGAGTACGAATCCTAAATCTAGGAATTCATGCAAATAGGAATGACTATCCTAGCAATCACAATCAATAATAAAATGCGCAAATCAATGAATCCAAATATGTAAAATAATCACATCAAATCAACATGACACTCCTAATAAGGCTCTATTAGCCTAAATAAGTATCAATCAAGCTTAGGAATGATTTAGACATGATTTTACCCATCAGGGGTAAAGTCGTAATTTTGAGACAAAAGGGACGATTTTCCTAAAAAGGGAAAAATCGTCATTTCGGAATGAATCCGGAGTAAAACAATGTCAAAAATAGGTTTGGTCACTCAATTGACCCATTTCCTATTTTTTTGCAATTTTCATGATTTTCTGGAATTTTAGAAACTGATTTACCATTCGAAGGGGTAAAATCGTCATTTTCTAAAAATGGGAATGAAATGTGGAAATCTTAGACATAAGGTTTAGCCACCTATCTGGCCCATCACCAAATTCTAAGCAATTTCCACAATTCATTGGAATATCAAAGACGATTTACCCTTTGAGGGGTAAAATCGTCGTTTTGGATTAAACGGGAGAAAAACCTGAAAAACGACAACAAATCAATTTCTTTTGGTCATTTTCAGCCTTGGAAATTTTTAGAATTTTTTTTTAGGAATTGTTTGTAATTTTTCTCATTTTTTTTAATTTTTCCTTAATAATTCATTTTTTTGGATTTTTTTATTATGAAAAACCCCAATCGGACGGTCTAGAATGCGCCACGTGGCGTCTCGATGACAATCGAATCATTTTAATTTTTGTAAAATTCGAAATTCATTTCTTTTAATGTTAAAAATATTTTTTATTCTGAAAATCACCGAATCACGACACGTGGCTCATCTGCAGCCATCCAATATAGCTTTTTTTTTGTTTTTGTTTTTGTTTTTATAGGACGCAACACAATGTAAAAAAATAAAGAAGATATTAAGTCATTATACAAGATAAACATAAGCAAAGGAGATGGGATCCGGTGAATTTTACGACGTCGGAGTCCGTCGGTGCTCGTGCAACAATGTGTGGGGGTATAAACCACCAGCAGGAGGCTCGGCCTTCCGATTCTGGGGTAGCACAATATAATTTGCAGAAAATAAATGAATAAAATGCCTTGGACACCAATAGGAGGCTTGGCCTTCCGATTCTGGGTCTGATAGGCGAAATAACATAAAGTAAATATACAGCAAATATTTAGACACCAACAGGAGGCTCGGCCTTCCGATTCTGGGTCTAATAAGTAAAATGTAGAAGATGCACACTTTTATTAGATGCAATACAATGAAAATTAATTATATGATGCATGAAATGCTATGATATAAGATAAATACATAGTAAACACGACAAAATACAAAATAAACAATAATCCGAACTCGGATGAGGAGGACGTTGAACTATTTTCATAAATCCGAACGGTGAAGATGAAGAAAGAATTGAGATGAGATTATACACAAAATTGTACCTCGATCCGATGGTCGAATTGATCGAAAACTGAAGAAATACCGGCGGATGAACAGTTCCCGCGCCAGGAACAACTTCTGATTTGGCTGCTGTGCGACCACTTGGAGAGATCTTTTTAAAGATCCGAACGGTGGATATGAAGAAGGGGTTAAGAAGACCCTGCACACAAAAAATCAGCTCGATCCAACGGTTCAAGCGGCCGGAAACTCAAGAAATGTCGGCGGATATACAGTTCCCACGCCAGGAACAGCTTCTGATTTGGTTGCTGTACGACCACTTTGAAAGATTTGTTTAAAGATCCGAACGGTGGATATGAAGAAGGGATCAAGAAGACCTTGTACACAAAGAATCAGCTCGATCCAACGGTCCAATCGGCCGAAAACGCAAGAAATGTGGAGGGTGGTAGTGTGATGACAAAAAAAAAATGGAAGAGAGAATATGGGGAAAAAATGAGCGTGGGAGAGGAAGAAGAAGAAGAAGAAGAAGAAGGAGGAGGAGGAGGAGAGAGGCGCACACGGATGATGAGGGGGGAATAAATAGTAATGAAAATAAAATAAAATAATGAAATAGTAATATAATAATAATATAATAAAATATTAAAAAGTAAGAATAATAATATAATAATTAAAAGCGAAGACAAAATGATTAGTCCCATTTTTCTTTTAAATGATGATGTTTTCACTCCTTTTCCTTTTAATCATTACTAATATTTTTGCCAAATTCAATTTTATGGTGATCAGAAAACACCTAAAATCGAACCTGAATTTTATTGTTTTATGAGGTCCAAAAGCAAAGAAAATTAAAAGTCAAAATACTGACTATTTTTTTATATATTTTTGTGACCTCCAATATTATTTTTCTTGATTTTCTTGATTTTATTTTTATTTTTATTTTTTTTGTATTTTTCGAAAATATATTGAAAATTATGAAAATTATTTTTTTTGTCAAAAATGGTTCATTTAGCTTGGTTAAGGTCACCAAAATTGATTTTTCAATTTTTTAACTTTTTATGGATTTTCTATGAATTTTCAAAAAAATAAAGGAAAAAGGAGAAGAAAAAGTTGATCAAAATTTAGGTGTCAACAGGCCATCGACAAGGGGAGAGCCGAGAGAGTTGAGAGGGGGATCGGGGGAGACCGAGAGAGAATCCGAGGGCGAGATAGATGAAAAGAGAGTGAAATAGAGAGAGGAAGAGGTCGGGGACTCGATCGAATCGCTGCCACACCGACGCCCCGCCGTCACAGTCCCCGGCGAACACAAGCTTCGACGAAGTCATTTTAGCAACTTTCCGAGAATGCACACCACATGTTCGATGAATTTCCTAAAGTGAACCTATTCGGTCGATCCGAGTTGCGAACGATGATCACATCTATTTCGTGCTTTCATGCTCAAAATCGCATTAGGACTGTTCATTAAGCCTGGCTTTACCTTTTTCTCGCATGGAATCGGCCAAAATGGCCGGACCAAACCTATTCGGTGACCTCGCCGGAGTTCCGAGCTAGGGACCGCAGGCCGCTAACCACTTAAGCTCATGGACCTCAGGTAAGCCTCTAGACCTTCATTGGACGTTGTTTGAATGAATGAAACCAAGCTTGGACGAGAAAAATTTTCTGGTAGTTGCTCGCCGGAACCGGGGCTGTGGCTGTCCTGTTCGCCGTCCTTCCGACGTTAAACCTTCCATGTTTGTGTCGCATGTTGATGCTGAGGTCCTAAGGAGTCGAATGGTGTTAAAATGGTAAAAAAATACCAAGTTTTGGTTCGGTTCGCGTCATTCCGGCGAGGATTCCGGCGACTTCGCCGGAATAATCACTGTTCCGGCGAGTCGCCGGTCGTCTTCTCCGGCGGACTGAACCGGTCAGCAGGTCAAAGGCTGATGTGGCATGCCACGTCGGCAGCCACGTCAGCCGGGTGGGGCCGTGGCCTTAAAATAAAACGCCTAGATCGGACGGCCGTGGCTTCGCCACGTGTCGCGATCTGGGATTTTTGGAAAATTTAAAAGATTTTCATAAATAATAAATGAATTTCGAAAATAATAAAAAAGTTCTGATCCTACGGACGATACTGCGCCAAGTGGCACGCTAAGGATCGTCCGATCTAGTCCAAGATCGGACGCATCAGAGGAGGCCATGTGGCACGTTTTGAACCGTCGGATGAGCGGTTAATTTTTAGAAATTATAAAAAAAAATCGGTTCTGGTCGAATGGTCAGTTTTACGCCACTTGGCTATTTTTGGACCGTCCGATTAAGGGTTTTCGGAAATAATTAAAGAAAATGTATAAAAAATCAAAAAATTTGTAAAAAATAGAAAAATGTTTAAAAATACCAAAACAGTGTCGTTTTACGCCGGTTTCGACTCGTAGGGTCGGGCCGGGCGCCCGAGAGTCGTGGGCCGGGTCCAACCCGGCCCGGAAAATATTTTTAAATAAATAAAAAATCAGAAAATAATAAAAAATTCAAAAATTCAATAAAAAATGAAAAATCATAAAAAAATTCAAAACAATTCGAAAAATTCTAAAAAATTCTAAAAAATTCTGAAAAATAGGAAATGGCCACATTCAATTGGCCACGATCTATTTCGGGTCTTTCGACCCCCGGTCTTTCCAGAAATGAAGGTTTTGCCCTTCCGGCAAACCATCTTCCAAAACAATTCTAAAAAAATCCAGAAAAATCCCAAAAAATAGGAAATGGCCACAAACAACTGGCCAAGTCTCATCCCGGGTGTTTTAAACCCCGACCCTTCTTAAAATGACGATTTCGCCCTTTGGGCGAATCATCTTCCAAAAATTGAAGAAAAATCAAGAAATTCCAAATAATTCTCAAAAATGGGAAATGGCCACAATCAACTGGCCATGGAATATTTTGGGTAATTCGGTATCCAAGTCTTCCAAAAATTGACGATTTTGCCCTTCGGGCTAATCGCCTCCAAATCTTCCCTTTTTACCCCGGCCCGAAATCGCACATTCCCTAAGCCCTTATGGCTATGCTAGGAAGCCATTGACTGAAATTGATGTGCATCGATGAGATTTATTTATGCACTTGATCGCGCTTTCATTTAAAATTGATTGTGATTGATAGGAATAGTCTTCAAATCTGCATGAAACCCTGAATCAAGCCTACCTCACCTAAAATTGCACCTGCATAAAATCTTAAATAGGAAAATCACTCGCGTTAGGTACCGAAAGGGCGTTGGTAATGACACCGACGTAACCAAGTCCCCGAACCCAAAATCTCTGGTTCCGCAGAACTGATCGATCTCTTCCAATCGGTTAGTAAGGTTTTCGATCTACCATCCAAGAAAGACCGGTGGCGACTCCAAATGCATGCACAAGTTGCACATGCTACCACGACCACACTGAAGGTCGAAAGCGATCGACTGTTATCGTCGAATCCCTTTGAAAAATACTCCCGACGTGATTTGGTATGGGCCTGGGAGGGCCCACGCCGATCCAAAGCCCATGATCCGCACCCCAGTGCTGGAAAAGGCCCACGATCGGTAATCCATTAGCCGCGTCCGTTTCGGACAGGTCACGACAGCTTGGCGACTCCACTGGGGACTGTGTTTTTGAACCTATGGTTCTAGACCTCAAGTGGACTTAGGTCGTAACTAAAGCGTTGAGTGATTTTTCTAACCTTGCAGGCGCTCTTGAAGGTGAGGTAAGCCCGCTCATGATAGGTATTATATGTTTTTGCAGATTGGAGAAATAAGGGGTGTAGTCCGTGATTAACATTGTCTGATGCAGGTTGGCGTAGGAATGTATGTTTTGTGGATGATTTGAAGCGCTGATTGATAAACTGTTGTGCATGACTCGCATTGTGATGATCACGACACATGGACACACACAACCGTGCCTAAAACCCCGGGCGCCCCCTATAGGAAAACAATAAAAGGAATTGAAAATGGAATCTCCATGAGGAAAAACACGGGGTAATCCATTTTTAACTCCTCTCATTTTGAACTATGGATCGAGCCCCAATGCAACGATAGTTGTGCAATGGAATTTGTTCTTTCTAGAATTCAAGATGGGAACCTTGGCCTTAGGTACCAAGCCCGATCTTTTGATTTTTAGAGTCGAGCCTCACTTGTCTCATGTGCATGTATGTGGATGGTTGGTGTACCTAAAAATCGAAAAGTCATTAAGCGCCACTTATGGTAAGATCCTCCCACTTCTATTTAAATTCACTTGCAGCCTTTCATTTTGCACAACATGCTGCATTCATCAAGTCCGATGGTTGAGTCCAATTCCATATTAGAGTATGGATAGAAGAGATGATCTCTCCAAGTTGGTCCCACATCCCGGACATATTCAAGTATGAGCAACGCGTCATCCGCCATCGGACTGTCGAGACATTCATCGAAGTTTACCCTTTTCAAGCTGTCCGAGGAATGATCCAGTAACCCTACCGGAAATTGAAGGATAGGCGATAACAACAAATCCAAGACACCCGCCGGACGCTGTCAAGATGTTATCTGATATAGACAAAGACCCGAAGGGCCGAACCAAAGACACCAAGCGTCGTCCCCGAAGACCCGACTTGGGGCATCTCTTTAGGTTCTTAAGGGCCACGTTCCAATCGTCTCTTTCCTTTTATCAAGATCATCGAGTCTGTAAGGAGCACCCGTCTGTGGGTCCTCCATTTATCTTCTACGCCTCGATTTCTAATTCTTGTTTAAATGTCTTGACATTGGAACGCGGCACTGGAATTTCTCTCAACCGTTCGAATTTTTCGATTCAATTGCGTGTCTTACCTAGATGGAATTTTCGTTAGAACTCACACTTGGCGTGTTTAACCCAAGTACGAGAATCTAACATTCATTTCATGGTGCGCCGGACATGGAATTGAACCGGTCTATGGCATGCATCATTGGTAATCCTTGGTAATTAACTAAAGTCGTCCATGTTTCCTGAATTCAAGAGGAGACATGATATCCAAATGACCTTCGGGAAATCATTTCAATTTGGATGTCTTATCTCTCACCGAATTTAGGACACATTGGAATTGCATTTTTATCTTCTCGAAAATTCCACAGATTTTCTGGGGATTTGCCAAAAGTGATAACCATGGATTACGCTCCTTTTAGTTTTATGTTTTCTCTTGAAAAACATCGATAAGAATTTTTCACATGAGGTTAAGGCTTGTGTAAAAGTCCTTATCTTCGTTAATCACAAGAAAGCATAAAATTGAAAGATTTATGCTTTACTTCCCTTTCTAACATATTCCTGTCATTCGAACAGGTAATTTCCAGAATCAAAATTCGAGGACTTGTGTGAAGAATCAGTCGCAAGTTAAAAACGCTGGACCACCTTAGAAAGTCAACTGATGGGGGAAGACCAGGGAATCCTCAAGAAAAATAGTCAACTAACAATGGCATTTTGCCATCTTTCAAGACGTGGAACGGCATGCAATCAAAGGAACCACATGCGGAAGAGAATTAGCTGTAATCTAATCTCTTTAAATTTGAAAATTTTCTAATTGTGTTTTATTGATCCTCAGGAGTGATCCTTCAAGAATATCGAAGCTAGTCAACAACTCAAGCCACATGGATGGATATTTGAAGTCAGACAAAGAAGTCGACTTCTCACCAAGACAGCATACTGGGGAAAAGCCCACCAAGATGAAAAGGGACGGGAAACTCCAAACAGCAGATATCCCCAAATTGAAAAGAGAATCGCAAAATTCTGAAATGGATCAAAGCAGTCAACTGGGGCAAATCCCACTTAACTAGGGCAAACGCCACTTAACCGGGGCAGCCGGGTCAAGTGTAAGGACGTGTCGTTCCTAATTGATTTTCAATCAGATACCGGCATAATATTTCCTATCTTTTCCTCTCAGGTGAAAAACAGGTAGAGAAGGAAAATCCATTTATGGATAGACACGAGGGACATGTTTTACATGGCATACATTTGTCGAAAATGTCCTCATCCGATCACATGCAAGATGATCATAGAACGATGGTGAAACTGTAATCGTTCCAATAAGCCCTTCGAATGTTATACCTGACGGGGACCTTTATGTCTTTTGTCTACAGGATAAGATGGTCAAAGACAAACGAAGGAAAATTTTTCTTCCCTATAAGACGAAAAGAAATGTGCCTTCAGCAAATGTCACCCATTGGGATTGCAAAAACAAGATGGATCAAATTGTGGTGATAAAATGAACGGGCCCACTGAAAAATTTTCATCATCTTGGATGCCCGAAGTGACTAGAGCTGGGATGGTAAATCTGTAATCATTCCAATTAAAATTTCTTGAATAACATTTGACTCGTTCATTTCTATCTCCATGCATACAGGCAAGCATACAAAGGAAAAACAGCCTCAAATAAGGAATGTCTCCTTGGATTGAACATTTGAAGGGCTTTGAGTGATGAACACGAGATATAGAGAAGTCCTTGGCACCACCGTTTGTTTTAAAGGCGACGACCGTAGTGCTATCAGTGAAACAAGCTACCTGAAGATCAGAAATGCTAGTTCTCATACACTCCCTGGAGTATTTCTCGGCAAAATCCGATTATGTGGAAGATGTACACAAGAAAACCATGCTTCTGAATTCAGTACAAATGCCTGTCGAAAGGTGGGGCATGCATCATCATGAGAAGCTTGCTATCAGTCCCAAAATAGATGGACTCACGAAGTTGATAATTCCCGAGTCTCATCGAGCCGAAAGCAAGAAGAAAAACTTGGCATCGAGCCCTGGCGTTTTGTTGTTGTCATGAAGGATCAATAGCCATGGAATCTTAACCATCATGAATGCAAGAATGATGCCTACACTGGAGGTTGTAGGCTGTCTCCCGACCGAAAGCTTCAAGGACGCCATCATGGGCAGCTACATCCGTGATCGATTGATTGCCAAAGGGAATCCCAATATGGGAAAAGAAGGAAGAAGACAGATTAAGTGTGGCGGACAAGACGCAATGCGAATAAGTTTGAAGCATGCGTGTATCCATAAAAGAGAAAACGACACGCCCTCGCCTATAGAAAGCAAATATTTACAGACATGCATCAGAGAGTAAAGGAAATGTTCTGCACTTGAAGAACCAGAAGCTTATGCCTCAAAAGCTTTTCTCTGAAACATTCAATAATCCCCAGAGTCCTCTATAATGAGTCACCACTAGTTTCGTGAGGAGACTCGTTTATCTTGGGCGGCTTCAAAGCTTGTCGAGGCGTTTTCTTCATCGATCCTCTCTCCCTAAGCCACCATTGACCTGTAAATATGCTGAAGATTGTTGGGGAAGACACGTTTTCAGCCTAGACGTTAACAGAAGCTCCCTGCCCTGAAAGTCTGCGAGTCATGGCCATCGATGGCAATCCAGTCTCTCTCTCAGTGCTCATGGTTGTGCTGAGAAAATGCCAGTATAAGGTTATAAGCCGAACAAGAGCAACTGAAGCCCTAAAAGCACTGAAACGGAATAGGGACAGGTTTAACATCGTCGTTACTGCCACGACGGTGTTCGACATGCACATCTTTGATCTTGTAAAAGTCATCAACTCCGAAATGGACGTGCCGATTATCATCATGTCAACAAGTGATGATCAGTCGATTATAACGAAAGCTGTACTGCATGGGGCTCAGGGTTTCATAATGAAGTCGGCTCAGGTTCGAGTGCTTCAAAATCTGTGGCAACATGTGATAAGAAAGCAGTTACACGATCAAGACGGCCATAATCAAGGTGACGACGCCGTTGTGGGGCGCAAGAAGACAAGGTTCGATTGGTCCCTGGATCTTCATCGCAAGTTTGTTGATACAGTCCAACAACTAGGGGTCAATTCAGCATACCCGAAGCGTATAATGGAGATCATGAATGTACCAGGACTCGCCAAGAGTAGCATCGCGAGTCACCTCCAGAAGTACAGGAAAGAACTCGATTGGTCCCTGGATCTTCATCGCAAGTTTGTTGATACAGTCCAACAACTAGGGGTCAATTCAGCATACCCGAAGCGTATAATGGAGATCATGAATGTACCAGGACTCGCCAAGAGTAGCATCGCGAGTCACCTCCAGAAGTACAGGAAAGAACTGAGAGAGCACAATGCAACTCTAAGTCAAGAAGGTCAAAACGAAGCTGATTCAAGCCTGAATGATAGGCAGCCAACGCAGATTCCCTGGTTCGAACATCTACCTTTCATTGGTGCCCCTTCTATGGTCAATCAGGTCATCATGCCGCATATTCAAGAACCAAATTTTTCAACTGCGCAGTTCAAACATATGACTCTTGACGAACATATCCTTCTCCCCAATTCTTCTCCCCAATTCTCGAATGGAAGATGATTGGAGTGGTAGGCTAACCTATCATCCCCATCTACACCCAGGTGATGATGGAAGCTCCAGCTCCAATCAGATTGCCTATGGCAAAAGCGGAAAGAGACATCCATCGCCAAGAGTCGATACTGCTCAATTCGGGCATCAATGGCCTGAAGAATCAGTAGATTATCTGGATGACGAGTTCATTGTCATGATTAATCAGTTTAAAGCTGACAGTCCTCCACCAAGCTGATCCAAGATGGCAATTATGTATCTGGTCCAAGACGCAGCTAGTAGAATCCTTAAGGGAAGCAAGCCTAATATGCATGACCTAATATGCTATTAACTTTTTGTTGCTAAATCCTCATGCTGCATATTCCTTCTAATATCTGAAGCTAATCTTGCGCAAAGATCAGCACTACCCGTGAGCATCATCATGCTCAAGTGCGACAATCCCATTTTAGATTAGATTCGAGAATACTTCACGAGATCGTGAACTGCCTCATGAATTTTATAATAAAAGCAAACCCTCAGGAGCTCCGGCAACACCACGGCCTAGTGATTAGAGGAATGACATTGATTCGAAGCGTCCTGGATTCGATCCTTGGATTGACATCAATGTACAAATATAAAAAAAAAAAAGTGTTGCGAGGTGGTCCGATGCCTTTTGAGGATCAACCCGGACGGTTACAGAGCTTGGGACAATCCTAAAATTTTGGGTGGCTACATACTCAATTATTTTTGCCAAGCAGTTAAGCCGGTGAAATGAAAATGCAAGATGCCCGAATGGCTAAGTGAAGGGTAAACTCTGTATCAATCCAATTCACCTTTTCTGATCTCATATTTGATGTGATTTCTTTCTTTCTAACAGAAGATAAGAAAGGAATAGAATGATGACCCCCAACTCGAGTTCAGAGATACAATCCTTGACTCGAGCCCAATCCGGAGGGCAGTTACAGATGTCGACTACTGAACATGGCCCATCTCATTTGGAAACAGGGTGAAACAAATGTTGGATCCCTAACTTGAAAATCAATCTGGTCCTAAGGAAGTGATCTCTTTTTTTTTTTTTTTTGCAAGGAGTGCAAATCAAGTGTAAAAGGACGTATCGTTCCAAAATGATTATTTTCTTGATATGGGAATAATGCTTCATTTCTTTTTCCTCTCAGATGATGATCAAGAGCAGAGGACGCAGGATGTAATGCTTTCAAATAACAAACAGGGAGTGCCTCTTTTCATGGTATCTCAGACATGCATTCTGGCTAAATATTTTCAAGAGCATTATAATGGCTCAATTTGTGAACAAAACTTTTGAGAAAACCTCAAGAAGTTTCTCATCATTTAGAAATTTCTGTGAAAAGAACACTTGAAAAGAAAATTTCAAGTTTTGCAAATTGACGCATCTGATAAAAATGCCTTCTTTGAATAGAGTGAAAAGCACGAATTCATTTTTTCGTTGCTAGCATACATAATATGCATCATGCATATCATACACATATCCTGCATACAGAGAACCCAAAGGGAGAAATGTCGGTTCCCGCAGGACAATTTTCAAGGGTAAATTGTATCGACTCTAATAGTCAATTATACATGCCATTTACTGATGAGGTCTCTTCTTTTCAACAGGGGAACATCAAATACCTCAAATGGCGACTGTGATCGAGAGAATCACCGAACCGCCACATGACAAATCCCAAGAATATCAAGCTGTCTAAAGACAGAAGAAAATAATCGAAGACTCTGGCAATTGAGACAGATGACCAGAATCGGTAAAAATTCATAGGGGCAAGTTCCCCCACTTTCTTCGAGAAGCCAAGCCGGGGGAAAATTCTCATGAACCCCTAGGAGAGTGCATCGGACCAAGGTGCATGGACGTCTTCAGATTGGATTGAAAATCGCCAACAAACACGGGAAGTTCTAAGGCATGTTGCCAAGACGAACACCGCCCAATTGGGGCAAAGCAGTTGTTGACGTGATTAAGGATCATCTCACGAACAACACCCACAAGTGCAGACGAGAGAAAAGAACATTCATCGTCCATATCAGTATACGATACTGAAATGACCCCCACCAAATGTGGCGCGCCAACAATCGACAAAAGAGAGGGATACGTCAGTAAGACATCACCATGGATCCCATGAGAGAAGACATCCCCAAAGAGGATGAGGATTGCAACAAAATGCAAAAATGAAGTTAGCTGGGGCAAGCGTCACCTAGCTACGACAAATCACGCCCAACTGGGGCAAGTGAATCATTTGTGCGCAACGAATGACGTTTCTTCTCTGGCAAAATCAATGGACGCAATTGCAGAGTCGTCCGCATCAGAATTAAACCCCAGGATACCAACCTGGGTGAACGGTAACTTTGTATCATTCCAATTTGATCTCCGAAGATCCTATGCTTAACATGAGTTTTTTCTCACTTGACAGAAAATTGGTGGCGCTAAAAAGCCACAAAAGAAAGGATCTCGCCGACATGGAGGTGAAAATAAATATCAGTTTCAGGGGGGCAGGCTACCAAGAATTGGAACCCTGGAAAATGACGTTGAATACGTCCAAAAGCATGAATTGATCTAATCCAGTGCAAATCCTTGGGAAAGATTCGTCGCCCAGCCAGATAGATAGATCATGACCACAAGCTAGATAGCCAACTCCTGCGAACCTCACATCTTTGACCGAAGCGAGAGTAAAGTAGTATCGTTTCGATTCATCTTGAATTTCGAAACACAAACTAACGCTGAATGTTTATCGTTGACAGGGATTCGCCGTCTAGATGGACAGAAAATTGTAGGCACCAGAAAGCCTCAAAAGAAAAGAACTCCCCGACAGGGAGACGAATATAATTATTGACCTTGGAAGTCAGGACTCCATGAAATGATCTTTGATTATAAGACCCAGTGGATGGTAAAAAAGTATCGCTTCCACACTTCATGCTTTGACATGCATTCTGATAAAAATTTCATTTTTCTTGAATAAAAGGAACTATGAAGAGTGGCGCTGGAACGCGTCCAAAATCACAAATGGATCTCCTCTAGGGCAAGTCCTTGAGAAGGATTTATCGCCAACCAAACGAAGGGATCAAGGCCACAAGATAGAGGGCCAAATTCTACAAGCCGCGTGTTTGTGTTCAAATGGAAATACAAAGCAAGAACAAGGCTGTATCGTTCCAATTTGTCTCGAATTTTGGAACGCAAACTGACACCTAATTCCCGTCTTTGACAGGGGCTCGCCAGCAAGGCGAAATAGGTTCTTACATCTCATGTATTACCCGTTGGAGTACATGACCAACGGTAAGATGTATCGTTCCAATTTTTTGAAAAATTCGTGAACATACAATGACATGTGTCTTCTGCATTTTCAGGGATCTCCAGCCGCGGGGACAGGTAAGTATCCCTTTTCTCAATCCATTGAAGATGTTGAATAAAAAATAGAGAGAAAAAGAAAAGCTTTTAGAATCTAATGTCTAGAAAAGACATAGAATTCAAACTTCATTGGCATTCATGTTTTAAAACGGGAGGTCGTCTAAACATGAATAAGAACATGCATTGTGCATCATAAAATCCCCGTGACGGGTAAAATTTTTGGAGAAAATGAAAGAGATTTTTCCAATCAAAAGTTGTTCAAAACTTTCAAAAGGACGTTTTCTCAAAAGACGAGAGGCAAAGCCTAGTCCAAACACGTTCCTACACACACTTGAGAGAGAAGTGGAGCGGATCAGATAGCAAAATCTGAACCTACGGAAGTAGGGATTATTCGCAGCAATTACATGGACTGGGATGACGGAGGCATTCGTTTCATACCCCCAAATACTACAGGTGACCATTGACAACCCCTTCGAACGGCGGTTTTCATTCTCAACCCTGTCAAGAACCACCCCATATCGGGGCAAAAAGGGAGTAAGTCCAGCGGCATCGGGAAAAAATGGTTAGAAATTTTCTTGCTCGGACTAACATTAATCTTTGTGTGTTGTTTATATGGTAATCCAAATGCCATAGGATGACGAGAAGCATTCATTTCTCTATCCCACACACCATATCCTTTGCACAGCCAAGTTGAGCCTGCAAATTCATTTCATGAACCCGTTGGTGATCATTGCACATTTCAAGATGGATGCAGCATCACTTCAGAAACGGAAGAGCTCAAGACTAAGGGATTACAAAGAAATTCCTGGGTTTATGGTTAAAGCATGTTTAGACTTTCGATCATATGTCTAAAGTGATCTCCTGAAGATGAGAAAAAAGGGATTTCAAAAGAAAAATAAAAAAAAATGAATGAGAAAAATCCTCGGCATCAAGAAAAAGCAAAGTGCCTGGTAAAAGCAAGGCCGATGCTCGTGCAAGCTATTTGCTTGATCCCTAGTGAAACTTGGATGGGAAAAGAGAAAATTCCTAAATGAGTCAGATCAAAAAGACTGATCTCCAAATGATGTCAAGCGCGGAGGAAAGACGCAGATAGAGTTGTCAATCCTCTTAATGCAACAAGAGACGCTCTCTAAAGGACTTGTGCGCACCTCAAAAGCGGTTGCACACCTCAAAAACTGAAGATGCGGAATGGAAAAGACATGTGACAAATTTGTAATGATCACCAATGTCAAACCCTTCATAATTTATGGGCCAAAAACAAGCCTTTTTCGGTCCCCAATCCTACCAACATCATAACCCTGAAACAGTCTTCTCTGACTAAGACACTTGGGTTAACATATAGCTTAGTTCGAAGAAGTACGAGTAAGACTATTTCTTTCTCATTTTGCAGGGTTTTTGACTTGTAAACCCGGAGCAGATGGTGAAAACTTTCATTTAATGACCTTGACTCAAAAGTGAGTCCCCCTTTGAGACCAATATCCAAGCCCAACATTACGGTCCCGTGGAAGACCTCCCGACCGATCAAAATGTATGCGTTGCGAATGAGCCTAAAACCTAGGCACAGGTTAGTAGGGAATTGAGTGCATCCCCTATAAAAACCACTATCCCAAAACAGGTGAGAAGACCTCCTTGTCGAGAAATATTCCAATTGATGTTTTGAACAAACTATTTTTGGAATTTTCAAACTGTTGATCCATATTTTCCATGCAAGGAATTTGTGATCACATTTGCATGTTGCAAGAATGCTTCGGGTAGCCTCCGGCATCAAAATGCACATTTCACGATTAAAACTTAAGTCATACGGTTTTGTCAAATGGACAGCCGTGGTCTTCCCAAAGATTACTAACGTTTTCTTGGTGAAGAAAAATCTTTCAGGCTCAAACTTCTGCAGGATTCTTGGAAATCCCAAATCGCAGAAAAACATTTGCTCTGTGGAGTGGAGCACACAGGTTTGAACTTTCTACAGGATACTTGGAGAACCCAGCTCCCAGAATGTCGCCTCAACAGACTCAAGTGAAGCTTTGTCAAAATAAAATCTTTCACTACTTCAAAACTGAATTCCCGACAAATTTTGGGATCTTTCAAAAGAATGGGTGATGATAGAACCCTTTTTCGAAAGAAGTCAGCAAACTGTCCCAGCAGACGTGGAGAACCCTCGTCCTAGGACCTCTTTTCAAAAATCAAGCAGTCCTAACTTGACGTGGAGAACCCTCGTCTTAAGACACCATTTTTCAAAAAAATCAAGCAGTCTTAGCTTGACGTGGAGAACCCTCGTCCTAGGACACCCTTTTCAAAAATCAATCAAGCAATCCCATCAGACGTGGAAAACCTCATTCTTGGGAACTCTTTTCAAAAGATTAAGCATTCCTATCAGACGTGGAGAACCCTCGTCTCGGGACCCCTCTTTAAAAAAAATCAGGTAATCCCATCAGACTTGGAGAACCCTTGTCTCGGGACTTCTTTTCAAAAATCAGGCAGTCTCATCGGACATGGAGAACCCTCGTCATGAGACCCCTTTTTCAAAGCAAAACCAAGGTAGAAACCGCATGAAGGGTCAAATCAAGGTAGAAACCGCCTAAAGGGTCAACTCATGGTAGAAATCGCTTGAAGGGTCAACTCAAAGGTAGAAACCGCCTGAAGGGTCAACTCAAAGGTAGAAATCGCCTGAAGGGTCAATTCAAGGTAGAAACCGCTTGAAGGGTCAAACCAAGGTAGAAACCGCCTGAAGGGTCAAACCAAGTGTTGACACCTGATTTTTGATCAGTCTTTCATAGTTTATTTTTAAAAAATTCATAAAAAATCTATAAAAAGTTAAAAAAATTAAAAAATCATCTTTGGTAGCCTTGACCAAGCTAAAGGAACCATTTTTGATAAAAAAAAATAATTTTTCATATTTTTTAATATTTTTTAATATTTTCCAAAAATAGAAAAATACATGAAAAATGAAGAAAAATAGCGTTCGATGTCGTAAAAATATAGAAAAATAGTCAATATTTTTATTTTAATTTGTTTTACATTTTGAACTCATAAATAGTCAAAATTCAAGTTCAATTGCATGTGTTTCTTCACGACGCATAGAGTTGAATTTGGCAAAAAAATGTCATTCGAGTATTTTAATTTGTAAATTTCTACATCTTTTTTAGTCTTGACGTCCAATTAGATCGACCACCATCTACAATAAATGCCCCTTGCTGAATATTTTCGTTTTTGTTTCACATGATTTCATGGTGTAAAACGCCGAGTGGATCCCCAAATATAATCGGGTCGACATGAGCTCGATAGCTCGTCCAAGACCAAACCAGGGCACGGCGAACCCCATGTGAGTACTCTCGAACTCCTTCGATGCTTCCTAGTGCTTTTCTTAGGTTAGATCGTGTGTAGAATGGCTAGGACAGCTAAATCATTCTTGAGCTGTGATTGATAAATAGGACCTTACTAGGAATGCCATTTGATTTATTTGCATATCTAGATTCCTTGAGTTGGGCATTTTATTACTGATTGTGATTGCTAGGATAATCACTCTTATCTACATGAATTTTTAGATTTAGGGTTCATACCTTACTCATCCGCATGAATCTCAGGCTAGAAAATTCAGTCAACTTAGGTACCGAAAGGGCGTCAACTCTGACAGTTGGTGTAACTAAGTCTCCGAAATCATTTCTCTGGTTCTCGCAGAATTGAATAGAAACTCCCAACTATTCGATTGGGTGGTCCAATCATACCCTAAAAAAATGATTGGTGGCGACTCCATGGCATGCACACTTAGCACATGTCACTAGACCACACTGAAAGTCGATCACGCATACCTCCGTTGCGATTTGGGTAATGGGCCTTGGGAGAGGCCCGCGTCCGACCAGACAGGACGGCCCATTAGCCCTCGAGAGCCCGACAACCTCAAGAGGGTCGCGACAGACTGGCGACTCCACTGGGGACTGGTTCTTAACCATTTAGTGGACTTGAGCCGATTAAAAAGTTGATTGATTCTTCTAACCTAATTTTATGCAGATGCTCTCGAAAGTGAGGTGTATATGCTAACGAATGTGTTAGATGTTTTTGTAGACGGGAGAAATAAGGGGTGAAGTGCTTGTTAACTTTGTTTTATGCAGGCAGTAGTTTTGGATGTATGATTGTGTGGATGTTTATATTGAAGCGGTGATTGTTAAATAAAATGCATGTCTTTTGCTTTAGCACGACACAATGAATACACACAATTGCGCCTAAAACCCCAGGCGCCCTCTTTAGGAACACAATAGAAGGAATTGAAAATGGAATCTCCGTGAGGAAAAACATGGGGTAATCCACTTTTCAATTCCGCTCACTTCGAACTATGGATTGAGTCCCAATGCAACGATAGTTGTGCAATGGAATCGGCTCTTCCCAGAATTCGAGGTGAGAACCTTGGCTTTAGGTACCAAGCCCTATCTTTTGATTTTTAGGAGTTTTCCCTCACTTGTCTCATGCGTTTGTCTATGGAAGGTTAGTATACCTAACACTGCTAAAAATACAGAGAAGCTTGATTTTCTCTTAAGTTTGGTTGGTAAGACTTTTCTATCCCTCGAACTTGTTACAGCTCTTAATCATTATATTCATTGCATAATTCCGGTGATTGGATTAAATGCCATTTTGAGGATAGATAGGTGTGTTTTCCTCCCAATGTTCTTGATGGAAGATGAAGATGGTGTCATCCCATTACGAGCGCCAAGTGGACAAGAAGAGCCTGCTATGGACATCATTGAGGTATCATCTAATGAAGATGACGATTTGGAATAGGTGATCCTGAAGTCACGTCTCAAAGATCGAAACTGGGGCATCTCTAAGTATTAAGATAACATTCCTTTGTTTTAATTTTCATTTCTAGCCTTCTTGTATAGGATTTATTTTGCTGAGATCCTCTCTATCTGATCCCTTAGATTGATTGTATTAGGGATCTATTTGTGTTTATATACATTCAGATTGAAATTTGTTGTATTTCTATTGACTTGTCATTGGAATGTGATAGTGGCATTTCTTCTAATCACTCGAATACTCCAAAATCAATTTTATAATTCCTTTGGATGAAATTGAAATTGGAAGTCTTATACAACCTTTTGGCCGTATAGGGCAATACAATCCCAATTTCGCCAGAAGGAATTATAAACTTGAATTGGTTCATGCATGTTTTGTATCATTGGTAATCCACAATAATTGATCAAGAGTATTCGTGTTTTTCAAATTTAATGAAAAGATAGATATCCAAATTACTCTCGTTCTTAGCAAACGGCTTTAATTTGGATACCGTATCTTCAATTGAATTTAAAACACATCGTAATTGTGTACTTTTGAACATTCCATTGATTTTCTTGGAATTGATCAAAGGCGATTATCGTGAATTACATTCCTTTCAATGATATGCTTTCCTTTGAGGAATATTGATAAAAGCTTTTGCACAAGGTCAAAACCCTTGTAAAAGCTCTTATCCCTATTAATCACAAGTAAGCATAAAATTGAAAGGATTTATGCTTTATTTTTCAAATTCTTTCTTCTGATTCTGCCTTTTCATTTGAAACAGGTTAAAAACAAGTAGAGAAGAGAAGTCTTTTTGTGGATAATCGTGGTGGGAGGTTCCTTTATCCGATCATAAGCAAGATTAAAAAATCAAGATGTACACGCTCGAATCATAAATGTCAAAGCGCAGCTTGCCTAGGTTGAGAGTGGTCAGGTGTTCGAGAAAGTCAGCCATACAGAAGTTGAGACACACACATTAGAGCTTTCATTCATTTCGCTCAATCGAGGGACCTTAAAAGCAGATCATACAAATCATCGGGGTGGAAACATAAAACCGCAATGAGCCCTAATTAGCATCACAAAGGAACCAAGTTGGCCCTCCATATTATTGATGCTTTGCTTATACTCACCACCTCGAGACTCGAGATCTGCAAGCAAAACGTGAGCCACGGTAGCTTTTCGATCGGCCACAAGGTTGGCCAACAGCCTTTCTGTGACTATCGGCCACAAGGTTGGCCAACACCAAGCAGTTGGACCGATCCTCATAGCGAGCTCGCAAAACGTGAGCCACGGTAGCTTTTCGATGAGCGACACGGTAAGTCTCTAAAAAGTTTATAAAGAGGGTTGGGAAGATTCTATATTCCCTCTCTAAATTAGTGCCCTCGATGGAGGTGGTGTCTATTTCCACGAGCAAAATGCGGATTTCATCTTCAGTTTCTGGGTGATCGGCTATATGAGCATAGCCTCGACCGAGGAGGTTATAGAGTTTTTCCCACTGGGCCAAAATTTCGGCCGAGAAAGCGCGAATAGGAGAGGATGTCATTTTCGTTGGAGTGAGGGAGAAGAAGATGAGTGTGGTAGAGTGATTAAAATAAGAAAAGGCAATTATGTAAGAGTGTTAATCTTCTCTGCATTAACTCCTCCTTTTATAGCAACTCGAGAATGAAGAAAGGCACAGCAATAATGCTCGTGGAGCCAAGTTAATTGGGTAAAGCAGTGGTGGCTCTTTCGGTGAACCATCAGATCTGTCCCAGTCCGCGATTTCAGGCTTGATAAACCTAAAAAAGTTGTAAAAAGATATGTCGGTGTCACCATATTAAAATTGAGCGGGAGTTAAGCGCAACTATCGAAAAAAGTTGCGAAAGGATTTGGCGGTCCCATCATATTAAAAAACTGAGCATGAGGCGAGCGTAGTTCCACCTTTTTGAAAATAAGTGGGAGACAGACATGGATATCGAGAAAAGGAAATCGATTTGGTGTCCCTCCACGTTGAAAAGAAGAAAGAAGACGACAAAGCGGGAAATACGAAATCTTGGGAGCAACGCTTGCCTTATGATCTTCATCCATGTTTAAAGAACGTTTCATGGGCATACAGAACCACTCAAAAGAAAATTTAGAGAGAGTGAGCATACATGAGAGAGTAGAGAACCCTGAGTGAGCAAAAATTGATCGAACATTTCTCGATCCAACATGTTTGAGGGTTACCATCAGTTGCTAGAGGCGACTGATCCAAAAATCTCAGAAAATGAACTACTGAGAGATCTCGAAGATTCCAGGTTGGCGTCTGGTACCAGAACCACAGAACCCAACCCTTTCGGCAACGAAGTTCAGGAGCTCAGCAGCGACGACAACAGCAGCAGCGATGGTCAATCTCGGAAAAGGAAACGTCGCCAGTGCCACACTCAGAATGAAATCCAAGAGCTTGAAGCTTTCTTTAGTGAATGCCCTCTCCCGAACATGAAACAAAGAAATGAATTGGGCCAGAAGCTAGGGATGAAACCTTTGAGGGTCAAGTTTTGGTTTCAAAATAAGCGAGCCAAATTGAGGGCTCAACACAGACGTCAAGAACTTGCGATTCTAAAGGAGGAAAACGAAAAGCTTCGAGCGGAGAACATGAGGTATAAGAAAGCTCCCAGCACTATCGCTTGCCTTAATTGCGGTGGCCCTATCACTCTCGGCGAAATGTTCCTTGATAAGCCTTATATGAGGATTGAAAATGCTCATTCACCACCCCACTCCCTCGAACCATCTTCGATACAATCGGATTTTGTTGGAGATATGCATGAACAAATCAATTCTACGAAGTCAATATCGATGCCTTCTAAAGGATGTGATATGCGTCACCATGATTGGAGTTTCCTTAACGATGAGCTTACTATCACGACCGACCAATCCAAAGCTGATGAATTCCCTCCACAACAATTTCCGGCTCGATCAAATTCTACTGGAAATAGGCCAGAGAGCAATAGCCAAGTTGTCAACACTGTTCCGGGTCGCAAGAAGACGAGGGTCAATTGGTCCCCCGAGCTTCATCTCAAGTTCCTTAGTGCGGTTCAGCAACTAGGGATCAACTCAGCATATCCAACACGCATACTTGAGATCATGAACATACCAGGACTCACTAAAGATGGAGTCGCGAGTCACCTCAAGAGCTACAGAAGGGCGCTAAGACAGCGCCACACAGCACTGAACCTGAAAGAACTCAACTTGTGCCTAAACACTAGGCATGGCTATAACTACAATGCCCCTGAAGTAAGAAATACCATGCCGAATCTAGGCACCGACCAAGCTGGTAGCAGCACCATCGACTACTTGGGCGCTAATCAGAATATTCCCCCGAATCATCTCAGCATCCCTGTTGACACCTGATTTTTTTTACCATTTATTATTGTGATTTTTATTCTTTAAAATTAATTAAAAATATCAAAAAAGGTCATAAAATCACAAAATCAACTTTGGAAGCCTTGGTTTAACCTTAGGAACCAATTTTGAACAAAAAATATTTTTCGGTATTTTTAATATTTTTCGAGTTTATTTAATTATAAAAATACCCAAAAAATCAGAAAAATATCATTCGTGGTCAGAAAAATACCCAAAAATATTCGATAATTTTGTTTTAATTTCCTCTTCAAGTGTGTCACTTTAAATCTCAAAAATTAGGCTCGGGTCACTATGTTCCTTCACAAACATAAACCCGAACCGAGCCTAAAAAAAAATCATTTTCGAGTCTTTTAGTTTTCAATTCTCACTTTTTATAAGCTATGACATTGGATTCTAAAGTCTTAAAGTGCAATTAGGTCAATTTGCCCTCCAATTTAATCAATTTTTACCAAAAGGGCTTAATTGCACATTTTTCTTTCAATTAGTCCTCGGTTTCACGGATGTATACGTATGCTCTACGTATTTATACATCATACGTATTTATACGTTATGCATATTTGTATTGTTTGGTAACCTCTTTAACTCTTGTAATAATAATAATGGTTATTATTTTTAACACCTTTGTTAGTGCCTTTTTTAGCATTTTTGTATTGTGAGTGCTATTTTTAAATAGCATTTTTTGTATTATAAATTGTGAGTGCTATTGTTAGTGCTATTTTTAAATGACATTTATTTATCATAAATTGTGAGTGCTATTGTTAGTGCTATTTTTAAATGGCATTTATTTATCATAAATTGTGAGTGCTATTATTAGATAGAATTTATAATTGTTAGTGCTATTTTTAAATAGAATTTTTGTATTATAAATTGTGAGTGCTATTGTTAGTGCTATTTTTAAATAGCATTTTTGTATTATAAATTGTGAGTGCTATTGTTAGTGCTATTTTTAAATGTCATTTATTTGTGAGTGCTATTATTAGATAGAATTTATAATTGTTAGTGCTATTTTTAAATAGAATTTTTGTATTATAAATTGTGAGTGCTATTGTTAGTGCTATTTTTAAATAGCATTTTTGTATTATAAATTGTGAGTGCTATTGTTAGTGCTATTTTTAAATGTCATTTATTTGTGAGTGCTATTTTTAGATAGAATTTATAATTGTTAGTGCTATTTTTAAATACAATTTATTGGAAGGTATTTTTGGCTATAAAAGGATGGCAAGAGTTTTGAGGTTGAGGGGGAGAGACATTTTGTAGAGTGTGCAAATTTTTGAGAGCTTAGAGAGAAGAACACAAACACTCTCTATATTCTCATAATCTTGAGCGAGCAAAATATACTAAGTTCGGAATATTGATTCCGCATATTGCTAGCACAATTGTTGTGGAGTTATTAGTCGTCTCCCCGTTCGTCAATTGGTGGTGCGTCCGAACTAGATGCCTAACACTTGTGGAGGCTGAGATCGAAGAACATCGAACCGACACCTCCGTTCAAGCACGCTACGAGAGGTAATCTATTTACTCCCTTTGAGACTTTGTGATTTTTTTCGATTGAAATGCACGAAGTACGCCTCTGGAGATACATGTGTGGGTTGTTATTTATTTCCGCTACGTGTTACGTGGATCCCAACAGTGGTATCAGAGCCAATCCTTAGGTGTTTTCGTGCATTTAATTGATTTTTTGCAATTTTTGCAATACTATGGCCAATATGTATTAACGAATTGTTCGTCTTACATGGCTAATGGAGATTGATTATTTTATATGATAAATTAATCAACGTAGCAAAAATTGAGACTAAATCAATTTTGAATCGAAAATTTATGGCTATCTTATTTTACGTAAAAATTCTGAATATGATTCAACGTAGAATTTTTATTGTGCCTTCCTAAGTTTTAAATTGTGAATTTATTACTTACGTGAAAGGGTGGTGATCATGGAAAAATCCCTAATCAATGTGATTGATGTATATATGAATGTATGATGATTATTTATATATTTGGGGTTGTAATTATTAAATGGAGGCTGCGTACTCCTTTTATTTTTCATGTAATCTTTATTTTTAGCATAGTCAATTGTTGATGTAAATGCTACGAGGATTACGTGGAGGAGCCTTTTAAGTCGGCGAGCTCTTTGGGGCCCAATTCTTGAAGAGTTCAAGAAACCAAGAAGAAGCGAAGAGCGGCTCTCCGTTATTAAAATATTAAAATGATTATATGTGGTCTCATTGGCTCGAGACCCATTAAATCATAATTCCATGATCACCACGTAGGATAGATATTTATGTGATTGACATCTATTTATTTATTATGATTACGTGAGCATGTTAAACTGGTTAATGTGCAAAGTCAGACTTACCTCACCCAAAATTGTGCCTGCATGAAATCCTAGTTAGGAAAATCACTCGCATTAGGTACCGAAAGGGCGTTGGTAACGACACCAGCGTAACCAAGTCCCCGAACCCAAAATCTCTGGTTCCGTAGAACTGATCGATCTCTCCCAATCGATCGGTAAGGTTTCCGGTCTACCCTCCAAGAAAGACCGGTGGCGACTCCAAATGCATGCACAATTTGCACATGCCACCACGACCACACTGAAGGTCGAAAGCGATCGACTCTTATCGTCGAAGAATACTCCCGCCGCGATTTGGTATGGGCCTGGGAGGGCTCGCGCCGATCCAAGACCCGTGATCGGTAATCCATTAGCCGCGTCCGCTTCCGGACGGGTCGCGACAGCTGGCGACTCCGCTGGGGACTTGTTCTAGAAACTATGGTTCTAGACCTCAAGTGGACTTAGGCCGTAATAAAAATTGAGTGATTTTTCTAACCCTACAGGCGCTCTTGAAGGTGAGGTAAGTCCGCTCACGATAGGTGTTATATGTTTTTGCAGATTGGAGTAATAAGGGGTGTAGTCTGTGATTAACTTTATTTTACGCAGGTGTGGCGTAGGAATGTATGTTGTGTGGATGATTTGAAGTGCTGATTGATAAATTGTTGTGCATGACTTGCATTGTGATGATCACGACACATGGACACACACAACCGCGCCTAAAACCCCAGGCGCCGCCTTTAGGAACACAATAGAAGGAATTGAAAATGGAATCTCCGTGAGGAAAAACACGGGGTAATCCACTTCTCAATTCCGCTCGCTTCGAACTATGGATTGAGTCCCAATGCAACGATAGTTGTGCAATGGAATCGGCTCTTTCTAGAACTCGAGGTGGGAACCTTAACCTTAGGTGCCAAACCCTCTGATTTTTAGAAGTTCACCATCACTTGTCTCATGCGCATGTCTTTGGGCGGTTGGTACACCTAAAATCGCACATAAGTCGACGAGTTGGGTTGGTAAGACTCTCTATCCCTCAAAACTATTACAGTTCATATAAATATAGGCATTTCATTCATTGCATTCTGGTGATTAGATTAAATGCCATTTCAAGGATAGATGCATGTGTTTTTCCCAAACGTCCTTGATAGAAGACGAGGAGGATGATATCCCATGGCGAACACCGAGTGAGCAACAAAGGAGCCTACTATGGACATTATTGAGATATCGTCCAATGAAGATGACGAGTTGGGGCAAGTGATCCGGAAGTCACAGATCGAACTTGGGGCATCCTTAAACGTTAGGATCACATTCCTTGGTTTCATTTTCCATTACTAGTCCTCTTGTATAGGGTTTATTTTTATCGAGGCTTTCTCTATCTCACCCCTTAGAGTGATTGTATTAGGGATCTATTGGTGTATACATTCAGATGGAACTCGGTTGTATTTCTTTTGACGGGTCATGGGAATGTGATAGTGGCATTTTCTCTAATCATCCGAATACTCCCAAGTCAAGTTTATAATTCCTTTAGAGGAAACTAAAGTTGAAAATCTTACACGACCTTTTTGGTCGTACAGGGTAATCCAACCCCAATTTCGCTAGAAGGAATTATACACTTGAATTGGTCCATGCATGTCATACGTCACTAAGTAATCCACGATAATTGATCAAGAGTATTGACGTTATTTCGAATTTAATGACGAGATAGATGTCCAAATTGCTCTCGTTCTTAACAAAACGGCCTTGATTTGGATGCCGTATCTTCAATTAAATTTAAAAACACGTCGTTATGCCTTGTATTTTTGACTAATTCGCTCTTCTGAATATTGGTCAAAAGCAATTATCGTGAATTACATTCCTTTCAATAGTATGCTTTCTTTCGAGGAATATTGATAAAAACTTTTCGCACAAGATTAAAACCCTTGTAAAAGTTCTTGTCATTATTAATTACGAGCAATCATAAGATTGAAAGGGGTATATGCTTTCTTTTTCAGATTATTCCTTTTGACTCGGTCTTTTCATTTGCAGGTGAAAAACAAGTAGCATAAAGAAATCTTTTCTTGGATAAGTCTGAGGCTATTCTTTCATCTGACCATGAGTGAGTTAGAAAATCAGAACACATCTACTCGACTTATTATGGATCGGCTCATCCAAGTCTAAGATGTCCGGATGCTCGAAGAAATGGATCATATAAAAGCTAAAACAAACACAGAGGCTTTCATTCATTCTTGCCCAAACCAGATCATACAATTCATTGGGGTGGAAAAGTAAAGCAGAAGTGAGCCCTAATCAACGACACAAAGGAGCCCAGCTGGCCCTCCAGGTTATGAATGCTTTGTTTATACGCACCACTCCGCGTATCATGGTCCGCAAGCCTGAGGTGGAGGCGTTTGCGTTCATCATTGACTGCAACAACCTGAGTCTCGTGATCTTCGGCGACTGCTTCCAAGTCCCGAACAAGTCCATTCTCACGAGTTATATCCTCGTTTATGCCGTTGAGCCTTTCTTCCAGCCACTCGCTCCGATTCCTTAGCAGGGCATTACGTCGATCGCGCTCATAGGTAGCCAGAGATAGAGCTAAGTCCTCCACCAGATTCCTCCTCTCGCGTAGCAATGTCGAAACCCGCTCTTTGGCGAACTCAACAGCCTTTTTGTGACTATCGGCCAGGTAGTCAGCCAACGCTAGGCGGTCGGACTGATCCTCATAACGGGCTCGCAAGACACGAGCCACGGTAACTCCCCGATGAGCAGCGCGGTAGACCTCCAAGGAGTTCGTAAAGAGCGTTGGAAAAATATTGTATTCCCTCCCCAACGCGGTACCCTCGAGGGAGGTGATGTCCAGGTCCCCGAACATGACTCTGATCTCATCCTCGGTTTCGGGATGATCGGCTATGTGAGCGTAGCCTCGACCCAAGAGGTTATAGAACTCTTTCCATCGAGTCAAAGCTTCGGCTGAGAAAGTGTGAACTTGGGAAGAAGCCATTTTCAACGGAGATGTGTGATGGAAGCAAATTATATGAGAGCGTTAATCTCCCAAACACCAACTCCGCATTTTATAGCGTCTCGAGAGTGGAGAAAAGTTGCAGCAATAATGCTTGTGGAGCCGGGTTAATTAATGTAAAGCGAGGGCTGCTCCTCCCGTGAATCATCAGACATGTCCTGATCCGCAATTTCAGGCCTGACAAATTCGGTCTCGCCATTATTAAAGCTGGGAGGGAGGCGAGCGCAACTATCGAAGAAGCCGCGAAAGGATTGTGTTGTTCCATCACGCATGAAGCTGGGCGGCGAGTGAACAGCTCTGCCACTTAAAAAGAGAAGACAGTGCTGAACAGGCATGACTATTGAGGAAAAGTGAAAGGCGAGCGCAACTATCGAAGAAGCCGCGAAAGGATTGTGTTGTTCCATCACGCATAAAGCTGGGCGGCGAGTGAACAGCTCTGCCACTTAAAAAGAGAAGACAGTGCTGAACAGGCATGACTATCGAGGAAAAGTGAAAGGCGAGCGCTACTATCGAAGAAGCCGCGGAAGGATTTGGTTACCCCTTCGTGTCGGAAAGCTGAGCAGGAGGTAAACAGTTCCGTCGTTTCAAAAACAGAACGCTGAACAGACCTAGCTTTCGAGGAAAAGGAGGCAACAAATCGAAAGAGCGAGTATACAAAAGAGAACAGAGAACCCCGAGTGACGAGTTCGTTGAAAGACCTCAAATTCTCTAGAATCAGATTCGACATCGAAGCCATGGAACTCAACATCGCCGGTGACGAACATCAAGATCGCAGTGGTGACGACGGCAGTGGCCACGACGCTCAACCCCGGAAAAGAAAAAGTCGCCAGCGCTACGCTCGGAAAGAAATCCAGGAGCTTGAAGCTTTCTTCGATGAATGCCCTTGCCCAAACGAGGAACAAAAGATTGAATTGGGCCAGAAGCTGGGAATGAATCCTATGAGAATCCATTTTTGGTTTCAGAATAGACGTTTCAGACTAGGTGTCCAACACAGGCGTAAGGAGATCACGGCCCTAAAAGAGCAGAACCAAAACCTTCAAATGGAAAACATGTGGTATGAGAAAATTCTCAGTACTATTACCTGCCCTGACTGCGGTGGCCCTACCACCCTCAGTAAATTGTTCCCCAGTAAGCCTTCTATGAAGATGGAAGGTGCTCATTTATCCCCCTGCTCCCTTGAGCCATCTCCGGTACAATCAGATCCTGCTAATGGCGCGCATGAGCAGATCGATCCTACAGAAATTATACCAGTGTCTTCGGAGGAAGAAGATACGTGTCGTTATGATCGGAGTCACCTCATCGAAGCCCATGAATCTCCTCCACAACAGCTTCCGGTAAGATCAGATACGGTTCAAGAGGAGTTAGAGGTTAGTCGGCAGGCTATCTACGCCACTCTGGACGACGAGAAGAAGAAATTCACTTGGCCCCCGGAGCTTCATCTCAAGTTCTTGGACGCAGTTCGACAGATAGGACTCGACTTCATAGGTCCGACAAGCATACTTAGGGTCATGAACGTACCGGGACTTACCAAGCAATTAGTCGCGAATCACCTTAGTTGCTACAGAAGGGCGTTAGGACAGCGTTATGCAGAACTGAATCCGAGCAATAGACTCGGCTGCGAACCCAGCACCCTTATGACAAATGAGGCCCGGTCGAATCTGGACGACTATTGGGGATTTGATCAGGATATCCTCGCGAGTCATTTCAATATTCCTCAAGAACACGCATCACAAGTGCAACGAGTAAGCACTCCTCCGTTCGAGCAGCAGCTAGTCAGTGTTCATCCTGTCGCAGATCAGCCCACCACGCCCAGTGCTCAAGGGTTTGCCCAATCAGAGCATATGGCTTCAGATGATCTAATGGGAGAAAGCTTGGAGCACTCTTATTTCCCTAATCCCCAAGTGGGAGATGCTTGTGGTAGTCAATCGATCAAATCTCCTCTTATAATCCCAGACAAAGATGGAGGTTCCAGTTCGAAGAACCCGTCGGGCGATGCAGCTCAACCTACACATCAATCGTTCGAGGGGTCGGGTGATTTCTTCGATGAAGGACTTGATACCTGGTTCGATCAGTTGGAAGCTATTAAAGGTTGGCAACCATGATCTGCACTTGGTAATGGCACACCTAAGCTGAGGCCAGACTGGTTAGTCATTGGACATGCCCCAAGAAAGAAGGGGATGTACGCGAGAAGGATGTATCTCCTATTGTAAAGTTCTCATCGGTGCATGCGTTTGTTTCTTCAATAGCTAGAGTTGATTCTGCATAATGTTTTTCGCAAACGTCATCTCGTGTGTATACGGTAATTCCTTGTTATTAAGTTCAAGGTAAAATCAGCCCCGACGCGTGAAGGCAGAATTGATAGCATGAGTTACTAGCAGAATGTGATCGAGCTCGAAAGTGAAAGATTACTAGCGGCCCCAAACGCAATGACCGCAAAATCAGGGGCAATCTTTAAGTTTCGAGCAACTACAAATCTATTTCTCACGAGGCATTCAGGTCAATCAAATATAAAGCGTCGGGCTGTGAGAATGATGCGTAGTCAATCTGTTGACACAGGCGAAAAAGGAGTCGCGTAGATCCGAAAGCAAAAACCTTTCTTGGCTAGTCAACAATGCAGAATGAAAGAGCATATATAAACAAACTCGCATTTATTTCATTCAGCAGGAAAGTTTACAAGTGGATCACTGAGGGGGAGCAGTAAACCCAAAATGAGTTCTGACAAGCATCACAAAAAAACTTAACTGACTCTCCATGCTATCCATGCCTTGCTTACAACCCACACTCCGGGAATCGAGGTCTACAAGCTTGAAGAAAAGGAGACGACATTTCTCCTTAAGTTCGTTCACCTTGGTGTCATAGTACTCGAACTCAAGCTCTAAGTCATGAGCCAGCACCCTCCCGCGAGCTATATCCATGCTCAGGTCTTCAAGCCTTTCCTCCAACCAGGCACACTGGAACCTCAGCACGAAGTTGTGCTGGTCTTGCTCAAAGGCGGTGTCAAAAAGAGCCAGACGCTCCACCAAGTTGTCCCTCTCACGGACCAGCATCGAAACCTGGGCGTGGGCGTATTCAACAGCCCTTTTATGGTTATCGGCCGTCAGCATGGCCAACATCAGGGACTCAGTTCGGTCCTGATAACGGGCTCGCACGATACCAGCCAAAGTGACCTCCCGGCTAGCAACTTCGTAAGCCTGCATGAAATTGTTAAAGAGAGTTGGGAAGATCACAAACTCCCTTTGCAGTTTCGTACCTTCAATACACGCAGTATCCAGGGCCGGAATCAGAGTACGAACTTCAACCTCAGCTTCAGGATGATTGTTTATGTAGCCATAACCCCTACCCAAGAGGTGGTAAAATCTCTCACATTGGGTCGAAGCTTCAGGTAAGGCAACATGCATAGAGGAGGAATCCATATGCGATGGAATGACGTAGAAGAGAGTGAGAATGTGAAGAGTGTTTGAGAGGCTGAGTCTGATAAGGCTAAAGTGTTAATCTTCTTGACATCAATCTATCACCTTATAAATGCTCGAGTACAGGGAGAAGTGGTAATAATATTTTATGTGCAGTAGAGCCAAGCGGGTTTCGTTAATGCATCCCCGATGAGTCACGAATCCACCACCGTCCTGTGATCTCGGGTTTTACGAAACATAATGGCGCCGAAAGGTGGGCAGGCTTGTTACTCTAGAGATTGGGCCAGGGGGACAAGCGTAGTGCTCGACAAAGCGAAATCAACGCAAGAGATCTTCAAGCTCCGTTCACGTAGAAAAGAGCAAAAAAGGACAAAGTGGGAATTACGAAGCCTTGAGAAAAACGCTCGTCAAGTAGCCATCACAAAAGGACGAAGTGGGAATCTCGAAACATTGAGAAGAGCGCTCGTCGGGTAGCCATCACCTTTGATCGAAGAACGGTGATCCGGCTCCTTTAACCTCTCAGAATTTGCAGAGAAAGTGAAGATCCAAGGAGGAACAAAGAAAGCTGAGTTAACGGAAAATCAAACAGTGATATCCCGGTCAAAATGTTCAAGGGATTCTGTCATTTACTGGAAGCGCCAGACTTGGAGGTCTCCGAGCTTGAGCTGCTGGAAGAGTTTGAAGATCTCAGGACCGAACCTGACACGAGGGCCATGGAGACCGATCCTTCTAATGATGAAACCCGCGGCTTGGTTAACGAGAACAGTACCCGCGACGGTTATCAGCGTCAGAAAGGGGAATATCTCAAACGCAACACTTCAGGTCAAGTCCATAAACTCGAATTGTTTTTCAGGGAATACCCCTATCCGGACATGGAACAGAAAATCAAAATGGGCCAGGAGATAGGGTGGGAGCCTCGGAAGGTCAAGTGCTGGTTTGAAAACAAACGAACCCGGCTGAAGCAGCAACGCGATCGGCACGAGTTAGCGGTTGTAAGGGAGGAAAATGAAAAGCTTCGAATAAAAAACACTCAGTACAAAAAAGCTCTAAGCATCGCTATTTGCCTGGAGTGCGGTAACCCTGTTCCCACGGACGGAGTATTCACTGAAGAGCCAGATCTGGGGGTTTATAATGCTCATTTGTTGCAATGCCCTTCGCAACATCTTTCGGAACAGGCGGGTACCGCCGAGGATCTACAAGAGGAAACTAGTGCTATAAGGTCAAAGTCGACGCCCATTGTGGAAGGGAACATGCGTCATGACAAGTCGGGTCCGCTCGATGATGAACTCACCATCATGACCAGCCGATCTGAGACCACTAAATCCCCTCCAGAGCAACCTCCAACACGACCAGATTCCGAGAAGAGTAACCGCCAAGTTGCTGACACCACTTCGGCTAGCAAGAAAATAAGATTTCGTTGGACCCCGGAGTTTCATAGCAAATTTGTTGATGCAGTTCAACAGTTGGGGATCAGTTTTGCTTGCCCATTGCGCATACTCGAAATCATGAACGTGCCGGGACTGACTAAAAATATGGTCAAGAATCACCTTTGGCGCTACAAGAAACTACTGAGAGATGGACGAGCGTCGCTAGACCAAGATAGAGGCGGTTCAACACGACCAGATTCCACGAAGAGTAGCCGCCGAGTTGCCAACCCTACTTCGGCTAGCAAGAAAACAAGGTTTTATTGGACCTCGGAGCTTCATAGCAAATTTGTTGATGCAGTTCAACAGTTAGGGATCAGTTTGGCTCGCCCATCGCGCATACTCAAGATCATGAACATGCCGGAATTGGATAGAAATAAAGTCAGGAACCACCTTTGGTGCTACAAAAGACTACTGAGAGATGGACGAGTGGCGCTAGACCAAGAGAGAGGCAGTTCAAGTTTAAACGATGAGCATGGCTGTGATCGCAATCCTCATGAAGCAGGAAGCATCCAATCACCTCTTAACACCGATGGGACTGACAATTACACGGTCGATTGTTCAGGCATCAATCAGAGTACTCCCATGGGTTATCCCAGTACTCCTCAGGAGTATGTACCGCAATTTCAGCAAATCGGGACTCCCCAGTCTGAGCACCGACTGGCCGTTAATACTAGTCCTACAGCGGATCTAACACTGGCAGGAGATGCACATACAATCTTGCGAGACGATTACGGAGATTCCGGCTCGAAGAATCAGGTGGTCCATGACGAAAATGGCAAAAAGATTCCTTCTCCAGTAGTCGACAATACTCAACCTGAGTGTCAGTCGCTCGATGGTTCAGACGATCTCCTTGAAAACATCTATTCTTGGTTCGATCGGCTGAATTCCCCCCTGAGTTACCCTGGTACTCCCCAAGAGTATGTACAACAATTTCAGCAGGTATGGACTCCCCAATTTGAGCACCAACCGATCGTTAGTGTTATTCCTACGGCGAATCCAGCATCGGGTACAAACCTACTGGACAACGATGAAAATACCAACTCGAGAAGTGAGGTTGTTCATGTCGAAAGTAGTGTGAGGAACCCATCGCCAACGGTTGAGGATGCCCGACTTGGGCGTCAATGGCTTGAAATTTCAAGCGAGTCCCTCAGTGAGCAACTCGGCGTGTGGATCACGCATAAACCGAGAAACCAGGTTGTTCATGCCGAAAATGGGAGAAGTCCGTCACCAGCAATTAAGGATGCTCAACTTGGACGACTCGAGCGGTCGGACGATCTCCTGAATGAGCAACTCAGCCTATGGGTCAAGCATTTTGGAACAAGTGCATCTTCGCAGTCGTGACCGGTACCGGCGACCGGACATCTGGTTCGAAGCTCGTGTGCTAAATCATTAGAAGGCTCAGGAGAGTGAGAGGTGAATACATCGAATGAATGTGTTACGGATTTCGTTGTAAAGTTCCCGCGGGAACATTGTAATTAACGCTGAAAACTAACCGCTCTGAGTGTCAACATTACCCTTTGAACGTCTTCGAGCCAAGGGCCATGGGTTAATCACTTAATCCGTGGAGCAAATTCCATGAACGATGACTATCACCCGCGGAGCATAATGGGATCTACCCCCATTCAGCACGAAATACGTTTGGTCACGAAGCCTCCCATTTGGTAAAACGATGTATCGTTCCTAAACGATCTTCAACCGAATACCAAAGTAATGTCTCATTTCTTTCCCTTCTCAGGTGTTAAACGTGGATAAATCACCCAAGGAGCCATCTGTTCAAATAACAAAACAGACGTTGCCCAACCGGGGGCAGCTGAACCATTGATATTGCAAATATTCCAAGCATGGATAAGCGGATTTGATAGACGTGGTTCATATCAATACGCGACGTCAGAACGGGATGAGAACCAAGAGTAAAGTTGTATTGTCCCAATTTGTCTTCAATTTGTGAATATGAGTTAACACTTGCTATTTATCCTTGATAGGGACTCACCATCAAGGAGGACAAATTTTGACAACCTGTGTGCACTCGCAGGGGCACACGACCGAGGGTAAGATGTATCGTTCTAATTTTTTGAAAAATTCATGAACGAACAATAACATGTTTCTTCCGCATTTTCAGGGATCTCCAGCCGCGGGGGACAGGTAAGTATCCCTTTCCCCAATCCATTGAAAATGTTGAATAAAAAATAGAGAAGAAAAGAAAAGCTTTTAGAATCTGATGTCTAGAAAAGACATAGGATTCTAACTTCATTGGCATTCATGTTTTGAAACATGAGGTTATCTGAACATGCATTGGGCATCATAAAATCCCATTGACGGGTAAAATTTTTGGAGAAAACGAAAGAGATTTTTCCAATCAAAAGTTGTTCAAAACTTTCAAAAGGACGTTTTCTCAAAAGACGAGAGGCAAAGCCTAGTCCAAACACGTCCTATACACACTTAAGAGAGAAATGGAGCGGATAAGACAGCAGAATCTGGACCTACGGAAGTAGGGACCATTCGCAGCGATTACATGGGTTGGGACGACGGAGGCATTCGTTTCATATCCCCCAAACACTACAGGTGACCGTTGATAACCCCTTTGAACGGCGGTTTTCATTCTTAACCCTGTCAAGAACCACCCCACATCGGGGCAAAATGGAGGTGAGTCCAGCAGCATCAGGAGAAAATGGTTAGAAATTTTCTTGCTCGGACTAACATTAATCTTTGTGTGTTGTTTATATGGTAATCCAAGTGCCATAGGATGATGAGAAGCATTCATTTCTCTATCCCACACACCGAATCCTTTGCATAGCCAAGTTGAGCCTGCATGAATCATTTCATAAACCCGTTGGTGATCATTGCACATTCCAAGACGGATGCAGCATCACTTCAGAAACGAAGAAGTTCAAGACTTAGGGTTTGCAAAAGAATTCCTAAGTTAATGTTTAACCTTGTTAGACCTTTGATCATAGGTCTAACGCGATCCTATGAAGATGAGAAAAAGTGGGATTTCAAAAATGAATGAGAAAAATCCACGGCATCGAGAAAAAGCAAAGTGCCTGGTAAAAGCAAGGCCGATGCTCATGAAAGCTGTTTGCTTGATCCCCAGTGAAACTTGGATGAAAAAAAAAGAAAAAAAAGAAAATTCTTAAAGGAGTCAAATAAAAAAAGCTGCTCCCCAAATGCTGCCAAGCACAGAACAAAGACATGGAGAGAGTCGGTCTCTGAATGCAACAAGGGACGCTCTCTAAAGAGCTGGTGCACACCTCAAAATCGGTTGTACACCTCAAAAACTAAAGATGCAGAAAGGAAAAGACAGGAGGTAAATCAACAATGATCACCAATGTCAAACTCGTCATGAATTCTGGGCCAAAAACAAGCCTTTTTCGGTCCCCAATCCTACCAACATCATAACCCTGAAACAGTCTTCTCTGACTAAGACACTTGGGTTAACATACAGCTCAGCTCGAAGAAGTACGAGCAAGACTATTTCTTTCTCATTTTGCAGGGTTCTTGACTTGTAAACCCGGAGCAGATGGTGAAAACTTTCATTCAATGACCTTGACTCAAAAGTGAGTCCCCCTTGAAGACCAATATCCAAGCCCAACATTACGGTCCCGTGGAAGACCTCCCGACCGATCAAAATGTATGCGCTGCGAATGAGCCTAAAACCTAGGCACGGGTTAGTAGGGAATCGAGTGTATCCCCTATAAAAAAACACGATCGCAAAACAGGTGAGAAGACCTCATTGTCGAGAAATATTCCAATTGATGTTTTGAACAAACTCTTTTTGGAATTTTCAAACTGTTGATCCAGATTTTCCGTGCAAGGGATTTGTGATCACATTTGCATGTTGCAAGAATGCTTTGGATAACCCCCAGCATCAAAATGCACATTTCATGATTAAAACTTAAATCATACGGTTTTGTCAAAATGGACAGCCGTGGTCTTCCCAAAGATTACTAACGTTTTCTTGGTGAAGAAAAATCTTTCAGGCTCAAACTTATGCAGGATACTTGGAGAACCCAACTCCCAGAATGTCGCCTCAACAGACTCAAGTGAAGTTTTGTCAAAATAAAATCTTTCACTGCTTTAAAAAACTGAATTCCCGACAAACTTCGGGGTCTCAAAAAAAGGGGAAGAAAAATCCTTTTAAAAGAAAAAGTCCTATCAGACGTGGAGAACCCTCGTCCCAGGACCCATTTTCAAAATATCAAACAGTCTCATCGGACGTGGAGAACCCTCGTCATGAGACCCCTTTTCAAACATGGTAGATACCGCCTGAAGGGTCAACACAAGGTAGAAACCGCCTGAAGGGTCAACTCATGGTAGATACCGCCTGAAGGGTCAAATCAAAGGTAGATACCGCCTGAATGGTCAAAATCAAAGGTAGATACCGCTTGAAGGGTCAACACAAGGTAGATACCGCCTGAAGGGTCAACACATGGTAGATACCGCCTGAAGGGTCAACACAAGGTAGAAACCGCCTGAAGGGTCAAATCAAAGGTAGAAACCGCCTGAAGGGTCAACTCAAGGTAGAAACCGCCTGAATGGTCAAACCAAGGTAGAAACCGCCTGAGGGATCACATTAATGGTAGAAACCGCCTGAAGGGTCACATATGGTAGAAACCGCATAAGGGTCCACTCATTGATAAATATCGCAGTAAGGATCAACACAAAGGTCTGATCCACCATACGGATCAAAATTCTTGGCAAATCCCAAAGCGTGGGATACGCCTTCCTTAGGTTCCTACAAGTTAGGAATCCCATCATGGTATGACCTACCATACAGGTCAGAGCTTAATCTCCCTGGGATATTCTGAATGACGAGTCCTAGGCATCTTCTTGAAAGTCGTCGCAACCGGCAACATCCGACAGGTGAGCTTCAGGTAAGCCTCTCTCACTTCGGCCCATGTTCAAATTGTTAGAGCAAACCGGAGATTGATTTGAGCTTTTATCAATAGGCTTAAGGATCCGATGTCATAACATTTCTTCTCTTATTTTCCCAGTTGAGTCGGTTAGGAATCAGGTGCCACCTTATCTTTGAGAGAAACCTCTAACGAGATTCCTTTCAAAGAGGGGCAGCTGTTGACACCTGATTTTTTTTACCATTTATTATTGTGATTTTTATTCTTTAAAATTAATTAAAAATATCAAAAAAGGTCATAAAATCACAAAATCAACTTTGGAAGCCTTGGTTTAACCTTAGGAACCAATTTTGAACAAAAAATATTTTTCGGTATTTTTAATATTTTTCGAGTTTATTTAATTATAAAAATACCCAAAAAATCAGAAAAATATCATTCGTGGTCAGAAAAATACCCAAAAATATTCGATAATTTTGTTTTAATTTCCTCTTCAAGTGTGTCACTTTAAATCTCAAAAATTAGGCTCGGGTCACTATGTTCCTTCACAAACATAAACCCGAACCGAGCCTAAAAAAAAATCATTTTCGAGTCTTTTAGTTTTCAATTCTCACTTTTTATAAGCTATGACATTGGATTCTAAAGTCTTAAAGTGCAATTAGGTCAATTTGCCCTCCAATTTAATCAATTTTTACCAAAAGGGCTTAATTGCACATTTTTCTTTCAATTAGTCCTCGGTTTCACGGATGTATACGTATGCTCTACGTATTTATACATCATACGTATTTATACGTTATGCATATTTGTATTGTTTGGTAACCTCTTTAACTCTTGTAATAATAATAATGGTTATTATTTTTAACACCTTTGTTAGTGCCTTTTTTAGCATTTTTGTATTGTGAGTGCTATTTTTAAATAGCATTTTTTGTATTATAAATTGTGAGTGCTATTGTTAGTGCTATTTTTAAATGACATTTATTTATCATAAATTGTGAGTGCTATTGTTAGTGCTATTTTTAAATGGCATTTATTTATCATAAATTGTGAGTGCTATTATTAGATAGAATTTATAATTGTTAGTGCTATTTTTAAATAGAATTTTTGTATTATAAATTGTGAGTGCTATTGTTAGTGCTATTTTTAAATAGCATTTTTGTATTATAAATTGTGAGTGCTATTGTTAGTGCTATTTTTAAATGTCATTTATTTGTGAGTGCTATTATTAGATAGAATTTATAATTGTTAGTGCTATTTTTAAATAGAATTTTTGTATTATAAATTGTGAGTGCTATTGTTAGTGCTATTTTTAAATAGCATTTTTGTATTATAAATTGTGAGTGCTATTGTTAGTGCTATTTTTAAATGTCATTTATTTGTGAGTGCTATTTTTAGATAGAATTTATAATTGTTAGTGCTATTTTTAAATACAATTTATTGGAAGGTATTTTTGGCTATAAAAGGATGGCAAGAGTTTTGAGGTTGAGGGGGAGAGACATTTTGTAGAGTGTGCAAATTTTTGAGAGCTTAGAGAGAAGAACACAAACACTCTCTATATTCTCATAATCTTGAGCGAGCAAAATATACTAAGTTCGGAATATTGATTCCGCATATTGCTAGCACAATTGTTGTGGAGTTATTAGTCGTCTCCCCGTTCGTCAATTGGTGGTGCGTCCGAACTAGATGCCTAACACTTGTGGAGGCTGAGATCGAAGAACATCGAACCGACACCTCCGTTCAAGCACGCTACGAGAGGTAATCTATTTACTCCCTTTGAGACTTTGTGATTTTTTTCGATTGAAATGCACGAAGTACGCCTCTGGAGATACATGTGTGGGTTGTTATTTATTTCCGCTACGTGTTACGTGGATCCCAACAGTGGTATCAGAGCCAATCCTTAGGTGTTTTCGTGCATTTAATTGATTTTTTGCAATTTTTGCAATACTATGGCCAATATGTATTAACGAATTGTTCGTCTTACATGGCTAATGGAGATTGATTATTTTATATGATAAATTAATCAACGTAGCAAAAATTGAGACTAAATCAATTTTGAATCGAAAATTTATGGCTATCTTATTTTACGTAAAAATTCTGAATATGATTCAACGTAGAATTTTTATTGTGCCTTCCTAAGTTTTAAATTGTGAATTTATTACTTACGTGAAAGGGTGGTGATCATGGAAAAATCCCTAATCAATGTGATTGATGTATATATGAATGTATGATGATTATTTATATATTTGGGGTTGTAATTATTAAATGGAGGCTGCGTACTCCTTTTATTTTTCATGTAATCTTTATTTTTAGCATAGTCAATTGTTGATGTAAATGCTACGAGGATTACGTGGAGGAGCCTTTTAAGTCGGCGAGCTCTTTGGGGCCCAATTCTTGAAGAGTTCAAGAAACCAAGAAGAAGCGAAGAGCGGCTCTCCGTTATTAAAATATTAAAATGATTATATGTGGTCTCATTGGCTCGAGACCCATTAAATCATAATTCCATGATCACCACGTAGGATAGATATTTATGTGATTGACATCTATTTATTTATTATGATTACGTGAGCATGTTAAACTGGTTAATGTGCAAAGTCAGACTTACCTCACCCAAAATTGTGCCTGCATGAAATCCTAGTTAGGAAAATCACTCGCATTAGGTACCGAAAGGGCGTTGGTAACGACACCAGCGTAACCAAGTCCCCGAACCCAAAATCTCTGGTTCCGTAGAACTGATCGATCTCTCCCAATCGATCGGTAAGGTTTCCGGTCTACCCTCCAAGAAAGACCGGTGGCGACTCCAAATGCATGCACAATTTGCACATGCCACCACGACCACACTGAAGGTCGAAAGCGATCGACTCTTATCGTCGAAGAATACTCCCGCCGCGATTTGGTATGGGCCTGGGAGGGCTCGCGCCGATCCAAGACCCGTGATCGGTAATCCATTAGCCGCGTCCGCTTCCGGACGGGTCGCGACAATCCCTCAAGAGTATATGCCACAAGTGCAACAGGTACGAACTCCTTGGTTTGAGCAACAACTTTTCGCTAGTGCTCTTCCTATCCCCGATCAACATATTGCGCCTAGTGTTCAAAGATCTGCCCGGCTTGGGCATATGATTTCGGAAGATCAAGCAGGCGGATGCTTTGAGGATTTTTGTTTCTCCCATTCCCAAATGGAAGGTGCTTTTGATAGTGAACCGATCAATCATCCTCTTATAATCTCGAGCAACGACGAAGGTTCTAGCTCGAAGAATCAGATCGCTTCCAACAGAAACAGGAATCCTTCAACGCCAAGCGATGATGGTCAACCCGAATATCAGTTGCTCGAAGAATCAAAAGATTTCCTTGATGAGGAGCTCCATATCTGGATCGATCAGTTTAAAACTGATGGACTTATGAAGTTATGATCCAAAATGACGATTATATGTCTGATTCATGGTGTAGCTGGCTGATCACCGAGAATCCTCAAGGGAACTAGGCACATGTGAATGGATGTATCATTAATCTTTCTGTCATAAAATCTTCCATGCAAGATAATCTTCCTTAATGCCTAGAGTTAATCTGGGGCAGCGATCAGTACTACCTGCGAGCATCATCATGCTTGAGTACGACAATCCCTTGTTAGATTAGAGTCGAGGCGAATCAATTGAACGCCACGAAGAAAAACATTTAAAGGCTTCACATAGGAAAATGCGAGCAAAAGCCCGAGCGAGCTCAAAGACGGTTAGCTCTGTATCGTTCTAAGGGACCTTTAGTCGTTATGAACTCTAAATTGAGCTTGTTTCATTCTCGATGGGGGTCGCTAACTGCTTCAAGAATTTTATAACAAAAAATGAACCAGTTAGGGACGCCAATAGTGCTTTGTCCTGGTAGTCAGTGAACTGGAAGTGGTACGAAACGTCAGGAGTTCGATCTCAGGATTGAAAAATCATTTTATCAGTTTGTCTATCACCCGATGAAGTTCAAAGAGATTCGACGCAGATGACTATAGAACTTGGGGCAATTCGAAAATCATCGATTCATTTTCATCAAGCGGCGAAGTTGGTATTGTAAAATGTGAAGCACGCAAATGACAAATCCGAAGCAGAAGGAGATGAATCATGATTCGCTTATCCAAGGTCGGGATTTCAACCTTCGACTAAAGCCAAATCTAGGATGAGTTTTTGATCTTGCCCACTCGACAAAACCCATCTCCACTGAAAATGGGGGCAAACCATTCCTACATCTGGAAAGCATGTCGAAGCCGAAGACATCAAATTCATCGTTTGATCCGTGGGGCAAGTCCCCGAAGCGATAGTTATCATCCGCAGAGCGTAATGGAATCCATCCTTTCAATGTAAAACACATTTGGCCGCGGAGCCACCCATTTGGTAAAAAGAACGTATCGTTCCTAAATGATTTTCAATCAGATGCGGGGATAATGTTCTCTCATTTTCCTCTCAGGTGATGAACAGAGATGAGGCACCTAAGAAGCCATGCATTCAAATAACAAAACAATGCATGAAACACGCCCAAAAAGATGAATGAATCTCCTCCGACGTAAATCCTCGAGGTGGATTCGTTGCCCAACCAGACGAAGAAATCATGGCCACAAGCTTGAGGGCCGGCTTCTACAATCCGCACATTGGCATGCAGAAGGAATTCAAATCAAGAGTAAAGTAGTATCGTCCCAATTTGTTTTGAATTTGGAAACCCAAAATAATGCTTAATATTTATCCTTGGCAGGAGCTCGCCATCAGGGCAGACATGTAAGTTTCATTTTTCTCCAAAAACCAAGAAGTCGAAAGAACTTTAGAACACCCAACAATCTTGTGTTACTATGTGAAGTGCAGATTTTCACAACCCTTGTACACTCGTTGGAGCATATGACCAAGGGTAAGATGTATCGTTCCAATTTTTGTAAAGTTTTAGAATATACAATGACATATCCCTTTTATATCTCCAGGATCTCCAGCCTCGATGGGCAGGTAAGTATCCATTTTCCCAATTCATTGGAGATTAAAAACTTTCAGAATTAATTCGATTCTCACATCTAAAAAGACATAGAATTCTTACTTCATTGACATTCATGTTTTAAAACATGAGATTGTCTGAACATGAATTACACATGTATGGTGCATCATAAAATCCCTTTGAAGGATAAATCTTGATGAAATGAAATGAATTTTTCCAATAAGAGTCGTTTGAACTGTTCAAAAGGGTATTTTCTCGTAAGAGAAGCGAGCCTAATCCAAACACGTCCCATACACACTTGAGAGATGAGGAGATTGGAAATGATAGCGAAACCTTAACCTATGGATATAAGGGTCATTCGCAACGATTACATGGATCGAGATGACAGTGGCATTTATTTCTTCATTCCAAACACTACAGATGCCCATTGAGAACCCCATTGAACGGCGATTTTCATTCTCAACCCTGTCAAGAACCACCCCACATTGGGGCAAATGAAGGTTAGTCCAACAGTATCAGAAAGTAAACGGTTAGAAATTTTCTTGCTCGGACTAACATAAATCTTTGTGTGTTGTTTATATGATAATCCAAGTGTCATAGGATGACGAGAATGATTCATTTCTCTATCCTACACACTGTTATCCTTTGCACAACCAAGTTGAGCCAGCAAATTCATTTCATCAACCTATTGGTGATCATTGCATATTCCAAAGCAAAGGCAACATCACTCTAGGAATGGAAGCGTGCCAAAGTTTAAGTTGCATATCTAGCATGATTGCCGAAAATCCTAGCTCCAAAAGAAAAGAAAAACACGGGATTAAAAAAAGGGGGAAAAGAAAAATCCCTAGACATCAAGAAAAAGCAAAGTGCCTGGTAAAAAGCAAGGCTGATGTCTATTCAAAATATCCCCAGTAAAGTCTAGAGAGACGATGAAAAGACCCTGCAAAGGAGTTAGATCAAGATGACTACTCTCCAAATGTTGTCGTGCTCAAATTGCAAACACACAAACAGACGGTCTCTTAATGTAACAAGAGACGCTTTTAAACATCCTTGTGCGCTCTAAAAGAGGAGTGTACACTTCAAGAAATGGAGATGTTCTTCGAAGGACATGTGGCAAATTTGCAATGATCACCAATGTCAAACCCTTCACAATTTCTGGGCAAAAAATAAGCCTTTTTCGGTCCCCAATCCTTCCAATGTTACAACCCTGAAGTAGTCTTATCTGACCAAGACACTTGGGTTAATGTATAACTTAGCTCAAAGAAGTACGAGCAAGACTATTTCTTTCTCATTTTGCAGGGTTCTTGACTTGTAAACCCGGAGCAGATAGTGAAAAATTTCGTTCAACGGCCTTGACTCAAAAGTGAGTCCCCCTTGGAAATCGATATCCAAGCCTAACACTACGGTCCCGTGAAAGACCTCCTGATCGGTCGAAATGTATGCGTTGCGAATGATCCTGAAACCCAGGTACAGGTCGGTAGGAAATTGAGCACTTTCCCTATTAAAGATCATTATCACAGAGCAGTGAGGAGCCTTCTTGGGTGAGAAATACTCCAATGGATGTTTTGAGCAAACTCTTTTTGAAATTTTCAAATTGTTTGATCTAGAGTTTCCGTGCAAGGAATTTATGATCACATCTGTATATGGCAGGAATGTTTTGGATAACCTCCAACAATCAAAATGCACATTTCATGACTAAAACTTAAGTCGTAAAATTTTGTCAGTTAGACAATTATTGTCTTCCCAAAGATTACTAATATCTTCTTGGCGAGGAAAATTTTTTCAGGTCTAAGCTTTCTGCAGGACTTTTGGCCACCCCAAAGACTGGGTGCGTCATCCTTAGGTGAAGCCTTTTAGTAGGCAAATCTTTTCTAAGACCGATCCACAGAATGATCGAGTCTCCGACTAGCCCCGAAGAGCGGGTACGTCATCCTTTGATTCATATCAATTTGGAATCTCATAAATGGTAGAAACCGCCTGAAGGGTCAACTCAATGGTAGAAACCGCCTGAAGGGTCAATCAATGGTAGAAACCGCCTGAAGGGTCAATGTATGGTAGAAACCGCCTGAAGGGTCAACCAATGGTAGAAACCGCCTGAAGGGTCAACCAATGGTAGAAACCGCCTGAAGGGTCAAAATAATGGTAGAAACCGCCTGAAGGGTCAATGTATGGTAGAAACCGCATGAATGGTCAACCAATGGTAGAAACCGCCTGAAGGGTCAACTCAATGGTAGAAACCGCATGAAGGGTCAATGAATGGTAGAAACCGCCTGAAGGGTCAAAGGACTGGTAGAGACCGCCTGAAGGATCAACCCAATGGTCCGATCCACCATACGGATCAAAACCTTGATGAATCCCGAACGCGGGAGGAGTCGTTTTCCCTAATAAGCCTTACATTAGGCAAGCCATTTCTAGTTTAGTCCACCCCACGGATCAAAACCCTTGGCAAATTCCCAAATGTGGGATGCGTCTTCCTTAGGTTCCTATCAGTTAGGAATCCCATTATGGTTTGACCTACCATACATGTCAGAGCTTAACATCCCCAGGACACTCCGATGACAAGTCCTTAGGAATCTACTTGAACCCATCAGACACAGCAAATGCCGCAAGCATTCGGCAGGTAAGGGGCTGGGAAGTCTATCTACTCCTTAACTTTCTTACATCATATCAGGGAATTGAATGAGCACATCTCTTTTTAAGGAAAAGCACACATTGATGGGCATGAAAATTGGATGTCATGATTTCTTTTCTTTTCCCAGTCGAGTTGATCGGAACACAGGTGTCACCTTGTCTTTGAGAGAAACCTCTGACGAAATTCCTCTCAAAGAGGAGCAGCTGTTGACACCTGATTTTTGATCAGTCTTTCATAGTTTATTTTTAAAAAATTCATAAAAATCTATAAAAAGTTAAAAAAATTAAAAAATCATCTTTGGTAGCCTTGACCAAGCTAAAGGAACCATTTTTGATAAAAAAAAATAATTTTTCATATTTTTTAATATTTTTTAATATTTTCCAAAAATAGAAAAATACATGAAAAATGAAGAAAAATAGCGTTCGATGTCGTAAAAATATAGAAAAATAGTCAATATTTTTATTTTAATTTCTTTTACATTTTGAACTCATAAATAGTCAAAATTCAAGTTCAATTGCATGTGTTTCTTCACGACGCATAGAGTTGAATTTGGCAAAAAAATGTCATTCGAGTATTTTAATTTGTAAATTTCTACATCTTTTTTAGTCTTGACGTCCAATTAGATCGACCACCATCTACAATAAATGCCCCTTGCTGAATATTTTCGTTTTTGTTTCACATGATTTCATGGTGTAAAACGCCGAGTGGATCCCCAAATATAATCGGGTCGGCATGAGCTCGATAGCTCGTCCAAGACCAAACCAGGGCACGGCGAACCCCATGTGAGTACTCTCGAACTCCTTCGATGCTTCCTAATGCTTTTCTTAGGTTAGATCGTGTGTAGAATGGCTAGGACAGCTAAATCATTCTTGAGCTGTGATTGATAAATAGGACCTTACTAGGAATGCCATTTGATTTATTTGCATATCTAGATTCCTTGAGTTGGGCATTTTATTACTGATTGTGATTGCTAGGATAATCACTCTTATCTACATGAATTTTTAGATTTAGGGTTCATACCTTACTCATCCGCATGAATCTCAGGCTAGAAAATTCAGTCAACTTAGGTACCGAAAGGGCGTCAACTCTGACAGTTGGTGTAACTAAGTCCCCGAAACCATTTCTCTGGTTCTCGCAGAATTGAATAGAAACTCCCAACTATTCGATTGGGTGGTCCAATCATACCCTAAAAAAATGATTGGTGGCGACTCCATGGCATGCACACTTAGCACATGTCACTAGACCACACTGAAAGTCGATCACGCATACCTCCGTTGCGATTTGGGTAATGGGCCTTGGGAGAGGCCCGCGTCCGACCAGACAGGACGGCCCATTAGCTCTCGAGAGCCCGACAACCTCAAGAGGGTCGCGACACCAAGGTAGAAACCGCCTGAAGGGTCAATCAAGGTAGAAACCGCCTGAAGGGTCAACTCATAGAAACCGCCTGAAGGGTCAAACCAAGGTAGAAACCGCCTGAAGGGTCAATCAAGGTAGAAACCGCCTGAAGCGTCAACTCAAGGTAGAAACCGCCTGAAGGGTTAACTCATGGTAGAAACCGCCTGAAGGGTCAACTAAGGTAGAAACCGCCTGAAGGGTCAAACCAAGGTAGAAACCGCCTAAAGGGTCAACTCAAGGTAGAAACCGCCTGAAGGGTCAAACCAAGGTAGAAACCGCCTAAAGGGTCAACTCATGGTAAAAACCGCCTGAAGGGTCAAATCAAGGTAGAAACCGCCTGAAGGGTCAAACCAAGGTAGATACCGCCATAAGGATCAACACAAGGGTCCGATCCATCATACGGATCAAAATCCCTGGCAAATCCTAAAGCGTGGGATGCGCCTTCCTTAGATTCCTACCAGTTAGAAATCCCATAATGGTATGATCTACCATACAGGTTAGAGCTTAATCTCCCTAGGATATTCTGAACGACGAGTCCTAGGTATCTTCTTGAAATTTGTCGCAGCGGGCAGCATCCGACAGGTGAGCTTCAGGTAAACCTCCCTCCCCTCAGCCCACGTCCAAATTGCAAGAACAAACCGGGGATTAATTTGAACATTCATCAAAAGGCTTAAGGGTCCAATGTTATAGCATTTCTTTTCCCTAGTCAAGTCGGTCAAGATTCAGGTGTCATTTTGTCTTTGAAAGTAACCTCTGACGAGCTCACTCTCAAAGAGGGGGAGCTGTTGACACCTACTTTTTTAATTTCTTTTCACTTTAATTTTTATTTTTAAAAAATTAATTAACAATATCCAAAAAAATCATAAAATTGAAAAATCAACTTTGGAGGCGTTGGCCTAGCCTCAAGAGTCAATTTTGAACAAAAAATATTTTTCATAATTTTTAATAATTGTTTGGATTTTTTTTTATCATTAAAAATACCCAAAAAATCAGAAAAATACCATTCGTGGTCAGAAAAATATCCCAAAATGTTCAATAATTTTGTTTTAATTTCCTCTTCAATTGTGTCACTTTAAATCTCAAAAATTCGGCTTGGGTAACTATGCTCATTAACAAACATAAACCCGAACCGAGCCTAAAAAATTCATTTCGAGTCCTTTAATTTTCAATTCTCACTTTTTATAAGTTATGACATTGGATTCTAAAGTTTTGAAGTGCAATTGGGTCAGTTTGCCCTCCAATTTGATCAATTTTAGCCAAAAGGGCTTAATTGCACAATTTTCTTTCAATTTAGTCCCCGGTTTCACAATTTTCGAAATTAAATTTCACACGGGCACACCCATTAAAATTAAACACCTCTACCCGATAGTTTTCATCATGCTGAATCCATTGGTGACCTCAATTTTGACTAATTTGGTCATTTAGGCCATCGATTAAGCGAAAATCATTTTCGGATCCTAGGGACAATTTGGGGTTTTTACTAAATTTTAATCAATTGTTTCACGAAAATACCCCTATTTGATAGAAAATATGTCAAGGAATCCGATTTTGATATAAATTTCATGAAAAGTGGTCTATTTGGGGCCCAATTTGGTAAAATTGGTCGAACCGGGTCGGTCGGGTCAGACCCACCGTGACCGAAAGGAAGCGCACCGAGCAAGGGAAGATGAGGACAGCGTGGGGGCGCAGATTTTTTTAAGGAAATGAGGGACAGGAATGGGGGACAATGGCAAGTGATCCACAAGCGGAAATGGGGACGGCGGCCACCGAAAAAAGGCCGGTCGGCCATCGACAAGGGGAGAGCCGAGAGAGTTGAGAGGGGGATCGGGGGAGACCGAGAGGGAATCCGAGGGCGAGATAGATGAAAAGAGAGTGAAATAGAGAGAGGAAGAGGTCGGGGACTCGATCGAATCGCTGCCACACCGACGCCCCGCCGTCACAGTCCCCGGCGAACACAAGCTTCGACGAAGTCATTTTAGCAACTTTCCGAGAATGCACACCACATGTTCGATGAATTACCTAAAGTGAACCTATTCGGTCGATCCGAGTTGCGAACGGTGATCACATCTATTTCGTGCTTTCATGCTCAAAATCGCATTAGGACTGTTCACTAAGCCTGGCTTTACCTTTTTCTCGCATGGAATCGGCCAAAATGGCCGGACCAAACCTATTCGGTGACCTCGCCGGAGTTCCGAGCTAGGGACCGCAGGCTGCTAACCACTGAAGCTCATGGACCTCAGGTAAGCCTCTGGACCATCATTGGATGTTGTTTGAATGAATGAAACCAAGCTTGGACGAGAAAAATTTTCTGGTAGTTGCTCGCCGGAACTGGGGCTGTGGCTGTCCTGTTCGCCGTCCTTCCGACGTTAAACCTTCCATGTTTGTGTCGCATGTTGATGCTAAGGTCCTAAGGAGTCGAATGGTGTTAAAATGGTAAAAAAATACCAAGTTTTGGTTCGGTTCGCGTCATTCCGGCGAGGATTCCGGAATAATCACTGTTCCGGCGAGTCGCCGGTCGTCTTCTTCGACGGACTGAACCGGTCAGCAAGTCAAAGGCTGACGTGGCATGCCACGTCGGCAGCCACGCCAGCTGGGTGGGGCCGTGGCCTTAAAATAAAACGTCCAGATCGGACGGCCGTGGCTTCGCCACGTGTCGCGATCTGGGATTTTTGGAAAATTTAAAGATTTTCATAAATAATAAATGAATTTCGAAAATAATAAAAAAGTTCTGATCCTACGGACGATACTGCGCCAAGTGGCACGCTAAGGATCGTCCGATCTAGGTCAAGATCGGACGCATCAGAGGAGGCCACGTGGCACGTTTTGAACCATCGGATGAGAGGCTAATTTTTAGAAATTATAAAAAAAAAAAAATCGATTATGGTCGAATGGTCAGTTTTACGCCACGTGGCTATTTTTGGACCATCCGATTAAGGGTTTTCGGAAATAATTAAAGAAAATGTATAAAAAATCAAAAAAATTGTAAAAAATAGAAAAATGTTTAAAAATACCAAAACGGTGTCGTTTTAGGCCGGTTTCGACCCGTAGGGTCGGGCCGGGCGCCCGAGAGGCGTGGGCCAGTCCAACCCGGCCCAGAAAATATTTTTAAATAAATAAAAAATCAGAAAATAATAAAAAAATTCAAAAATTCAATAAAAAAAATGAAAAATCATAAAAAAAATTCAAAAAAAATCGGAAAATTCAGAAAAATTCTAAAAAATTCCGAAAAATAGGAAATGGCCACATTCAATTGGCCACGACCTATTTCGGGTCTTTCGACCCCCGGTCTTTCCAGAAATGACGGTTTTTCCCTTCCGGCAAACCATCTTCCAAAAAAATTCTAAAAAAATCCAGGAAAATCCCAAAAAATAGGAAATGGCCACAAACAACTGGCCAAGTCTCATCCCGGGTGTTTTAAACCCCGACCCTTCTTAAAATGACGATTTCGCCCTTTGGGCGAATCGTCTTCCAAAAATTGAAGAAAAATCAAGAAATTCCAAAAAATTCTCAAAAATGGGAAATGGCCAATATCAACTGGCCATGTAATATTTTTGGGTAATTCGGTATCCAAGTCTTCCAAAAATTGATGATTTTGCCCTTCGAGCTAATCGCCTCCAAATCTTCCCTTTTTACCCCGGCCCGAAATCGCACATTCCTTAAGCCCTTATGGCTATGCTAGGAAACCATTGACTGGAATTGATGTGCATCGATGAGATTTATTTATGCACTTGATCGCGCTTTCATTTAAAATTGATTGTGATTGATAGCAATAGTCTTCCAATCTGCATGAAACCCTGAATCAAGCCTACCTCACCTAAAATTGTACCTGCATGAAATCTTAAATAGGAAAATCACTCGCGTTAGGTACCGAAAGGGCGTTGGTAATGACACCGACGTAACCAAGTCCCCGAACCCAAAATCTCTGGTTCCGTAGAACTGATCGATCTCTCTCAATCGGTCAGTAAGGTTTCCGGTTTACCATCCAAGAAAGACCGGTGGTGACTCCAAATGCATGCACAAGTTGTACATGCCACCACGACCACACTGAAGGTCGAAAGCGATCGACTGTTATCGTCGAATCCTTTTGAAAAATACTCCCGCCGCGATTTGGTTTGGGCCTGGGAGGGCCCGCGCCGATCCAAAGCCCACGATCCGCACCCCAGTGCTGGAAAAGGCCCACAATCGGTAATCCATTAGCCGCGTCCGTTTCGGACGGGTCGCGACAATAATCAATGTCAATGGGCTTGGTACGCTCATGAAACACTAGATTTGTAGCAATGTGAATAGCACTCTTTTTGTAACAATGGAGAGGAATGGGAGCAGAGGAGGCAACACCAAGATCGGCAAGAAGATGTTGAAGCCAAATAATCTCAATAGTAGTGTTAGCTATAGCACGACACTCAGGCTCAGTGGAAGAGCGAGACACAACAAGTTGCTTCTTGGCGTACCAAGAAATTAGAAAATCACCTAGAAAGATATAAAATCTTATAATGGACTTGCGGTCAGTAACATCCGAAGCCCAATCAGCATCAAAGAAAGCAACAAAAGCAAGTAAGGAAGTCGATGCAAGAAAAACTGAGTGTGTTAGAGTATCACGAAGATGTCGCAGAATTCGAAGTACAACAGCATAATGAAATGTACGAGGAACCGCGACAAACTGACTGACAAGATGAACAACATATACGATATCAGGACGAGTGGTCATAAGATAGACAAGATTGCCAACAAGAGCCTAGTAGTGAGTGACGTCAGACAAAGGCTCACTATCATTCGGACGAAGCTGTAAATGAAGTTCAACATGAGTAGCTATAGTACGAGTATCAGATAACTCAGCACAAGCTAAAATGTCAGTAATGTACTTTTGCTCGGAGAGAAGAATACCGCGTCGACTGCGAGCAATCTCAATATTGAGAAAATAACGTAACAAACCCAAATCTTTCATAGCAAACTGACGGTGAAGATGTTGCTTAGTTTAAGCAATATGAACAGAGTCATCCCCAATAATAATCATATCATCTACATAGAGTACCAGAATAGTACAACCAGCTGAAGATGTATGAGTAAACATAGGATGATCATTCTCACTTTGAACAAAGCTGGCTGACCGAACGACATCTGCAAACCGTTCAAACCAAGCTCGAGGAGCTTGTTTTGTTGAGAAAAACCTCTAAGTGATTTTGAAGTTGACAAAACGATCCCAAGCACTCTTAAGTTTCAAGATAATACAATGGAATACTTATTTTGCAGATTATCCTTTGGTGCATGAATGCACAAGATTGAATATATCAAAAAGGTTTTACTCAGATGGGATTTTTGAGGGATTCAGATGTTGGTTGGAGCTCAGACGTTGGAAGTTGAGCGGTGATAGCTCAGACGTTAGACTGATGCTCAAACTCTGAATGGAATATTCACGTGCAGTAATCAGAACTTGAAGATGACTTTCAAATGTGCTTATTAGACACACTACAATGGATACAATCGAGCTAGATCATTCTTGAGGATTCTTAAGGATAGAGATCAATCAAGGATGCGAAATCAAGGAGACAAACATACGGCTTTCCAAATGAGTGAAATCATCTATGGAAACCTAGGATCATAATTGTATGGGCGATTTGATCCGAACGGGGAAGACTTTTCTTTGGCGATCCCCAACAGCTACGAGATCTTCTTTTGGTATGTTTTGTCCAAATGTGAAGTTTTGGAGAGACCTTTTCTGGAAGCCTTGCAACGGTTAGATTGGAGGCAGGGGGAGTGTAAAAGACATCTCAAGGTCGAAGGGACAAAAGGTCGGCGTTAAGAGGGAAAAGTCTTTATAATTCTTAGATCGAAAGTATTTCATTTCTAACACATTTCTTGATTCATCCTTTGTAATTGTGAGGAGGTATACATAAGAGTGTTGAACGCTAGGTGGACTATCCTGCGTGTCAAGGAAATCACTAAGTTGTAACATCTCGAGCAGTTTACCAGTGGAATCCAGCCGATTGGCTGATAGCCGAAGAAGTGAACGTAGGCTTAACCAAAATCGAACCACTATAAACCCTATGTACAGTCTTCTTTATCCCTACTCTGATCATATTATATAATATGTGATAGTAGAACTGCATACGAACTGTTTATATTGATATACTGTGTTGCCATCGTCTGAGACGTTATAGAAACGTATGTGCAATTGATATTCCGCGAAAAAACACTCAAATTTCACTATAATCACCTATTCACCCCCCCTCTAGGTGATAACGCTAACCACAACAATTGGTATTAGAGCCTGGTGTTCATATTTTGTAAAGTGTTTTTACTTCCGAGCTAACGATCTTTATGGCTAGCAATTTCTCTTCCATATGGATCGAAGGTGGAAGCAACAACAGACCACCATACTTTGATTGGAAGGAGTACATCGATTGGCAAAACAAATTCAAAGCATATCTTAGATGCCAAGATCCTCAGATATGGGATGTTGTACAAAGAGCAGTGAATCCAACTGCAAATGCAACGACCACATCAAATGCATGGGATAACAATCCAATGCCGACTGCTACTTTGTCAACTACCGAGATTGCCAAGAGAGATACTCTTGATGCAAAAGTCGTCTATTCATTTTATAGTGCTTTATCTCCTACTGAATACAAACATATTGCAGACTGTTCCTCATCGAAAGAGATCTGGGACAAGCTCTACATTACCTATGAAGGAACGGATATAGTGAAGGAGATTAAAGTCAATTTTCTTCTTGGCCAATATGAAGCATTTAAGATGAAGTCCGGAGAAACTGTAAAATAAATGTTTGACAGATTCACAGAAATAGTGAATGGTCTTACATACCATGTGCAACCTGTTTCAAGACCAATGAGAGTCAACAAGTTACTAAGAGCTCTCACAAAGAAATGGGACAACGTCAAAACTTCCATTCGAGAGAATCAGAGGATATCTCCTTTATCTGTGGACAAACTTATTGGAACTCTTCAAACCTATGAGGAAGAAAGAGTTAATGAAGAGACAATGTCAAAAGATAAGAAGTCCATTGCTTTAAAATCTAATACTGATTCTAATGTTTCAGACTCAAAAGACGAAGATGATGAGGAGCTAGCACTCATGGTTAAAAGATTCAGAAAAATGGCTAACAAATCAAGAACTTCAAACACAAAAAGGATCTTAGGCGATATGATCAGAAACGATCATTTGAGACCAAAGGCGAGAACCAAGAAGTCATCTGCTATGAATTCAGAAAGTGGTGTTATATTAAACCAAATTGTCCTCTATTAAAGAAGAAAGACAGAGATGAAAATTTTAAGAAAGTCTTGAAAGTAGAGACTTGGAGCGACACTGAATGTAAAAGTGATGAAGAGTATGCGAACATATGTCTCATGGACGACTCAGATGATGATCTCCAGGTAACTCATTCAAATATTCATGTTGAGGCATCAGATTACATAGACGAGCTATGTTCAGAATATAGAGCAACTCGTAAAAGACTTTCTGAATTGAAAAAGGAAGTAGCTATCTTTAAACAGAAAGATCTTTCACAATAAGATAGGATCAATTTTCTCGAAAAGGAATTTTTCCAAATGAAAAAGAAATCAGATCGTGTGTCTAACGAGAATATTCATTTGAAATCTGAAATTGAAGATTTTGAGAAAGAAACTGATTCCTTGAAAAAGGAAAGAAATATTTTTGATACAGAGAAGAACTCTTTGAAAAAGGAAAGGGATATTTTCCAAAAAGAGAATGTTTCGTTAAGGAAGGAAATTTCAAATATTCACAAGAAATTTCCAGCAATTCTAGAATGTTACAACACATACTTTCTATACAAGTCCCGTATTATAATAAATAGACAGATCTGGGTACTAAAGAAAACTTGAATTTTACTGATCGTTGCAGGTACCAATGAAAAGGAAAAATAAATGATACCTTGATAGTGGGTGTTCAAGACATATGATTGGAGATGCAACAAAATTCACCAATATTGAGATGTTCGATGGTGGAAACGTTTCCTTTGGAGGAGATAATAAGGGAATAATTATTGGCAAACAAACCGTGAAGATTGGATATCTTCTTATCCATGATGTTTTATTGGTTAAGAGTTTGAATTTCAATCTTATTAGCATTAGCCAACTATGCGATATTGGATATAAAGTTTACTTTGCAGAAAATAAGTGTTTAGGTGTAAGTGAAGACAATGAATCTTCGTTCACTGGACGAAGACATGGTAATATGTACCTACTGGATACAACGTCTGAGGAAGAGAAATGTCTTCTATCTATCAAGGATGATCCAGAACTTTGGCATAGAAAGCCGGGACACATAAGCCTCAAGCAAATATCAAAGCTCTCCAAAAAGAAGCTAGTAAGAGGTATCCTAGAAGCCAAGTTTGAAAGGACTAAGCATTATGAAGCTTGCACATTGGGAAAACAAGTAAGAAGTTATTACAAATCTATAAATGAAGTGTCTACTGACCGTGCTATGCAGCGATTACATATGGATGTCTTCGGACCTACTCGAACTCAGAGTATTGGAGGTAAAATATATTATTTGGTCATTATGGATGATCATACTAAATTTATTTGGGTGTTCTTTCTTGCAAATAAAATTGATGCTTTCTCATACTTTAAAATATTTTCAAAGAAAGTTCAAAATGAAAAAGGTTATTTTATTTCAAGTATCAAAACATATCATGGAGGGGAATTTGAAAATCATTATTTTGCTGAGTTTTGTGATCAAAATGGTTTTCAACACAATTTTTCATCTCCACACACTCCACAACAAAATGGAGTTGTTGAAAAGAAGAATAGATCTTTACAAGAAATGACACGAACTCTATTGATTGAAAGCAAAGCACCTTCATATTTTTGGGCAGAAGCTGTGTCTACTGCTTGTTATATTATAAACCGAGTTTTTCTAAGACCATTGCTTGAGAAAACCCCCTTTGAGCTTTACAAAGGAAAGAAACCAAATATTTCATATTTCCATATTTTTGGTTGTAAATGTTACATTCTTAAAAACTCAAGTGATCGGCCAAGCAAGTTTGATGAAAGATTAAACGAAGGAGTATTCTTGGGATATTCGACCTCAAGCAAAGCCTATAGAGTCTTCAACAAGAATTCTCAAACAATTGAAGAATCTATTAATGTGAAATTCGATGATGAATACACTGCTCAGAAGATCACTTCCGTTAAAGAAGTGTCAGATGATCAGAACTCATCATCTAAGAAGCAAAACACATCATCTGAGACCGAAGAAGCACATGAATCTTCTTAGAACTTGGAAGATAAGCAACCAACTGCAACTTCTGAATATCCAAATGATGAAGAATCAATCGAAGATGAGCTTGAAAAGTTAAAGAAAAACTAGAAATACAAATACAGTCATCCTACCGATCAAGTCATTGGAAATATTGATGAAGGGATCAGAACTAAATCTAAACTAAGAAATGCAATAAATGCATTTGCTCTGGTTTCTGAGTTTGAACTCAAAAGAATTGAAGAAGTTCTTCAAGATGAAAGCTGGATTGAAACTATGCAACAAGAGTTACATTAGTTCAAACTCAATGAAGTGTGGAAATTGGTGCCAAGACCAAAGAATCATCCAATCATTGGAACCAAATGGGTTATAGATTAGCATGATTAGGTAATCAACTTGATTTAGAATATTTGATTGAGATGTGGGTCTCCTCTTATAATCAACCCAATCTCCTCTTGTACGTGTATATATATACACCTTACCTTTATTCAATAAAGGTAAGCCATTATTTCACAATCATTTTAGGAACAATTCAACTGGAAGGGTGGTAGCCTTCTCTGTCAGAGAATTTACATGAGCTAGCCCAATTGACAAAATAAATTAACATTAATGGAATAAGTCCAAATCAATCCTAAGCCAATAATTTGTGGTCTGATAAACAAATTTTTTGTTGTTGTTGATGTTGTTTTTGTGTTTGTTTGTTTTTTAACATCTTTGGGTGTCGTGTCTCCCAAGTAATAGAAGTTGTGGGGAGTTGGGGAGAAGCAGCCCAGATGTGCAACGATGACAACAACCGAAAGTGAATAAATTTCACCATCCACAAAGTGGGACATCTAAAAAAAAAAAAAATTGGACCCTTTTCTCAAATAAACAATTAAGTCATCAAGTGACCAGACCAAAAACACTTTTTTAAGTCCTAATTGACATGTCCAAAAGCCCTGTTTCTACGCTTAATTCCTGTTATGATCAAGAAGATTAAATCGAAATCCGAAATCGGGGTCTTCATCGCATGTTCCTCGTTAATATAGTCAGCAATAGAGCTTTCCGGAATCATAAGTCAGACTGCCGCCAGAATTATTCACTTGCTATTTATCTCAAAGCATAGAATACAAAAAATAAGGTCCCAAATAAGGAGAGAGATTTAAAAAGCAGGTCCGATTATGCCGATTACGCCGATTCCTAATCCTAAACGGAATGAAACAACGTAGGGATCCATATGTAAACATAGTATCTATTTCAATATGCTTGAATATCGTAAATTATACCTACATACTTTATTGGACAAAAGAACAGAAACTGCAATGGAAACTTTAGCTACTAGATATTTAGATTTGAATATCTAATGTGCTATGACTATTAAAACTCGACCTTTAGTCATTAAAGACCCAAGATTGAATGATAGTAAAAGGATGGACTCTTACGTTCAGCTGGAGAGACAGATAGCGCGCCAAACTGTAGGAAATGAACTGCATAAATCTCACTAAGTGAACTCCTCCGTCGAGACCGCAGAGAATGAAATGCTCATGGTACCAAATTCACTGGCTCAAAACAACGAGAAGACGAGGCTAGTGCCCGAGAAGATTGTCATGCATATCATAAAAAGCCACTATCATGTTCAGGGAGTTAACATATGCACAATGCTCTTTTAAAATATCAGCAACACTGTCTCCCCGGTAAACCTTGCATCTCTAAATTCAAGTAAATGAATGAATCGGACAAGTGACAAAATGATGCAGGAAAGTCCTGAGGATACTGCTGCTTGTTCTGCTAGGTGAAGCTGTACGCACAATCTAACCCACCAAACTACTCTACCCCGAGTTCCGAGAGCAGCAATACAGTAAACATTATAAACAAAAAAACCCGCAGTCAACATTAAAGACCAGGTGGTAATCAGTATCAAGGAAAAGCAAGAACGGAGAAGAAGCCATGTCAGTCAATCAGCAACTGCGGTCTCTTACTGCAGAGTGCAGATCTCTACTGGTCTGTCATGTTGTCACATTGCTTTTTTGAGCTTAACTAGTTCAGCCAGAACATCTTTGAGAGGCTCAGCAAGCTTGCTTTTCTTAGCCTGCACAAAACTTGGGGTCAAAACTTGTCTAAGACAAGGTAGCGGTAATGATCAGAAGGAGGCAATTGGAAGGATCATACAACCAGAATCAGTTCCAAATAGTAGAGTAGTTGTCTAGACGAGTTTCATCTCCTAAACACTTAACTAAGGCTTGCAAAGCCGAATAGCAAACATGGCCATAAGGAGATAGAATGACATACAGAGACTTCTACGGTGTCTCTAGTTTTTAGCATGCAGGAATATTATACAAGTATTACCCCTACATGAATTGTAAACAAAAAGCGAAAAATCCAATAACTCTAGTTGGATAACATCTAAAGTTCTTTTAACTGGTGACGCCAAATCAAAAGCTCTGTCGTGAAAAGAACCCTATGAATCCAAAACATGAAATGTTGCTTCAAATCTAGGAACTTGCATTCAATTCTTCAGTTCAAAACGATATTAGCATGTTTTACCATGCTTGATTCTCACAATTATCCAGCACAAGCCAAATTTCCCACCAATGGAGTATACAAAAGAAAAGCCTTTCAGCGTATGAAAAGAGCTTTGAACAGAGGTGCTCAAATTATCTCTACTAATGCAGGTTACCAGCCACATCGAAAATTATGGCAAGCCAAAGATCTTAAAGCATGGTCATAGAGTACCTTCAAGGATGGAACAAGAGCATATACTTCATCCGGAGTTTCTGGACAGACGTTCCCAATGACACATATCTGCACCAAATCTGAGATTAATGCCACTGCCTCTTCTTAAGAAATGGTACCCAAAAAGTTGAGATTAGTACCTCGCCCTCAGTGACACCATATTGTGTAAGAGGCCTTCAAGTTGAGTTAATGGTTAACAACATTTTATCAATTGCATGGGACCTTATTAGGAGAAATAGTAATCACATAATTAAAGCATTCAAAAGAAACTTGAAAGAACAAGGATACTCTAGAGCTCTTCTCACTGATGCCGGATCTGCATAGTGAATTCCATTTTTGGCATACTGCAATCCACGGTCAAAGGATCTGAAACAGCCTTTGACTCAGATATGTTGAAAGAGGAGGATCAAAAGAATACCCATAAGAATTTACTCCTTACACAGGAATTTTGATTGTTGGATCCTCAGACAATATGACCATTTGCTCCTGGATTCCTTGTAAGATTTCAGCAGCTTCACAGTCCATCAGACATTTGGCATGTTTTGGAAGTTCTATAAATTCAATAATCTCACAAGATCAGGGAGAATACCCAACATGGTACGTCTAAACCAAACCAGAAAATTGACGGAAAGGTAAAGTATTATTATTCACATGTAAGCCTACAATCATGAGCCAATGATTAAGTAAGTTCATTAACTCATAGAGGTATGTAAGGCATCTGTCTCTGCACTCGTGCTAACAAGAATGCCTTTTTGTCAATCCCGTCTTGCTTGAACCCAAATATTCCAAACAAAACAAAACATTAGTCCATTATTGATCTCATTTCATTGTCGATTTTCATACCTAAAACAAACCAATTCAAGTGAAGCTCCACAGTGAAGTTATACCCGACGGTCAGAGGTTGAAGTAACCCATAAGTAAGAAATTCAATCTGTGCCATTGAAAAAAAAAAAAAAAAAGGTGGGGCATGGCTAAACGCGTACCTTGCTCGACTCTGAGCTCTAGAGGAACCTGTTCTTTGGGAGTAGAACTTTTTGCGGCATTGCCAGTCTTATCTCCTTTCCCTCCTTTGCCCAAGTTCACTAAGAGAATACACAGATTGCCAGGACAAAAATAATCAGCATGCAGTAAGTAGCAAATAATACATTGCAAACAACTGAAACCACATGAAACTGCCAAACGATAAATCCACGGAAATAGCCTGAAAATCATGATTCGAAGCCGGACATTTATTCAACAAGCCATCCGCTTTGCCACCGGATGAGAAGCTAAAAATTCCATCCCCCAGACCTATGCAAATAGCAACACAAAGAAACATCATTGCAAGAAAATGGGGCACATTACCGAAAGTCATAGAAGCCACATCCCCAACACTTGCAATTCACAAGAATGACAAAGAACAAAACTTCCAAAAGCTAAACGAAATAAAAAGATGAAAACCTTCGGAATTAAACTGAACCTTCTTTCCCTTCTTGGATTTCGCAGAGCTATCCTCCTTGGCTTTCGCAGATGCTACACGTTAAAAACAAACAAACGATGAAATTTTTAGCATAAACTAAGCACAGCAAGTGGTTGATCGCTACGAAAACATAATGAAATAACTCAGACAATGAGAGAATCAGAGGGAAGTGAAATGAAATCGGGGCAAGAATGGGTCACATTACATTTACCTCCGTTGGGAGCGGTGGATTTGAGAGAGGACTTGACCGTTTTACTGGGCAGCGAAAACCCTTTTCCTCCCTTCTCCGCCATAACCAGCCTCTTCAACTCCCAACACGAGAAATCAACGGAATTTATGGCACGATCACGTCGAATCTTGAAATGGTTGAATCGGAATTAGTAGACTGAAGGAGTCAAGGGATAGTGCACGAGCCTCACGTACCTGAGGGAAGCAGAATCACAGCTCCAATTCGTCTTTGCTCTGCTGCGTTTTACAGAATTTTGAGTCTTGAAAGTCAGGAGCGAGAGCATTTTATTGGGGCATGACCAGGTCATTGCTGTTAGGGCGACAAGGCAGGCAAAGGCATCTAAAATGTGTTGGCGACTAGGCCCTATCTAGTCATCCATAAGGTGATAAGTTAACAATATAGCTAAATTTTTAAATATATATGTATAATTGTATATTTTATATTTATACTTCAAAACTTACATTCAATAGAGCAAATATATATATATAAGATTATTAAAAATAAACAACTTTTAATATAGTAAATATATACATAAAAAATTATTAAAAATAAATAACTTTTAATATTTGTACTTCTCAAGACGCCCAAAGCGTCGCTTAGACGTCTAAGGCGTCCACAAGGCAACACCTAGGTAACCAAGGCGCCCACCTTGAGGAGAACTAGCAAGGCGGCAGGACGCCTTGGTCGCCTGAGGTTGCCTTGTCGCCTAGGCGACGCCTTGACAACTATGGGCATGACCAAAAAAAAAAAAAATAGACCAAAAAAGGAAAAAAGAAAAGAGGAAGTTGGGCGAGCAAAAATAACTGATAAAAAACAAAAACAAAAAAGAAGTAAAGTGAGCAAAAACAATTGACAGGGTCGAAAACTGCCCTATCGAATCGAACCGGTTGGTTCGATCCAATTTCAGGGGAGTCAGTCCGGTTTTTGGTTCGGTTTGCGATTTTCGGATAGAATAGCCCACCTACTCAGACTGCTTGAACCGGACTGATTATTTTTTATTTTTTATTTATTTCTTAAAAGTTTTAAATAAATTTTTTAATCTCTTAATACTATTGAATATATATTTTAAACTCATGCACTCAGTTCCACTGGGCCGGAAACTTAATCGGAGGTCTAGTCCAATTCCAAGCATCTCTGGTCCAGTTCTTGACTTCGGAGTGAGATCGGGCCGGACGGGAAAATGATCACTCCTAATCTGAAGCATTTGATAAATGGCTGGGCGTGTCTTTAAAAAAAAAAAAAAAAGATGCCACATATTCTCTCTAATCTTTTGGTACCCAAGGGAAATAAGATACCAATTGTTAGAATTTTTTAAGTATGTAGAGGATTACTTTATGACAAGAACTTTATAATTTACGGAAAGGAGTCTTGAGAGGTACATCTAGCCGTCTAATGTTGCTGGTATATTTGGTAATGAATGGTTTAGGATTAGTTTCTGAAGAATTTCTTCTTTGGTTAATGGAGGTTCTCTCGTCTTATAGAAGCTATGTCTACTCACAAATTGCAGATTACATTGTAAATCATGACTCAGAACCAAACTATTTGCTAGGCATAGGAAAAGTTACAGACCCTGCAATGCTTCTTGCTGATATATAAAAACGACCATCAACCGATTCGCTATCTCTCTCGCCCTTTATTATGGCCATGATCCGATTTACTGGTCCTTTTCCCGATCTTATGGGGGTCCAATGTGCTTCTGCTTCGCGATCTTTCCTCTGTGGCGACATCTTTTGCCTTCTCTGATGGCTCTACCCCGTCTTCTATCTCCCTCATCGCCAACTTCCGCTCCAGTTCTCGCGGTAGCTTCATGTCCAGTTGCATTGTCCTAGGATGATCTGTCATGCTGGTTTCGGCTACGGAAATTGTTGGGTCATCTCCGCTTGGAAGTCGAACTTCTGGGCTTACCTTATGCTTGCCTTGATCTTCTCTGGCATCGAGTGTCTCCTTTCCCCTGGTTGTGGTGTCGCGTGAAGCCAAGCTACGAGGTGTTGTTGCTCCCCTGGTGGTTTTCTCTTGGTCAAAGAAGAGGACTTGAACCACGGTCCGTAAGGGCAGGCGCTCGTTCTTCACGGCATGTGCTCGTACCTCTGGAGACAGCTTCTGGCAATCTAAAATCCGACAGAGGAACTTCTTGTCGGCCTTGGACAAATCAGCATGCTCCTGCTAGCACATGAAGTAGCACGAAGCCAATTGTCAAGCCATACGATAAACAGACAGACGGGTACCTTGAAAGTCAAGATAAGAACATCTACTCTATTCTGCCGATGTTTCTATCTATGTGTCAATGCTCCAAATTTAATACCTTCAGGTAGATGTTAATAGCTTTGTAGAGGTCATCATGCAGTGGCCTGGCAATATCGGGCAAGCATTCGGCAAGAGATACTAATTTGGACACGGGCATTTTGACGTCCTTGGAAATCACTTGAAGATAAGAATCAATAAGCTTCCCAACCTTCCTAACTGATCTCGTAGACTCTCCCTTCTCTGAAGATCCGGGAGGTTGTCTTCTCCACAGTACCCAAAAACTTTCCAACACAGACCGTACCAATTCCACATCGTAAAAGTGTTGGTCTGATGCAGAATAAGAAGGAAACAGCAGATCACTCACTGTCGCCTCATCCAACTGTTGACTGGACTTCCGGATGAGTTCAGTCTTAGTTAATGGAGATGATCTTAGACAGTTTGCGAGACTCAGTAGCCTTAGCAGGAAATTAATTGAAAGAGAACCCCGTTCCGCTGGGATCATGCTTACGATAGCCTCTAGGATTTGCTGGTTCTTCACCATGATTTCTTCTGGTTGTGATGTGGTACTTCCGATAGTCCTAGTCCTAGTAGGGTCTGGTAGCCAGCGAGAGGCATAGACGTGCAAAGCTTCACCAATAAGCTGTGAAGGAAGCATATTCGTCGATCGTACAGCAATGATAATAAAACGGAACAGATCTATGTCTAGATCAGAAATATCTTCTGTCCACCAATCACGAGGTACTGATTGACGATTTTTCTTGTCATATCCTGGTCTTGTATAAGTATAAGACCATGTGACCTGCATATATGTTGCAATTTTCGCGACATTTAGTCACTGAAAGTCTGTATAAATGAAGCAAAAGTAGGAAAACAAGAAATGCCTTAAACCTTTGGCGGAGGGGTGAGAATTTTCTGCACAATTGAGTCGATGCACCCCCTAGCAATTCCGAGAGATTCAGACCATTCAGGTAGTTTGATTGTAGTTTGAAGCGTGATGATGGAGTCCTTCCACCCCTCGAGAATGCATGAATGGAAGAAAGCCTCAAGCTTCAGCACGAAATTTCCCTTTTCCACCGCTTCGGTCATGCGGAGGAACTTGGCAGCACAAAATGCAGGTAGAAAGTTATATGCACTGAAGTTGATGGTGATTCCGTAGCAATATTTAGCACACAACTCAAAAGCCTCTTCGCCTCCAGGAATGTCATGGAGATCTATGGTGGTTTCACCATCATTCTTCAAGAAAAGCTGTTGTAAGAAACCGCATTTCGGTAGCAGAGAGAACTGCGACTAAAGACTCTATGTTAACAGAGGTGAAATAAATCAACATAAACAATTCAAGTAACATAAAAAGTTTTGTATGCTCATGAGCTTTCAATGTAACCCTTTTCCTATCTGAAGATGAAATTGTGTTTCAGAATTTCAAGAAGTCTTATCATTTGACATTTGATTTACACACGCAGAGACTTATTTCCACTCCATAATTCAAACTAATATCAGCAGGATTGAGTTGTCCTAATATTTATGTTGAGTAGGGCTTTCTGAACCTGTACCTTATGGAGAAGGTAATTGATGTTGTTGACTCGTAAAATTAGGTCTGTCGGAGTATCTGAAGCCACCGTCCTGCAAAGGTTTGTCCAAAACTAATAATCAATCACAAGTATCATTGGTGTTTGCAAGAAAAATGGTCTCCATGTTTGTTCACTATCTGTACCTTGTTGCTTCTTCTGTGTAAAATGTGTCTGGCCTTGTCCCAAGTTTCATAAACTTCATCTTTGTGGTTCCTGTTTCTGTTTATCAAAATTCCAGGGCTCATGACCAGATTCTGAGTCTCGATAGCCTCACCTTTCAGCGAGTGTGCTTTGAATTACCGAGAATCCAGACAGCTATGGTCTATCCATTTTAAGGTGACCAATCGAGAAACTTCGGACGGGCTTCCAAGCAAAGTACAGCTAAGAATGGATCAACAACAAACAGGAGCTTCCTGCACAAATGTGAGAAGGAAGTCGTCAAAAGCAAAGCCATCACATAATTCTGTATGCCCAAAAGACAAAAAAGAAAAAATTCAAAGAAGGATAATTTGAGATATCCAAATTCTATTCTTCATAAAGGCTACATTTGAAGCACAAATTTCAATCAGTACCGGCAGATTCCAGTGAAGAAACTGATCCACAAATCCAAACACAAATTTAGGATCACCAGAAATTTCGAATTCAATATTGAAAGATAGACATCAATAGAGACTGAGGTTGATCAGGTATAAACCGAAAAGCAAATGGCAGAAAAGGGATAGCCAACATTATTGAACCAAAAAGTGGAAGAGAAACACCTAAACCCAAAAACTATCTGCTTATGAATCATTGAGGAACAAATTGAAAAAGAAAAAGGGAGAGATAGAGAAGGCAAGATCACAAATCCTCATTCAGAAAAAGGGGAATGAATGAAGTTCAAATTCGATTGAGAACTCAGAAAGGAGGAGAGCAAGAAAACAAAGAACAAAACAGAATCCAAGCAGCTTCACCTTTTCCTCAATTCTTCCAATAGAAATCGGCTCATTTATAGGTAAAAATTCCCTGTAGACATGAACCCCACAAACACTTTCCCGAAGAGATACCCAAGAAATGAAATATGCTCCAACTCCTAGGACAACACTCTGCCTAAAGTCATGCAGATTTGTCTCTGTTGTTTGTGGAAAGTGACAGAAAACTTTAATAAAGCTACTGGTCTGTTAAAATATGACAATGAGAAATGGGACTCCATTCAAGAAAAATCTTGGGACTTTCTACCATTTTTCGCGGAATCCTGACAGTTGTAGCAAAAGAACACTTGAAATGGGGAGACTGCTGGTTTTGAAAAAGATGAGGTCGGCACTTGCGTATATGGACAGAATAGCTATCTCGCTTTTGACCATATAAATGCCACCTTTATTGCATCATTTATTGTTAATTTCGTAAACATTAGTAATACATTACAGCGTCAGCATCGATCAACCTTACACTCATGAACAATATTGGTACCTCAATTATTGGGGAGTTATTGCAAATCTGATTTTAGAAACGATAGAATCTGACGCACCTGGAGAAAGCAGTACTGCTTTTGCGAAATTTAAAGAGGAAGAATTATGGAGAGCAATTAAGGAAGTTGTCTGTAACAGGCCATGTTTTATCTAGTTTTGCAGCATCAGATTTTAGTTTCCTTATTTGCTGAAAAATGTTAATGTTTTGAATCTCAAGAAATATATCGTAATTCAATGTACTGATGCTTCAACTTTTTTTTCTGCGTAATTTGAATTGTATTTTGGTTCCCAAAGAGCCTAAGCTAATAAATTTCTGAAAAAGCTAAGGTAATACTAAAACACGCTGATAATGGGAATCGGATTTATATCATTCTTTAATAACATGTCTTGCTAGAAAGAAAATCCTATTAATTCAGGCTTTAACCAAACTCTGCCAAGAGTAGTCATGACAAGTAAACAAACATTCCAGCATAATTTGGCATTTGTTTCCTTCTTTTTAAACAAGATCTGTATCACCGGTAAATATTCAAACTAGCTAAGTAGATGCATTGTAGCTATCTCGTGCTACCATTGCTGAATCTTGATTAATATAATTTCTTTCAAAATATTGAGAAATATTGAGCGCCTGACTCAAAATCCAGAACCGCTCGGCTGCTCCGCTTCTACTATGATATATGATTAACAACATTTTTTTGGGCCAGTCATAATAGAAGTTTAATTTGAGAAGGCTGAGTAACTAATTTTGCAATTTCTAGCCACTCATATGTAATGCAGATGGATACAAATAAAAGCAACTAATGTACCTTATCACAATCATCCTTTGAAATTTCTTTCTGCAGTATCTTGATGTTGGATTCAGGCATCAGGAGGTAAGGCTTCTCTTAACAGAGAATCTCCTTTCTTAAAAATTATTTCATGTACTTTTTAGCTATCTGAAACTAGCTGTACATGCCATGTTTGATGAGTGCTGCAATTGCATGATAAACATGTTGCTCAAACCTCTGTCAGGACACAGACATTTCCTTCAATCCCCTAGAAGAGTCAATAAGAATTGCCCCCAATTCCAACTGTGTGTTGTGTGCTGTGTGCTGGTGGTCCAATAGTACAATTATACCTCTTGGGGTTGTCTTTATCACCTATGATCTTCTAAAATCTTGATAGGGCCAAGTTTTCTTCTTTTTTTCCTTTTTTCCAGAAAAGAGAGTAATGGAGATAAAAGAAAGCAGCCGAGTGACAATGCACATGTAGGCTAGGCTCATAGCAAGTACTTGCCACGCAACACAGAACAAAAATGTAAAAAAAAAAAAAAACCAGCCCTTGAGGTTCTTCTTTCAAATGGTTAAACCAATGAAGGCATAGAAAATTGCAGAAACCTCAGAACCCACCTTTCAGAAAGTAAACTTTATACTTCTCCCTCAGCCTCAGGTCAGGACCAATGCTTATGTGAAGAATCAGAAAAATTGTGTCTTTGCTTCAGTCACCTTTTGTAGGTGCAAAAATTGCAGAATCTCAGGCTCTCATTTCTGGGAAAATCTTGATCTCCTCTATGTGCCATCTAGACTGTTGAGTTAAATTCTCTTTTAAGAGTTTGGAAAGACACTGCTGAAGTGTGCCCCCTTGAAAAAAGTTCTATTTGTTGCTTAATGTCATCGAGAAAAAGCCAGAAATAGTTGTCTCTTGTCCACATCCTATTTGGATTTTCCTAATTAATAACCCAACAGAAGATTTTCTCTGAACACACACATCTTTTCACAGACTAAGCAGATTTTCCAAGATAACGTTCATGTGGATGACACTAATTACTGAATGACAAAACCAGCAAGTAAGCTTCCTGCGGGATTCATGAGAATTACCTGAAAGAGGTAAGAGAAGACATACCTGGGTATTCCTTTGATCCCGCGAGATCACAAAGGACTAGCTAGACAGCTGTAAAACTTCAGCAGATTCAGCTTTCCACCTTCTAGATTGACTCCAGAAGATTGATGTCTGTGTGCTGTTTGCTGGCTCCAGTTTGGGCAAGAATCAAAGAAACATGAAGAAAACCTATATCAGCAGCGAGGCAAAAGGGATGATTTTTCCTGCTTCTTCATGCAAGCTGGTCATCTCTAGAAGAACTGAACCGTTATGCAAGAACAAAGACATAGAACTTTGGAGGATGTGAAGCAAGTGTTTCAGAAACAGGAAGATGGGTGGTTTCTGCTGATGTTTCACCAAGAAAATTGGGAGGAGATTTTCTTCTTTTTATCAAGAAAAGGAGAAGGGGTGGTTCGTTAGGATTAGTCAACATATGTCAATGCATAAAACCGAGACCGAACCAAGAAGAGAGAGAGAGATGTAATAATTAAACACAGGTAGCAGAAGGAAAGCAAAAAAGCAATTCCTCTCTCTTTCCTTGATCTCTCTCTCTCTTCCCCCACATATTGAGAAAACACTGGGGCTCTCCATGATTGAATTCACCAAAAAAGCATGCAACTGCAAGTGGACTGACCCTCCTCTCCTGCTTAAGCGCTTCTCGTGAGACGGTGGGCTCCAAACGGGACCCATCACCGGAGAAACACTCTGAAACTACGCCAAACGTTAGCGTACAAAACCGGTTCCCAGACTGATGTTTCGGATTCGTTCAAGTGTTACATTAGATCACTTAGTAAGCAAATCTTGCAAAACCCATCCTAGGATCGATCCCTGTGCTACGTCAAAACGTTTCAGTTCTTTCCATATTGGTATTCATCATCATGCTTCCCCCCACTATCCTCGAGTATATTCTCCTCCTCGACGGCCCCATATGGGGGAACGGGGTTTCGTTCTTTGATTTGCATGTCGGCCACGTGTCGCGCGTGTGTGTACCGTCGGTCGGTTCAGCTGTCTGAGAAGTTATCATCTCCTTGACTCTTGATGGGACTTCGGTCCCCCCCTCTCTCTCGCTTTCTCCTCTTGGGGGCCTGGCCTTCTTGGCTTTGGATTGTAATGGAATCGCTTTGCTTTGTTGGTGGTTTCGGAGGCCGGACGCAGACAAAGGATTCGGTCCGGTGTCGTCGTGTGCTTGTTTGTAGCATCGGAGCAGGTTGTATTGTAATGTTGCCCATGCGTGCGCTAAGTCTTGATGGAGCATCATTGCTGGGGTGATTCGATGCGATCGTCTCGGGATCCACATGTAGGAGAAGGGAAGGGCCCTCGGACTAACAATCCATGTTCTGTCGTTAACGTAAACCGAACTGAACCGTGATATAGGAGGTGTTACTATATTTTATTTGGTCGTAGTAGACATTCTAGCCAAATAGGTGTGTGGTGTTCGTGGGTTATGATCGCTTTTCACAAAGCAATGGTCAATGCGACGGTTGACGATCTCGAATGCCTCGTACTAATCACTTGAGGGTCGACTGATGCGAGGATAACATTGAGTTTTGCTAGCATAACATTTTTTTATGACTGTAATAGTAGCTGCAATATTATAAATTACAAGTTCTTAAAGGATTGAACCTCATAATAACTTTTAATTATTTATTAACGGTCTTTTTTATGACCCGAAATAGGCTATTAATCTCACAGTGAAATTAAAACAATCATATAATCATTTCTCGACAGTGTTCTCCTCAGAGGGAGAGAGAGGTTTTTTTTTTTTTCATATCCGGCATATATCGGAGCAAATTCAATATAAACACATCATAAAATACTTGATATCTCAACACAATTTATGGGTAAGTGTCGTGGTTCACCATACGATCGCATATGATAATTTAATCACTTAAAAGTATACTAGGCAAAAATATGACGGTTAACTTACACCATCAAAGATGTAAACTCTTGGCTGCGTTTGGTTGATCGGATAAAACTCATGATATGATATATTTTATCCTATCTTGTGTTTGATAGTTGTCTATGATATGATACAAATGGAATATATGAGGATATAGGAGATAAAATAGTCCTAGGGAGGGGGTGGAATAAAGCATGATAGGATTTCTCTTATCCATTGCTCAAACCATCCCCCACTTCACACTTCTTGTCGGCCTCTTCACCACACCTAACCACCTCTCCAGTGACGGGCCGCCTTTCCGGCAGAGGGCAGCCACTCCGGTTAGGGGGGCCGCCTCTCCGGCAACGGCGGGCAAATCCTTCAATGGACGTCTAGCGAACCGGCTTTTGCATCACATTCAACGAGACCTCCTTGTGGTTAGTCCGCAAGTTGACTCCCATCATTGACGCTGATCTTTGCCACTGCTGCCACCATAGACGTAAAGATGGACTCGAGCGGCCATCTCGATGAACTGTTGTCCATGTCGTAGTCCCTATACCAATGAATTTGCACTCGCTGATCCGGCCAGCCACGCTTCTTCTTCTAAATCACTCCATCAATTTTTGTCAACTGATTCGTTAAAGTAAAGAAGCATTCGGAAGAGGCAACTCAGTTGAATATACGGCATATTTTAAGTGAGGACCCACTTGAACGTACAGAAATCGGCTACTGAATTCCTCAGTCTGCATCTTCACCAAAGCCTGCTAGTTCATCAAGTGAGAAAAGCCATCTTCCTGTGAGATCCAGGCAAAGATCCATGTCCAGCGAGCATAGGCACATATCGGCATCCTCGAAGTGCATTCACAAATTGGGAAGCTTATTTCACTTTACAGAACATGTCAATGATGAAGCTACCATCGAGCACCATCATCTGAATGATACAAGTTAAGAATCATTATAACTAATTCCAGCTTTTATCAAACAATAGATAGGATATGAAATAAAGATATCAAACTTTTAATCCACAGCTCACCAAGCAGGAGACAAGATTTGATTAATCTCTCGATTGGATTTCTTATCATATCATATCCAGTCCTATTTTGATTAGAAATTGGGATGAACAAACGTAGTCTTAAACGCAATTAATCTCTTGATTGGATTAAGAGTGCTTTCGATTCCTTGTCCCGTCACCTCCGTTGGCCCTCTGCTCAACCAATCGTTACAATCAGGGCTGCCCTCCTTTGTTTCGTGTGTTGCCCTCGATTCTTCAGTTCTACAGCATCCTCTTACATATCAATCTAATTTGCAAGTGCCTCCATGTGTTCAAGATGTTATTTTTCAGGGTCAATATGACGAAATGCTCAAATTGATACTTTTGTGATAAATTATCTCAAATTATTTTTTTGACTATAAAAAACCACCCAAACTAAAAAAATCTCAAACTGATACATTTGTGATAAATTTAACTCAAATTATTTTTTTACCACAATCCACTTGACAAATTTACCCCAATTTTTTTTATCTTAAAAAAAACTTAAACTGGTACACTTATGACAAATTTACTCAAACTAATTTTTTGATAATCAAAAACCTCAAATGTGACAAATTTATTGTTCGATAGTTTCCATTAAATTGAGTTAATACCATAAAAAAACCCCAAACTGATATATTTGTGACAAAAAAAGAGTAAAAAATCTCAAACCGATATATCCTTTAATTGTAATGTGTTATCTAACTCAACAATTTGATCTTAAAATTTAACAAAAAAAGTAACATATGGTAAATTTGTCACTAGTGTATCTCATCAGATTTTTTATGGTCAAAAAATAGTTTAAGGTAAATTTTTCACAAACGTATCAATTTGGAGTTTTTCGTTGAATTAACCATGTTTCTAATAGGAAGTTTCAATGAGCCTAACATTTCCAAATAGATAGTCTCGTCCCATCTAAAAGTTCATATTTCTAGAAGGAATCTTTCTTACTTCTTTCTCGAAATATCGGCATACTTACAGACGTGGATGTTGTCTCGAAATTGATTTTAGCGATGACCTATATCTTTGTATATTCCGAGGCCTTCATGTCTTGATGACTTTAGGGATTTGTCTAATGTCTAGTAGATGCTCATGTCTTCATCTTTTGTCCATCGCTGGATATCTCATTCGTAAAGACGAACCTATTTCGATGTTTTGGACGGAGAGAGAATAGAATGATTTTATGTCATGCAAAAAATTTCACGTTAGGTTCGTCTTAGGTCAACGTTAATTCGACAATCATTTGATATCACGTTATACACATTGATTTTATAAAGGAATTTCAATCGGTAACCCGTAACGAAAGAAGGGTCGACTTACATTTATTGCTTATGGGCTTTATTCCCCACTCAAAAGTTAAAATCTGTATCCTCTTTTCTTTCTTTTCTTTCCTCTTTCCTGTCAAAATGGCCCCATTTCTGATAAAGTGATGTGATTAGGAGACTGATGATGACTATCATGATGAATTGCACTGATCAACCTCATGCCCCAACTTTTAATGCAGTTGAACCTTTAATTCTTATAAATTGCATGTTAACATTGCCATCTGTTGTACGAATGCCGGCCATGTGCCTTAGAAAAGTTTTGAGAACTGCCACTTCATGATTTAATTGCATATCATGTATCCTCATTGTTGCAAAGTGACAGTTTTTTTAGCGAAAAAAAAAATTCCTTACAGCATGTTAATTACTAGTAATAATAATAGCATCCTAAGTGGAAATTAAAGTCAAGAAAAGACAGGCCAATTTTGCTACATATTCAACGGGAAAAGTACTAAAAAAATTCTAAAGCATGGGTAACAGTTCAATCATAAACCTCTTAATTGGATAAATTTAGTTATAGATCTTTCATATTAATACCACTTAAGTCCATCCGGCCAACTTAGTCCGAAAATTACTGACGTGAATATTTTTTATATGTTTTTGATTATTTCCTTTCGTTTTTCTTCTCTCTCTATTTTTTTTCGGTGGCTCGCCGACCACCAGCCATAGGCCATGGCCAGCAAAGGCAAGCATCGACGAGGCCGATCCTAGCCCAGGATAAGGCTGGCCTCGTCGACCCTTGCCTAGGCTAGGGCTAGCCTCGCCGGACCTCGCTACCCATCGACAAAAAGAAAAGTGAAAGGAAAAAAAAAAGAAAAAAATACAATTTATTAAAGGATTATGAAAAAATATCCATATTGGCACCAGTTGTGCCATTTAGAACGGTTGACACGATCAGCGTCTTGGTCAGTGTTTTTAGCCTAAATTGATCGGATAGACTAAATTGGTACCAATGTGATAGGATTAAATTGGTCTACCAATGACAAACCATGGCTAGCAACGGCGAGCACGGTGAGGCCAACCCGAGCCCAAGCCAGGGCTTGCCTCACCGCGACTTGCTTGGGTATGGGCTACCCTCGCCAGCCACAAACAAAAAGAAAAGGGAAAGGAAAAAAAGAAAAAAATATTAAAAAAATATTCATGTCAGGTTCAGTCATGCCACATAGAATGGTTGGCACGATCATTGATTTTCGTCCTAAATTGATTGGATGAACTGAATTAGTGTCAATGTGATTAAGACTATATAAATTGGTCAAATTGAAAGGTTTAGAACTGAATTGGTACAAATATTATAAGTTTATGACTTTTTTGATATTTTTTCTCATATTCAACTAGGTGGAAACTAGGGTTTTGTGCTTTAACAAGTTGTAAAATTAGTCTAAGGGTTTTATTCTTTGAAAGAAGACTACAAGAACGAGGAAATGCAGAAGATAGAGAAAGAGGAAGGTGGAAACTTTTCTATATTTCTTGTTCACTATGGTCTGTACAATTATGTATAAATAACATTGTCAAAGGGAAATAAAAGGAAAACAATTATACAGGTAATCAATCAAGTCTAATTTCCGAACGTAATCTTCAATCAAGAAGATTACGATCTCATCTTTGATTGTGATATCTAACACTCCCCCTCAAGCTGACGGCCTATAGATGTCTAGGATGCCCAGCTTGCTTAAAAGATATGCATGCTATCTTTGACATAATGGTTTGGTAAAAATATCTGCAGGTTGTTCCATAGTCCCGATTCCTCTAGTGACTAGGACTCCTTCTTGAATCTTATCTCGAGTGAAGTGACAATCAACTTCAATATGCTCTGTTCTTTCATGAAAAATGAGGTTTGCTGCCAACTTAAGTGCCGCATCTTATTGCAGAAGAATTCGGATGGGCCCTCCACATGTATCCCGAAATCAGAAAATAAAGCTCGTAGCCATACTATTTCACAAACAGTTTTGGCCATGGCTCGGTATTATGCTTCTGCAGATGACAACGACACTGTTGTCTGTTTATTGGTTTTCCATGAAATTAGAAACTTGCCTAATTTTATCCAGAAATCTATAATAGATCTTATGGTCATAGGACAAGTTGCATAATCAATGTCACAAAAAGATGTCATTTTCATGTTACAGTCGCGGGATAGGAAAATTCCAAGTCCTGGACTCCTTTTTAAATAGCTTACTACTTTCAGTGCTGCATTCATATGAGATTGCTTTGGCTGACGCATGAATTGACTTAGTATTTGAACTGCATAGCATATGTCAGCTCTTGTCCTGCTAAGGCATGTCAACTTCCCCACGAGTCTCTGATAGCCTGATAGATCCTTAAGTAGTGGATCTTCGACTGACGCAGAAGTCCCTAAATCATATTCATGACTTGCCATCTTGACATTCTATTCTATGGGAATGATGGCAAGTTTGCATCCTGATAGGCCGACTTCAGACACAATTTCTAATGCAAACTTCTGTTGACTAAGATTGATTCATTTATTAGATCGTGCAATTTTAATGCCAAGGAAATATTTCAGAGCCCCTAAATCCTTGATGTGGAATGTAGAGTGCATATATTTTTTGAATTTCTCGATACGAGACTCATCGTTTCCCATGATAAGTATGTCATCAACATAGATCAGCAAATAAATCGACGCAGTACCTGAGGTCCATGTGAAAAGATAGAGCATAATCATATTTTGAGTGCTGAAAACCTACTGCTATTATAGCATCTGTAAACTTGGCATGTCATTGTCCGGAAGCCTATTTAAGGCCATAAAGGGATTTGTGAAGACGACATACATGCGACTCCCCCTGTCTGCGTAATCTTGGTGGAAGATTCATGTAAATTTCTTCATCGAGATCTCCATGAAGTAAGGCATTATTAACATCCATTTGATGAAGGGACCAGTGACGTGCAGCCGCAATGGCAAAGAAAGAACGGATTGTGACTCCCTTCTTAACCGGTGAAAATGTTTCATGATAATCGAAACCCTCCCTCTGAGTGAAACCTTGTGCCACTAAACGTGCCTTGTATCGTTCGACAAATCCATCAGCTTTGAATTTGATCTTGTAGACCCATTTGCATCCAATGGGTTTTCGATGTTTAGGTAGAGGAACAATATCCCAGGTATAATTTTCAGCAAGTGCATTGAGTTCGGCTTCCATCGCCTTTTGCTATCGAGAATCTCGTGCAACTGCCTGATATGAAGTGGGCTCTTCTTCTTCTTCAGAAATTCTGCTAATACTACATGTCTATGTAGGAGAAAGACGGCTAAAATATACACACGATGAGATAGGATAGTGGCTAGTTGAAGTTTTGGATGCAGAACAAATATAATCCTTAGTCCATGTGGGTGGACGAATAGGGCGCCCAGAAAATCGTGGTGGTTCGACGGCTACTGGAGTCATTGGAGAAGAATCCGATGAAGATGCCACTGGTGACGATTGGTAATCAGTAATAGGAGTTAAAGAGATGTCTGCACTTTCTACATAAGATGATGCCACTAATGTCGCCTCCGAAGTTTCTACCGGAGCTGATACAACTGGTACTGATGGAGTAATAAAGTATGGAGGAGAAGAGGTCAAAACATCCTCCTCTAGGAAATTCTGGCATTCCGCGATGGTTGAAGAAAAAATCTTCTCATCTTGAAAAGGAAAAATATCTTCATGGAAAATAACGTCCTTGCTAATGAAGAAATTTCTAGTAGATATATCCATAACTCGGTAACCTTTTTGTAAAGTGGGGTACCCCATGAAAACACATGGAGTGGCACGAGGATCCATCTTAGTCCGAGGCCCAATAGTTGTTGCACAACACAAGCATCCAAAAATCCACAGATGATCAATGGTAGGCAATTTTCCATAAAGTAACTCAAAAGGTGTGCTTCCACCAAGAATTCTACTCGGCATGCGGTTAATCAAATAAGTAGCATTGATCACACAATCACCCCAGAGTTGTTCAGGAATAGAAGCTTGATATTTGAGAGCTCGTGCGACCTCTAAAAGATGTCAATGTTTCCGTTCCACAATCCCATTTTGTTGTGGAGTGTAGGTGCAAGAGGTCTCATGAATAATGCCATGAGAAGTAAGTAAAGATTGTCAATCATTGGAAATAATTTCACGTCCATTATTTGTCCGAATTTTTTGGACAAATGTATTGAATTGAGTCTTAACCATAGAGAAGAAATTTGATATCTTAGAAATGGTCTGACCTTTTGAATGCATGAGAAAGGTCTAAGTAGCTTGTGAAAAATCATCAATGATAGTAAGAAAAAATCGAGAACCATCACGATGAGCCGTATGGTAAGGACCCCATATATCAAGGTGTATCAGTGCAAAAGAACGAGTTACTCGAGAGGTATTCATTAGGAAAAATTATCTGGATTGTTTAGCTAGAGGACATATTGGGCATTTCAGATAAGGAAATTTGGCACTATGACCCAAGCGTTGATGATAAAGGAGATTTTTATTAATAGTAGTGGCATTACAAGAAATGTCTTTATTCAAGGATTTTAAATCTCTAAGAGAATTGATCCAGAAAAATAACCCATCTTCAACTTTACCCAAGCCCATCAGTTTGCTAGTCATACAATCCTGAAATAAGCAATTGTCGGAATTGAAAATGACATTGCAAGAATTGTCTTGACAAACTCGCGAGACAGAAAGGAGATTGAATTCAAACTCTGGAATATAGAGGACAATGTGAAGAACAAAATTTGGCCCAAGCTGAATCGTGCCAGTTTTAGTAAAATGAGTAGTGTTTCCATTTGGAAGGCGCACCGACAAAGGAAATCGAGATTGTTCATCAATATGGGAAAATAAATTCATGGTGCACATTATATGATCACTGGCACCTTGATCGATTATCCAATCATTAACCAAAATAGAATTTTCTTGGGATAGAATGGTACTTGAAAAACTTGCACTCGCATCAGTAGTCTTCATCTGACTTAGTATTTTTATAATTGTTTGATATTGATCCTGAGTAATAGTGTTGTGGGTCCCATCTCCGTTTTGCGCAGAAACTTGATAGGCGGCTTTGTCCTTTCTTTCAGGATCACTAGGACGTCCATGTAATTTTCAGCATGTTTCTATAGTATGATGTGGCCTTTTGCAAAAATCGCAATATTTATTTTTGGATTTAAAAAAAAATTCCCCCTGTCTTTCCTGATGACGTGATAGGCCCGCTGGAATCCACCAGATCCGCGTGAAAGGCCCGCTGATGTCATTGAACCAAGCCCACAAATTCAGGTCCTTTGCTCGTGAATCCTGGACAATCAAATTCCCCTTTGTAATCTTGGCCGTCCAACCCTAAGGGATCAAGGTTTCCTTTGAGTGTAGCCACAGATCCATAAACGTGAGAATCATCCTTCTCACTTCTTCGCACCCTTTGGTCCCGAGAGATTGGCAATGTGACGAAGGTTCCAAGGCCATTGATGCAAGCGATTGAGGCACCATGAGGTGAGAAGGCCGAGAGTGCTACTCCTTCACCGTGCCGCGTTGCCGTCGCCATTGCCGTTGCCAATCGCTGGCTTTCCTCTTGGATAACGAGTTGAAAGATGCGGCCGAGGCTCGACGGTGGCTCCATCGCGAAAATTTGAGTTCGAAAAGGTAAGTATTCTTCGTTTAACACAAGCAAAAATCGAGTGGCATTCTCACGATCTCAAATCGCTAGATATTGCCGAAGGGTTTCCTCGGGACCGACGAGACTTTCTTCATCGACTTCGATATCGTTTCATAAGGATGATGATCGATTGAAAGTGCTTGTAACAAATTGATTTCCTTGATAGGGCTTGTGTAAGTGAGAAGAGCTTTGCCCGATCGAGCTTCCCATACATTTCCCGTATATTCGACCACATGGTCTTTGCGTCTTCAATTGGTGGTAATCCTGCTGCTACTTCAGCCATGAGACAATTACCGATCCATTGTCGAACCAATTGGTTGCACCGTCTCCAGTGATGGCGTTGTCGCTCCTCGGTCGGGACTGGAATAGTGCCATCGAGAAAACCATCTTTGTCTTTTGTTACTAACGCTCGGCGGAGATCTCTTGCCCAGGCAAAGTAATGCTCCAGTCCAGCCAATTGGAGGTTAATGAGGCGCAATTTCGATCCATCGGCCGATGAAGTGTACAGTGGATCTCCGATCTCCGGCCGGCTGCCGTCGATTCCGAGTGGGTAAGGGAATTGATGGAGTTGGTGCGAATTGGCCTGGCATTTGCATCCACTGAACAGGATGAGCCTGAATGAGATTGCCCCGAGTGTTCTGAGTGGTTTCAATAGCTGGTTCTTCAGAAAAAACTGAGGCTGGAGATACATCTTCCATACCAGAATTACTCTGGTTATCCTCGGTTTGTTGCTTGTTTTTCATGGTAAAAAGGTGATTCCTATGCCGGAGTGCACTCTTTGTTTTGCAGGTTAAGTTGTAGCAATAAAGAGAGAGCAAAAGAAAACTGGTCGGCAATCAAGAAGAAACAACGGAAGCTAGGCCTGGGTACGCAAAGCTCTGATACCATGAAAGAAGATTACAAGAATGAGGAAATGCAGAAGATGGACAAAGAGGAAGGTGAAAACTTTTCTATATTTCTTGTTCACTATGGTCTGTACAATTATGTACAAATAACATTGTCAAAAGGAAATAAAAGGAAAACTATTATACAGGTAATCAATCAAGTCTAATTTTCGAACGTAATCTTCAATCAAGAAGATTACGATCTCATATTTGATTGTGATCTCCAACGTTCTTAATGACCGGACCTCCTTCGGAGACGAAGCCCCTAATCTTGACACGACTCGCTTACCTTCGATTGAACATGGAAGAGGCGCCTAGTAAGAATAGATAGACATTAAATGCCCCTTAATCACAACTCGAAAGGAATTGGATGCACAGAAACATCACGTCTCTCCGTATTTTCGTATCGACTCTCGCCCGCTTTTATAACATTAGGGTTTACAAGTTCAAACAAGCAAAGTATATTTTATTAGATGGGAGCTAATAAAGACTATAACTATACACCACTATAAATTCCATGGTCCAAATGCGGACCATCCGATAATGCAGATGCCCAAACTATATTTTAATGAAACGGTCCCTAATGGACCAGTCTAATAAACATAGCATCGCCGCCTCGCCTCTTCGATACGTATACCGCGTGAGATTCCTAATCAATGTTGGATTTTTTCCGTCCAAGACATGACTAATCAGTACCACCTGATCACCCCCAGAATTACGTAGTATCCATGAATTTCTTTATTCGATTTGATCAAAGAATGCGCGTAATTCAGGGCAAATCATGCCGTGGTCGTTGCATGTGGATAATTTAAATAAATATGCCTATGTCGATATCTAGATGTCGCTTGTTAAAAGGGATAGTCGGTTAGCGGTTGCCCCCTTTTGTGCGGATCGACATTCATTCTTTTATCAACTAACTTTGTTATATTAGTTGTTTATAGGGGAAGAGAAGGGGGGCATCATGTGGATTGGATATGTCCGCGAGGCTAAAGATAGAACGACAACATGCTCTCGATACCACATATTACGTTTGTTAAAAAGTTGAATGTATGCTTTATTCATCCGCAATCTTAATTGCGCAAGGATTTATGTGAAATTAGAGTCGACGGATCCAAGAAATTAATTTGTTAGATGAACTTCGAACATTTGTTTAATGACCTTCTACAACTACAATTGGAAAAATTGTCCAAAAAGCCTCAAAACTATTATGCGGCGGCTAATTTAGTCCCGAGCCTTTAAGTTACACCAGTATAGTCCTAAACCTTTTAGCGATTTATCAATTTAGTCCTAAAACTTTCAATTGTGCCAATATAGTCCTAAAACTTTTAACAATTTGCCAATTTAGTCCAAACCTTTTAATTGCGCCAATTTAGTTTTAAACCTTCCACTCTTGTCAATTTAGTCTCAAACCTGTAGAAGTTTTATTAATTTATTGCTAAACCTATGCTAGCAAAAAGGAATGAATTGATAAATTATCAAAATATTTAGGACTAAAGAGACAAATCCTCAAAAGGCTTACGACTATATTGGCACAAATTGAAATGTTTTAAGGATAAATTGATAAATTATAAAAAAAATTATGGCTGTATTAGTATAACTGAAATGTTTAGAATTAAATTGGCAGTTGTAAAATAAGTGTAGGAGTTTTTAGACGATTATCCCTCTATTATTTCAGTTGGAATGATTGAGTTACAATTGTCGAGAGAGCTACTGATCTTGCCTCTCCTTTTCCATAGGGTAGGATCTTTTAGACTCTAGCTTCTTCTCTCTCTTTTTTCCTTCTTGGTTTTGATTGATTTGGCACCATTTGCTCGCTAGTGGGCATGATTGAAGCTAGAGCAAGTTAGCGCTTCTCTTTAGACCACAACACACTTCGATGCGAGCATGAAGTCCTCGAAAAGCAACTCCAGCAAGATATCGTGTCGTGCAGACTTCTGGTTAGAAAGAAAAAGGGGGCATTATTGCAGCTATCGAGAGATCGAATAGATGTTTCATGGAAGTAATTATAGCATATGCCAATATGGGGGCATGGCTGCTAGGGCAACATAAAGATATTAGCCCATGGAAGACAAGGAGTGGCACTAAAAAAAGAGCTTTGGGGCCTTCTAAAAAGTATAAAAGAAGAAAAATCCAGACCACTGCTAGGATTATTAACATAATCAGAGCAAAATAAAAAATAAATGTGAAAAATAAAAATTAAGACACAAATTTATCCTGATTCAGCTCATGAGCATCGTTGATCGACGGCTACCACCCCCTCAATCAATGAGATTCTTCGTCTAGATCAAGGGAGATCGTCAAGTTAGTCGGCGCGTGATCCAACGATGGTGATGGGGTCTATACGACCCGCGACAGAGCTTGAAGTTGGTTGTGGCCAAGTGGCTGAGGTGGTGATACTATGGTTGGTTGGAGAGAGAGGGAGAAAGTGTTGGTAGGGTTTTGTTTATTGGACCGGCAACGGGAAATCCCTTGCACACATGAACATCTTACAAGATTCCAGGAAAAATCATACTTGAAAGTAACCCTAGCCTTTTGCAATTGCGCATAGTCAATCTCTACTCTATGGAATGGACCAACTGGTCTAAGATAGTCCAAAAGAGAAGCTGTTTGTTCCACATATGGGGCAGTCAGGCCTAGTTGGTACCACCGCCTTGGTCAGCCTCAGTACCCAATTTGTTACCCCAGTCCCATTAGGAAGCAAGCTGAATGGATCCCAGATCATGTCTATGCACACGAAAGAGAAATATTCTTTCTCCTGTCCGTTGTCCACCCCACTTTCCAAGGAATCTTTGGACAAAATGGAAACTTTGGCTTCCAATGGAAATCATCACACCCTTCCCTTGTAGGCTGAGTTTTCAACCTCACACTTGCCACATCGCCAATAAAAAAAAAAAGGACAGTTGCATCAAAAGTTCTAAAATTTGTCACGAAAATGCGATTGAGTCTTAAAACTTTCAAAAAGTGTCATTAAGTTCTAAAACCTGTCAGAAGGTGCAACAGAGTCTTAAAATTTTCAAAAAGTGCAATCAAATGCTAAATTTTTTTAAATTTTGTGAAATCAAGTCCTTTTTTTTTTGTTGCACTTTTTGAAAGTTTTGAAACTCTATTGCACTTTTTGTGATAAGTTTTAGGACTTGATTGTGTCTATTAAAAGTTTTGCAGCTCAATTACACTTTCTTGACAAGTTATAATACTTCATCACACTTTTTGAAAATTTTAGGATTCGATTGTACTTTCGTGACAAGTTTTAAGGTTTCCAGTACACTTATTCTATACAAAAGTTGCTATTGCCATAACCACAACAGCTCTAGCCTGAGATGTTGATATAATGGTTGTTTATTAATTGAGAGTTACGTGGACTACAAAGTACTTTCACCAGGAATTTGACAAGATACCAGAAGATTACACCCATATAATCAAGGGATGACAAACTTTTCTAGGAAATAATCAGGTCCACATCCCAATTGAGTTCTAATGGTACGAGTGTGATCAAGTTGAGTCTAAGCAACTTAATATTTAAACTTGACTCGGCTTGATTATGCATAGCTTGAGGCTCGACGGATCTTAATCTGTCGAGCTATTGAGTGTGAATTTAGTCTAATTAGCTCGAGTTGAGCTTAAACTGACTCGAACTTTTAATGAGACTATGAACAATATTTTTTCCAATACTAATGAAAGTGTTCATAAATCACAGTACACAAAAGTTCAACTAAAGTTCTTTGTCAGTGTTTTCACAAAAGCCGCTACGTACGTTGAAAACAAATTGATATCGAAATAGGAATGACATACTTAAACTTTCTAATCATATGGGCTGGCCTGTTTAAGAATAATGTGGATTGGGCTTGGAGTAGGGATATCAATTTTACCCACCTCACCGAATACCAATGCTAACTTGGCCCAAATGGGATGGATAAGACCAATAATTATGCCCCACCACCGCGAACCCAACTTCGATTCGATACATTAGTCCTAAACCTTTTGTAATTATGCCAACTCAATCCATCCGGTCAATTTTGGCCTGCCGCTGGACATAATGTTATAATATATTTTGATTATTTGATTTCTTTTCTTTTCTTCACTCTTCTTCCTTCAGCTGGTTGCTAGACCTTGGCGATTGGCTAGAGGCAACAGCCGGAGAGGTCGACCCCGTCGACCACTATCAAGGGCGAGCCGTGCCTGCCCTTGGCAAGGCTCACCTTGCCTAGTGACGATGAGGCTCGACCTCACCAAGGGCCTAAGTATGCCAATATAAACAAAAATACTTCCAATAATTTATTCCATTTTCTCATCAATTTATCGTGAAAATGTTCAAGACTAAACTTTATGCTAATAGACCTAAGTATTCCAAATTCACAATTTTTTGCCTATAAATCATTCATTCAAATTGCAATTTGTTCCAAAGATTATTACAAGAAAGAAAGAATGCCTGTTGAAGAAATTAACTCTCAAATTGTTAAGCGTCAAAATATTGTAGAGGAGGCAAGTGGGTCGCAGAAACCAGCATATCCACTAGGCTGGGGATCGAGTACATAAATATGCCCCGAGCGAGCAGGACCTCTCTAATAATAGTGACGAAGGACGAGTTAAGACTAATGACACAAATGGTCCCGAACTTTGGCCAAATGTGCAATGTGGTTCATGAACTTTTAATTCATTCAATATGGTCCATGAACTTTAGCCTAATGTGCAATGTGGTCCCTAAATTTTTAATTTATTCAATGTAGTTCCTAATTTTTTGTTGTTGTAAATATTCATTGTAATCTGTGAACTATATGAAAATATTCAACGTTGTCTCTTATCTTAAATGGAATGACTATATTGAACATTTTCATATAGTTCAAGGATTAAATTGAACAAATAGCAAAAGTTCAGGAATTACATTAAACAAATTAAAAATTCAGGGATCATATTGCACATTTGACTAAAGTTCAGGGACTGTATTGCGCAAATTAAAAGTTCAAAAGCTATATTGCATTTGGTCAAAGTTCAATGATCATTTATGTCATTTTCCGGACAAGTTAATGTATGCGTTGCTGTCTTGATGGCAAACTTAGCGTGACCTGCCCGAGAGTGATACTTTCTGTTTCACAAAGAAGTCGGAATTACATTTTACTCAATGCCAAAAGGTGTTTCGGCACCTCCAGAAAAACTGAAAAAGAAAAGCTGCATGCAATTTCGATTGTTGCTTCAGCATCCTTCATGAGTAATGCGCCTAATGCATGAAACAAGTGTGATAGTGTATAGCCTGGATCCTATAAAAGCAGCAAGTGAATCACAGCTCGAGGAAATTTATAGGCATTTTAGCCTTGCAAAGAAGATAATGGATCCACCGAACAGCTACTTGAGTTCATATGATCCCACTGTTGATCATCATCCCTCGGATGACAATAATTCCTGCATTGAATTTGACCTTTTCATGCAAATCCTAGAGGAACACAATGTACCTGATAGTGCAAAGAAAGGTGTCACAAGAAGGTGGCAGAAGGGTTCTCTGGAATATGCTCAGCAGCGCGGGCCAAACAACATGAAGAATGAAATTGCTGTAGATGGCGCCGTCGAGAAAAGGAAGGTAATAACTCTGGTTTCCAACCCCTGATAAATCGTCTACAATGAACTTGCAGCAAAGAGAATGCGCACCGTGAACTAGAATTTGAGTCAAAATGATCAATTTGACATGAGCCATTTTGAGTGAGATTTTTTGCTTTAGGTAAAAGAAAGAGGAGTCCCAGCTTTTGATGCTTGTAAATTCCACTAAACTGTGAATCTCATCGAGCAAGATGCGCCTTTTGTTTGAAGCGTACACATTGTTTGCAATGCTAGTTGCTCTCAAGTTAGAGGGTCGAGTTTGAAATAGTTCGACATGCTTTGATGAGATTGAATTTGGACAGGGTCATCCGTTCCGAACACATCACTAATGACTGCTCGATACAAAGAGAATAGAGTTTCACAGTAATGTCTTCATATTTTTTTTCCTTTATTGTTGAAGACAATTGTTTTCATTGTTTCATACATATGCTCCGTGTCATGAAAGGCAAACTTTGTGTCTCATGCCCAAGATTTTAGTACGGCACTGAATATGACCTATTTATGCAGATCCTTCCGGAAGATGCAACCGAAAGTGAAAACAAATGGCCCAGAAGGAAAAGATTCAAAAGGGGCTCTTTGGAATATGCTCAAAGGCAAGAGCTCTACAAAATCAAGAACAGAATCGCTGCTGCTCGTTCTTTTGAGAAAGTTCAGGTAAAAGTTCCCTATATGTAGAATCAACTTAGTCATACAACAATTGTCGTCATCTCAGACTTCTCAGTCGACAAGGCCAGATCACAAGTAGTCGCTCCAACTTCATGTGGTAGAAGAATTTTTTCAAAATACTTCTTCTAATGACAAATGAGGTTCTGAATGTGTTAATGCCACGAATTGATCAGAATCACATCCTTGAATTAGAGCGGAAGGCCATAAGGCTGCGCAGGCGAAATGACAATCGCAGAGAGCTGTTGGCGGTAATCATGTCTAAACTCTCTCTCTCTCATTGTTTTCCAGAATCCGACCCGTTCTGTCTTTAATATAGAACGAATTAGGAATCATGCTTGGACCACCCTTTTCTCTGAAGCAGTGATAGATTTTCAAGAAAACTTATTAGGTACTTCTCTTTGGTGTTGGAAAGTATTTACAAATAATGCTGGATTTGTAACACATCTGCACTTTAAGAAGTGAAAAGATGGTTATTAATGGAATTCACATACTTATCATTCATCCAACAGCGCTCGCCAGCATTTTCTTCTGCCAAGATCATAAGTAACTGAAATGCCCAGTATTGTTGGATTTATCCTAATGCGGTGATTAAAATCCAAATCTGGAACCAGGAATGAGTAAGCAAGGCATTCAAAATAATGAGCTGAGTCATTATCGGATCCAAGAAGCTCAACTTTTCAACATGATTTCCCTAACTTGTAGCTAAACCCGATCATCACAAGGAAGATTTGGATGGATCTTGGTTTAGCCCGTCTTTTAAATGCAGCTCGCATAGTCGGACAGGGACGGTTCGGTCCAGTGCCGGGAACAGAAACCCTTGACTATACAAATATTCTTGAGACACTCTTGGTTAGGTGAAAGTGAAAGGAACAGACACAATGAAGAAATTCATACGCAAGAACTCGTTTTTTTCAATGATTGGATGCTTCGTATATTCTTGATTAGGATGTCTAGTATTGTTAGCTCATATTCTCCCTCTCCACAATGCCATCACATACATGAGAACTGACTATAGCCTGTTCAACTTGTATTTCTCACAGCACTGGGCAGGACCAAATGCATTTGGTGGCTTTAGATCCTTGACAAGGACCTTTTCTGGATCACTTTGATTCTTGGCCTGCATATTTTCAGAATCATCTTTTTATCCCCTGAGCTCTCTGATCAATATTGGAAGTTTATCAGGAACATGAAAATCATTAAAACTCACAGGTGTTATTTTCTGAGTAATCTTCTCCGAGATGCAAGCATTTAGATATGATTCAAATACTTTTTGGTTCTATAATGTTTACGGTGAGTAACATGCTTTGTTGATTAATCAAATTGTGCTTTCAATGAAATTATGCGTTGTCGAGGAGCTTGGAGAATCAAGATGTTATTCAATCAAAGAAGTAACAAAAAAAGGCTGGAGAATGTCTATGAATAAGTGTCCTTAGTATCAGAAAAGGAGCCCTGATGATTTTCTACAAGTCCACCAGCTCGTTCAACCAATCCTTATTCACAAGTAATTACCAACATGTACTGATATCAATTTCAAAACGCAATCATCACAAGTTCTACATTCGTGCTGGAGCTACTAGAGAGCTTGTCTGAGCTATAGTGTTAAGATTTTCTATGGAAAAACACAATGAACTTGGGATACGGTCTGTTGTTGTTCTCCTCATCTGCTTTATTGTACAGTTGGTTGAGTTCTTAATCAAATAATTTATCTCATTTGCTTGAAAAATAACAAAAGGACGGTTTATAATATAGGAACTAGCAACAGTGCACAGGCGTTGCTCGTAAGTAAAAACCTGAGGAAACGTGTACCTTTTTTCTGGTACAGTATTTTTGGGGAGACATGTCACATTGTGGCTCGAATGGACTGTTGTAATATCTTGGATGACTCAAATTCTAGTCATGTTGCAAGTGTTCGCATCAAGTCTTAACTTTTGCCATTTCTGTCTGTACTTTGGGTTGTCTAAGTCAAAACCACTACCTTCTGTTTGTAGAAAGCACGAGCAGCAGCAATTCTGTGCTCAATTTTCGTTAAATCCGCTTTTCCACATCTTCAAAGGAACCATTTTTTATATCCTTTGTCTTGTGATCCAAGGCTTAACGTTAGGACCACTTCGGATCTGACCACATATTCTGGTGTCACCTACTGCAGAACCGCCATTTTCCAAAAAGTTCTATTCTTTCTTTCCCTTCCCCTTGCTCCCATTTTCTCGACATCGTCACTGATCGGTTTTGCATACCCATCATACTTGAATACAATTTCTGCCTCTACTCGCTGTCCTTTGTCAATTACTTGTTCCTTGTCTACCACATCTTGCTAAAGGATTTCTATAAAGTAGTTCCAGTCGGTGAATTCCTAGTCAATTGTTGGATCCACAACAGATAGAGGCAAGAATTGGATTTCAAGTAGTTCAAAATCATGTAGAACTTGTCTGCTCTGAAGCCTCAATTCAATATTGACATCAACATAGTTCAGTTAGTCCATATTTACTGTAAGCCGTACATTGAGATTCTTATTTCTAAAGAACAACCGTATTAAAGAATCACTCCGCGTTCCGTTGACTTAAGTGGGGGGCCCCGGCTGGTGGGTTGCTGGGCCAATCCCCCTCGAGGAATATTCGAGCCTGCGAAGCAGGCCCGGACACCTCGGTTATTCAAAAAAAAAAAAAAAAAAACCACTGTCACACTTATTACATGCACTAGACACATAAGATATTTGCCCTTATAGAACAGTACAGCAATCAGTTGCCAAATGATGTACTACTTTACACACTTAAAAGCTGATTCTCTCCCTTGAGTGCCAATAGAGAAAAGGTTCATTCTCAGGCATCTAGCGCAAATTTAGCCTTTGTGCACCAACATATGCATGGTACCAACCTCGGACGATGTTCTTTTCTGTTGGAAAAAAAATTGCCATATGTGCTAAACTGTAACGCAATTTTTTTGTTGAGAAATGGGTCAATGCAAATTAAGTATATTACAAAGTTAAGACTTTTAATTGCGAGTTGCGACGATCTAACGGTTTAGAACGCGAAGATCTAGGAACATTAGGCCTCTCCATATTTGTCTGCATCCCATTTGCAAATCCAGTCATTAACTATAGTGCATATACACACAACTCTTGTTTAGCACGGTTTCGCTCCATTGAAATGATCAGAACAGCATTTTAGCTGAATCAAGATTCAAAATTAGAGAGGGAAGTCTGTCAAAACCGATCAATGTTGAATTAGCAGCTAATATTACAGCAAGATTGGCATGGTGTAAAGGTTCTACAATGTAGCTCACTGATATTAGGATAATGTCAGCAGAAGCATGTGTCTTCTTTTCACCATGGTTGTTAACTTGTTATTACAAGTTGCTGATTGGTCCATCAAATTAATGGCTGTATTAATACTAATGGCAAAAGCTCTATCCACGCTACAAAGTTCTACTTCATTTTATTCTTTTCTTCTTTTAGATTTGACACTATATCTATCCCTATAAAGTGAGCATGTAGTGAGTACTACAGATCTGTTTTTCCTTGACATTGCATGTCTGTGAAGAACCTAGGATGTACTTCGATCAATGAAAATTGGGGCAATCTCCAACCTTAATGCCCGGAGCGGTAGGACAACTAGCGAGAGGGCAGTGATCATCCAATTCCAGGCCCCACCACCTCATCCCATTAATGTCCCTAATCTGCAATGTGTAATAGCAAAGTATGGCCATGAAGGCGGTGCCGGCGTCTAGCCCTGCAGACAAAATGTAGTTGTGTCTTGCCCACCAACTTTTGTATCTCCTGTACACATATATGTTGAAGAAAACTCCGACGGTTATCCAACAAATGTTGTTCACTGCCGTTCCTGGTGGCATAGAAGGTGGGCCGCTTATGATGATAGGCATGTTTATGAGCCTTATCCATTCCTTCTCGGGAAACATCCGAGAGAGGATCCACACTGGGACAGGAGCCAGAATTCCTATGAGAAAGAAATAGTTCATCTTGGCATATACCCCAAGTTGGCCGAACATCCTGAGTGGTCCGGCCACACCCCAAATGATGGAGGCATTGTAAAATACATCGTCCCCAGGGCATGTCCAGGGGCTTCCCACGGGCAAGTTGGATGGATCGCATATGTTATCCACAGATGTGAGGAGCCACCAGGCAGTGCCAAAGTAGACTGAAGATGCCAGTACTGTTCCCACCAGCTTCATTCAGGAGAAATAAGTCAATGTTAGTTCCTACTACTTGAATGTGTATAATAAACCATCAACAGTACTAAACATAAGATGAGACATGGTAATGGTAAATGTCGAAACTCGGAAGTTACCTGAACAATGAACATGGATTTTGGTGGGATTTTCATGTAATGGCCCAACTTAAAGTCTGAGAGAAAAGTTAAAGCCTGCACCATGCTTACATAACCATATGCCTTAAATACCACATTCGCCAGAGGCCTTCCAGGATACATATAACCGATTATCAGCTCCGAGATGACATTCAAACCAGGTTGCTGAACATGAAAGGCAACGTCTTATCAATAGCAAGAGAAAGTTTTCATAGACGATTGAGGACTACTTACATTGATTATACCTGGTTTGTGGTGGCTGTGATTACTCCAATCGGCATCATGAAGAATAGAACTATTCCAATTGCTAGGATGACTCCCCAGTACGGAAGTTGAAGCTGTCTGCCAAATCCTTCACAAGCAACCATGGCGAGTCCGATCATTATCAGCGACAGTGAATAGAACCACCATTGTGGGACAGCATCATAATTCTTCTTCATCATTCTAGTGTGCACGTCATCGAACTTATCTCGAAAAGCTGCCTGTGTTTGTTGCCAAATGGTTCTGTAAATGGAATGTTAGAATCTGTTTCTGAGATGATTAATCGTCACAACTCCACAACTTTTTGCGCCATCAACTTTGTAAAACAACATGGTTTTATATATTTTAATTACTGAATGCAATTCTGTTCTTCAATAGAAGTTTCGTAGGATTTCTTGACTTATGTTGCACGTGATTAAAAGAAAGAATAGAGGTAGTTCTTTATCCGTATAGTGATACTGGGTGATAACTGACAAGTACAAGGAATAAAAAGCATTCACCTGCCATGGAAGAGAGCGACATGAGATACCGTAGCTGCCAAGGTCGCAAAGCTCGATCCATAAGCAAAAGCGAAGAAGATGCTCAGGTGAATTTTACTGTAATCGTCATATCCTTGGTGATTGAATTGGAAGTTCGTCTCGTTCAGGATTAATCCGACATTGTATTTGCCTCCATTAGCATCAAACACGTGTGTCGAGATAATGGGGAACCGCTTGGCTTCGAATGCATTGGTCCAGTAGGCAATCGGGATCAACACGTACAGCATGAGGAAGAAACCGGCGGTTATGTTTATAATAGCGAACCCCGGGGTGGCTAAAGGAGATCCAATGAAGGCAGCAACAGTAGCCCAATCCAGGGAAAAGGAACCAATACCGAGACCACGACTTCCGGACCCAATTTGTTGTGCTGTGACTGAGTCCTTCCATATCCAACATACAAAGGATAGGGCAGTTATGGATGGAAACAGATAGTTTGGAACAACATAGTAGGCAAAACTTGATATGAGCACTACGAGGAAGAACTGCAGCCTCGTCAATCCTCCTTTGGGCCTGACCTCCTCCTCATGCAGTGCCCTGAAAATTCAACTAAAGCGGGTTTGCAATCACGAAAGAAGAAACTGAAAAGAAAGAAGCAAATAAAGAAGTGGTCTCAGAGGCATACCTGAAGAGAGAGACCTGTACCAGGTTCGCTGGCCACCACATGTATGGCGAATCAACAAGGAATTTCCGGAAAATCCCCGCCCATCCATATCCAAGCATCTGCAATATTTCATAATTTCCATTCCATCAGGAATGGTCCATAGTCACTGTAATGTGTAGACAGGACAAGAAACATGAAAGCTAATTACTATTGAATATATGCCTGTGTAGTTAGTGCCAGCAACATAGCCGCTAGAGGATGAATATGACGGCGATAAAAGGCCATGACTATGGTGATGATGCTCACGGCATACACATTGGTCGAGCCCGCGTTGGTGAATATAGTTATCAGGACATGTTCCTTCAAGTTGAAGGGTCCTGGATTCAATGAGAACGACCATTTTGTTCCCGGGACGCGAACAGCTTTCTTCGGCAGAGTGGCCGCCATAAATTTTCCCAGAGGAAGTACCACAATCTGAGCAGAAACTGATGTCAAAGAGAGCGCATTTTGGCGGTAGCCAAAAAACTGATTTAAAAAAGCCAGAGTTGCGCATGCGGTGATTCCAAGAACCCATGTTCGAAACGTCAAGCAGGGCAAGGTCGGATCATCCTTAATCGAAACAGTCAATCTCACTTCTTCGATTGGAGAATCATTCACTTCATCTGCAGATTAATCCATCATCCATTAGTGCATGACTGTTGAAAGCAACCCAGCAATAGTACATGAATGTTCCGATGAAGGAAGGGTTATGTATTATTGCTCATGCAATTAATCAAACGAGACTGCTTGTTACAACCAGCTCGGAGACATGCTTCTGCTCAATCACCAAATGGCCACTATGTCAACACGCACACTGACTCAGAGACTTGGTCATGTTTCAACAGATACCGAAGCAAATAGTAAGTTGAGTTCTAAGGAGGCCACTTTCTCCAAAACATTGAAATTACCATGGCTGACTCGCCGCTGCGAAAATAATACCGACAAGTTTACCGTTGCATTCCACTTCTACTTCGCTCGGTTTTGCGGCTGAAACCTACTGTGGTACTCATACTTTTATAGATCTGTCGCCTTTTAATCAGCAGAGTGCAAATAAAAAGCAGGAATATAATTCGACCCGAGCATCAAACTACACAAAAGTCCACTGAAGAAAGATTCATTCACCGGAATTGTCGAGGTCGTGACCATCGGGCTGGAGATTCTTGGGCCGATAAGAGAGTGAGACTCCATGGTCATCATCAGGTTGCTCCATTCTTGATCAGTGACAGCTGTGTTGCTATCACTTTCTTAAGAAGAAGGGCATAAAACACTCCATAAAGATTATAGAAGTCTCGTGTGGAGCATCTGCCGGCAACAAGAAAATTGGTCAATGCACCTTTGATTTTCAGTTGTTGATCTGATCCTTTCGGGACCCACTCAAGTTGCTGTTGAATGGAATCGAGAAGCAGCAGCAAAGATTCCTCCAGTAGACAGTCACGTGCGTTGCAAATGGGGCTGCGTCTTAGTTTTACATCACACTACTTTCTGAAGCAAATAAACACATTTTGTAAATTTGGTTAAGCATAGTTTACCGTTCTTTATTAGACGTATAATTTTTATTCATACGTGTTCGTTGCTTAACTCATAAGAGGACCATGAATAAAAAGAAAACTAACATTTTGTGATGAGGATTACACAAAATGGGACTATTAATTATCTACCAAATCTTTAGTTTTATCATGAAAGGATAAACACTCATTAGAGATATTGACGACAACGACAAACAAATTAGGGAAATTTTTCATATGAAGACTTGAAGTCGCCTCATTTTCTCAAATAATGAATTGAAATGGTCATGTGAGTCTCAAAGAAGGGCGTGACCTCACCAGCCGGTAAAAGGCATTTCCGTTGTTTACTTTTTTTTTTTCCTTTCCTTTTGGTTAGTGACCTGTCTTAGACGTTAGCCACCGACGAGTTCGGGAGAGGGCCGTGCAAGAACCTAGGCAAGGTGACCCTCACAGTGGCCGGAGGGCTTGCATGCCCTCACATAAAATGACATGGTTAAAAAAAAAATCCAAATTTGACTGACGAAAAATGCCGAAGCGATTTTTAAATATTGTATCCCTTTTGCGTGTTGTTAACTTAACTAATGCACTAAAATTGCATCGTTGTGATTCAAATCCTAATTTTTACACAAAAAGGACAATCTCAAAAAAGAAAACAAAAGGCTAAAATTAAAAAAAACAAAAACAAAAACAAAAACAAAAAACCTAGGCGCTCTACCTGTGGCCAAAGCCCCATCTCGATGGCTCGTCAATGATGACCTAGGCGAGGGTCATCGGCCCTCGCCCAGATCTGGGAGGGGGTCACGGCCCTGTCCCAACTTTGGCAAGGGGCTGTCCCTCCTTCCTGTATTTTTGCTCTTTTTATTTTTTTTTATCTTTTTAAAATTTTAATTTAATTTTACTAAAATATAGGTTAAAATTATTTTTGCACGAAAATGCACTTGATCGGCTAGAATACTTAGTAAGTTGGCAAGGTGAAACTCCTTTTTGAGAAAATGAAGACAATTCAGACACTTATTTGAAATAATATTTACTTCAATCTATTATTATTATTATTATTATTATTATTATTATTATTTTAAATAAGGGCACTTCAATCCGTGTTTGGAATTTTCAAATGTTCACTACAAGTAATATATATAAAGAAGATTAATGCAAAAATGTTAAGCATCACCTAGCTAGTTATTTTTTTTTTTTGGTCACCTAGCTAGTTAGTTAACTAGGTGCTACTTATCAACGTGAGAAGTTTTTGTTGATTAACCTTTGGAAGGACTTCAAATTTATGGAAAACTACATGATATTATCAAAATAATTGAGAAATTCCACATCAAGACCTCAAGTGTAATAATGTTCTAAAATAAAGGCCAAATTTTTGCAGGCCTTTATTTTTGTCCAGATTTTTTTTTCTTTTTGCCATTTTTTCCTTTCTTCTTCTTCTTCTTCCATTGGATAGTCACACAAATGATCCTTGAACTTTGATCCGAAGTGCAACGCGATCCTGGAATTTCAATTTGATCAATATGGTCCTTAAGCTTTAGCTTAATGTCCAATGTAGTTCTCGAACTTTTAATTTGACCAACACGATCCTTGGACTTTTATAACATTTTCAACTTTGTCCCTAAATTATAGAAGGATGTTCAATGTAGTTCTTCAATTAATTCAAGTTTAGATACGATTTCGAACATTTTTTATAATTTGGGGACTAAGTTTTTTCTTTTTGATCGAAATTCATGGACTAAGTTGAACATGTTTCAAAAGTTTAGTTCATGGATTAAATTGAATATGTTCCAAAAGTTTGGAGACCGCATTAAGCAAATTGAGATTTCATGAACTACATTCCATATTGAGCTAAAGTTCATGGACCATATTGGTTATACTTTCGACTGTGTGATTCTGGATAGATCATGCAATTGAAAGGGAAGGTCTAACTCACGAGACATGGATTTTTTTTTAATAAAAAAATAACCCTCAATCGCTCCAACAGACGCATGGGGCACCTCCGGCGGGACTGCCATTTTCCGACGGAAACTCTACTGTTTCTTCCCCTTCACGTTGCTCTAATTTTCTCGACACAACCACTAATTGCTTCCGCTTTTTCCGACGTACTCGAATACAACATCTGCCTCTCCTCGGTGCTCTTTTTCTCGATTACTTGTTCCTTATCTACCCCATCTTGCCGAATGATTTCTATAAGCTAGTTCCAGCCAGTGAATCCATTGAAATCACTGCAGTTCAGTTAGTTCATTTTTACTGTACGCTAGTTTTTCTTGATGAGTCTTCCAAAGCTATACTTGACCTTGCAATTTTCTTTCAGATGAACTTTGAGCTTCTTATATCTAGATGAACAACCTTACCAAAGATTGAGTCGTCAATCGCTATCGCACTTACCACTTGCAGGCCAATGAAGAAAACTGCTTGAAGATTCTCTCTGTGTACTGCTTTACAAACTGAGTAGCGGATTCTCTTTGTGTACTGTGTAGTGCCAATAAAAAAAGGGTCATTTTCAGGCACCTCACACAAAGTTCACCTTTGAACACCAACGTATGTGTGATACCGACCTGTGATGATGTTCGGGCTAAACTACACCGCAAAGTATTTGTCGAGAAATGAGCTTATGCAAATGAAGGACGTTAAACAGTTTTAAAACTTTTGTTAGAAAGTCCAACCCAAAAACTTAAGCTATAGAAGAAGACGTGGTTCGTGCCTGGTTTGGCCATTTTAGTGATGCAGTTATTCGGTTCGGTTTGCGGCGTTGTACCGCGGATCATTCTGTGTTTAGCTCTGATACCATGAAAGCTTTTAGAGCAGTTGGTTGTGGTCCCACAAAATCTTTCAACTTTTAGTTGCTTGTTTCGACAATCTAATGGTTCACAATGTGAAGATTCAGGAACAATAGGCATCTCCATCTTTGTCCGCATCCCATTCTCAAATTCAGTCATCAACTATAGTGCATATATACACTACTGTCATTTGGCACGGTTTCACTCCATTGAAGTGATCAGAGCAGCATTTTAGCTACCTCAAGATACAAAATATTAGAAAGGGAAGTCTGTCAAAACCAACCATTGTTTAATTCTGGCCACAATTACAGCAAGATTGCGATGATGAAAAGGATTCATAATGTACATTGTTAAGCTCGCTTTTTAAGGATAATGTCAGCAGAAGCATGTGTCTTCTCTTTTTAGTTCGCATCTACACGCTCAATTCTCTTCACCATGATTATTGAGTTTTGCTGCAGATTGGATCATCAAATTAATGGTTGTAGTAAAAGTAAGGACAAAAGATCTATCCCCGCTTCAAGATATTTTTATTTTCTTCTTTTCCACTTAAAGATTGGATACTATATTGAACCCTAGAAAGTAAGCATGTAGTGAGCAGTGCAGATCTGTTTTTCCTTGACATTGCATTTCCGTGAAGAACTTAGGATGTTCTTCTATCAATGAAAAACAGGGCAATCTCCAACCTTAATGCCCGGAGCGGTGGGACAACTCGCGAGGGGGCAGTGATCATCCAACTCCAGTCCCCACCACCTCATCCCATTAATGTCCCTAATCTGCAATGTGTAATAGCAAAGAATGGCCATGAAAGCGACGCCGGCATCGAGCCCTGCAGACAAAATGTAGTTGTGCCTTGCCCACCAACTTTTGTACCTCCTGTACACATATATGTTGAAGAAAACTCCAACGGTTATCCAACACATGTAGTTCACCATCGATGCCGGTAGAATACTCCCCGCGCCACTTATGATGATAGGCATGTTGATGAGCCTTATCCATTTCTTCTCGGGAAACATTCGAGAGAGGATCCAGACTGGGACCGGAGCGAGAATTCCGATGAGAAAGAAATAGTTCATCTTTGCATATACTCCTAGGCTACCGAACATCCTGAGTGGTCCGACCACGCCCCAAATGATGGAAGCATTGTAAAATACGTCATCGCCAGGGCACGTCCATGGGCTTCCCACAGGCAAGTTGGCAGGATCACAGATGTTTTCCACTGATGTGAGGAGCCACCAGGCTGTGCCAAAGTAGACTGAAGATGCAACTACTGTTGACACCAGCTTCATTCAGGGGAAATAAGTCACTGTTATTTCCTACTACTTGAATGTGTATAATTATTCTACAACAGTACTAAATATAAGATGAGACATGGTAATGGTAGATATCGAAAATCGGAAATTACCTGAACAAGGAACATGGACTTTGGTGGGATTTTCATGTAATGGCCCAACTTAAAGTCTGAGAGAAAAGTGATCGCCTGCACCATGCTTATATAACCATATGTCTTGAATGCCACATTTGCCAGAGGCTTTCCAGGATATATGTAACCGATTATCAACTCCGTGATGACATTCAAGCCTGGTTGCTGAACATGAAAGTCGATGTCTCATCAAGCAAGAGGAGATTTCCATAGAAGATCAGGAAATATTTTTATTGTCTATACCTGGTTTGTGGTGGCTGTGATTACTCCAATTGGCAACGTGAAGAAGAGAGCTATACCGATTGCTAGGACGACTCCCCAGTAGGGAAGTTGAAGCTGTCCGCCAAATCCTTCACAGGCAACCATGGCGAGTCCGACCATTATCAGCGTCAGTGAGTAGAACCACCATTGGGGGACAGCATCATAGTTCTTCTTCATTAGTCTAGCATGCACGTCATCGAACTTATCTTGAAAAGCTGCCTTTGTTTGTTGCCAAATATTCCTGTAAATGAAATGTTAGAATCCGTTATTGAGATGATTCATCCTCACGGCTCTGCAACTCTGTGTGCGATGAGCTTTGTTTCCCCCATGGTTGGTTTTCATCATTCATTTACTGAATGCTATTCCATTTTATTGCAAAAGTTTGTGGGATTTCTTGATATATCTTGCAGGTGAATTAAAGAGAGATTAGAGGCAGTTCCCTGTCCATGAGTGATTAATCATTGATAAGTACAGAGCATAAGAAGTATTTACCTGCCATGGAAGAGAGCAACATGAGATATCGTAGCTGCCAAAGTTGCAAAGCTCAATCCATAAGCAAAAGCAAAGTATATACTCAGGTGAATTTTGCTATAGTCATCATATCCCTGCTGATTGAACTGGAAGTTCGTCTCATTCAGGACTAATCCGACGTTGTATTTGCCTCCGTTGGCATCAAACACGTGTGATGAGATAATGGGGAACCGCTTGGCTTCGAATGCGTTGGTCCAGTAGGCAATCGGGATTAGCACGTACATCACGAGGAAGAAACCGATGCTTATGTTTATAATTGCAAACCCGGGGGTGGCCAAAGGAGATCCATTGAAGGCAGCAACAGTAGCCCAATCCAGGGCAAAGGAGCCAATACCAAGACCATGTCGTCCAGACCCAATTTGTTGCGCTGTGACCGAGTGCTTCCATATCCAACATACAAAGGATAGGGCAGTTATGGATGGAAATAGATAGTTTGGAACAATATAGTACGTGAAACTTGATATGAGGACTACAAGGAAGAACTGCAGCCTCGTCAATCCTCTTTTGGGCCTGACCTCCTCCTCGTGCAGTGCCCTGAAAGTCCAATGAAAGTGGACTCGTGACAATGAATGAAGTAACTGAAAAGAAAGAAGCAAGTAAAGAAGTGGTCTTGGAGGCATACCTGAAGAGAGAAACCTGAACCAGGTTTGCTGGCCACCACATGTATGGCGAATCAACAAGGAACTTCCGGAAGGTCCCCGCCCATCCATATCCTAGCATCTGAAATTTTCCATACATTTCATTCCATCAGGGAAGGTCGATAATCACAGTGATGCGTAGACAGGGCAAGTAAACATGCAGACTAATGGATTTCAAACCCTAGGTCAAGAGTGATTACTACTGAATATACCTGTGTTGTTAGTGTGAGCAACATAGCTGCTAGAGGATGAATTTGACGGTGATAGAAGGCCATGACTATGGTGATTATGTTCATGGCATACACGCTGTACGAGCCTGCGTTGGCAAATATGGTTATCAGGACATGTTCCTTCAAGTTGAAGGGTCCTGGATTCAATGAGAATGACCATTGTGTTCTTGGGACGCGAACTGCTTTCTTCGGAAGAACTGCCGCCATAAATTTTCCCAGAGGAAGTACGACAATCTGGGCAGAAACCGACGTCAAAGAGAGCGAATTTTGGCGGTAGCCGAAGAACTGATTTAAGAAAGCCAGAATTGAGCATGTGGTGATTCCCAGAACCCATGTTCGAAATGTCAAGCAGGGCAAGGTCGGATCGTCCTTAATCGAAACAGTCAGTCTCACTTCCTCGATTGGAGAATCATTCACTTCTTCTGCAGGCAATTCATCATCCACTAGTGAGTGATTGTGGAAAGCAACTAGGCAATGGATTATGAAAGTTCCAATGAAAGATGGGTATAGCTCATGCCATTGATCAAACCGAACGGATGAACCCCATCACATTGGAAACTGCTTGTCACAACCGGTTCTGAGACATGCTTTTGCTCAATCATCGAAAGGCCATTATGTTAACAAGCACATCGACTGAGAGGCTTGATCATTTTTCAACAGATACAGAAGCAAGTAGTAAGTGTAGTCATAACCAGGGCACTTTCAAAAAAATTCAAACGTCCAGGACCATCTTGCTGCGAAAATTATAATAATTTCCAAGTTCGCAGTTGAATATGAAGCTCTACTTCATTTGATGCTGTGGTTGAAACTCACTGTTGTAATCATATACAAGACACCTTTTTGTTCAGCAGAGTGCAAAGAAAAATCCAGGAAGATAACTCTACACGAACATCATACAATGAAAAGGAGTTTCAAAATTTCACTTAGGGAAGATTCATTCACCGGAATTTTCGAGGTTGTGACCAACTGTTTCAAGCTTCTTGGGCTGAGAAGAAAGTGAAACTCCATAGTCGTCACCCGGCTGCTCCATTCTTGATCAGTGTCAATTTTGTTTCTCACTTTCTAAAGAAACAGAGCTTATCACGCCATGAAAATCATAGTCTCTTATAGCATCTGCCGGCAATAAGAATATTGATTAAGGCACGTTTAAAGTTGTCATCTCCGCATGGATTCAGCTGACATGTGATGGGAGTGTGCAGCAGAAGTCCGATATCTTAACCTGGGGATTTGACTGGATATGTTAACGGGTTTGAACATGGGCTCCCTCTTGGCAATCTCCTCAGGTTAATGTATCGGACTTCTGCTGCACACTCCCATCTAATGGTATCAGAGCCGATGGTTGATGTCCCCCATGCGGTTACTGAGCGGGCCCAAAGGTAGACTTCATGGTTATGAAGTTGGGCTATTCAACTTGAGATAAGTTGATGCAAAAGGATACTTGAATTAAGAGGGAGTGGACCGGACCTAACACTGAGCTCACACGTGAGAGGGAGATTGTTAGGATGCATGTGTGAGTGAGTTGTGTTAAAGAGTTAAAAAAGAAATCCCACAAGAATTAAAGTGGTGTAGAGCAGTTAATATATCCATGTTGGCCCATAACTCATTAGCTTAAATTTTTGAGTGAAGGTGGGTTTGACTGGATATGTTAACGGGCTTGAACATGGGCTCCCTCTTAGCGATCTTCCCAGATTAAGGTATCTTACTTCTGCTGCGCACTCCCATCAACATGTCTTCCTTTGTCTCTCTCTACCCTACACGGCTGCTCATGATGGATCACTCTCTGACACGAATTACGAGACTGAAGGTACAGTCCAAGGAGAGAAGGTTGGTAACTTGGTGTCTTATTCTCTCGGGTCTTCTCAAATTGCCGTTGGATGGAATTGAGAAGAACATGTAAAAGATTCCCTCTTTGGATGTAAGCAAGTCGTGTGTTAATATATATATATATATATATATATATATATATATATATATGAACGGCCATATCCACAAGTTGCGATGGGGCTGTTTCACTTGTGTAGTTTTGCATCACATGCTTTGTCTTCTTCCATGGATTCATTGGTTTCCCGATTTCAATCCTTCCCTTCAAGGCACACATTCACATGTAATTCTCCAGTCTGTACTCTGAGCTGTGATAGAACTCGCTCGAGGTTGAATTACCCGGTACGCGCACATGCGAGCTTTACTCGGGAATTTGCATTTGATGGTCGCTCTAGCAGATCTCTAACTCTTTAAGTTCAATTACTAACAAAAAATTATAGCAAGATTGGCATGAACCATGTGTTTTCTCTTTCCGTTTCGGCTTCTACAGTCTCATTCTCTTCACCATATTTATTACCTTATGATAATGATTGGTTCATCAAAATAATGGTTGTAGCGAAAAATAAGGTCAAAAGATCTATTAACACTACAAGATCTATTCGGTTTTCTTCTTTTCCACTTGAATATTTGGTAGTACAAGTACCCCTAGAGAGTGAGCATGTAGTGAATTGTACAGATTTTATTCCCCTTGACATTGCATTTATGCAAAGAACCCAGGATGTCCTCCGATCAACCAAAGACGGGGCAATCTCCAACCTGAATGCCCGGAGCGGTTGGACAACTCGCGAGAGGGCAGTGATCATCCAATTCCAGGCCCCACCAACTCACCCCATTAATGTTCCTAATCTGCAACGCGAAATAGCAAAGTATGGCCATGAAGGCGACGCCGGCATCGAGCCCAGCAGACAAAATGTAGTTGTGCCTCGCCCACCAACCTTTGTACCTCCTGTACACATATATGTTGAAGAAAACTCCGACGGTTATCCAGCTTACGTAATTAACAGATGTTGCCGGTAGCATATTCCCCGCGCCATTTATGATGATGGGCACGTTGATGAGCCTTATCCATTTCTTCTCGGGAAACGTTCGAGAGAGGATCCAGACCGGGACCGGGGCGAGAATCCCGATGAGAAAGAAATAGTTCATCTTGGCATATAGCCCAAGGCTTCCGAACATCCTGAGTGGTCCGACCACGCCCCAAATGATGGAGGCAGAGTAAAATACATCAAACCCAGGGCACGTCCACGGGCTTCCTGCAGGCAATTTGGACGGGTCACAGATGTTATCCACAGATGTCAGGAGCCACCAGGACGTACCAAAGTAAACTAACGATGCCACTACCGTTCCCACCAGCTTTGTTCCGGAGAAAAGAGAGAGTCAATGTTAGTTCCTACCATTTGAATCTTTATGATTATCCGAAAACAGTACTAAGCATAATATGAGACATGGTAATGGCAAATGCCAAAACTTGGACATTACCTGAACAATGAACATAGACTTCGGTGGGATTTTCATGTAGTGGCCCAACTTAAAGTCTGAGAGAAAATTTATCGCCTGCACCATGCTTATATAACCATATGTCTTGAATGCCACATTTGCCAGAGGCTTTCCAGGATACATATAACCGATTATCAGCTCCGTGATGACATTCAAGCCGGGTTGCTGAACATGAAAGGCTACGTCTCGTCAATAGCAAGAGGAAATTTTCATGGAAGATTGACAACGAATAGACAATGACTTATATTGTCTATACCTGGTTTGTGGTGGCCGTGATTACTCCAATTGGCAACGTGAAGAAGAAAGCTACACTGACGGCTAGGATGACTCCCCAGTATGGAAGTTGAAGCTGTCTGCCAAATCCTTCACAAGCAACCATGGCGAGCCCGATCATTATCAGCATCAGCAAATAGAACCACCATTGGGGGACAGCATCATAGTTCCTCTTCATCAGTCTAGTATGCACGTCATCGAACTTATCCCGAAATGTCGCCTTTGTTTGTTGCCACATAGTCCTGTAAATGGAATGTAGATTCCGTTTTTGAGATAATTCATCCTCCAGGGTTCTGCGATTTTGTTGTGTGCTACAAACTTTGTAATCCTCATGGTTTTTATCATTCAATTACTAAATGCTATTCTGTTTTACTGCAAAAGTTTTTTGGGATGCCTTGAGATGTTTTTGCCGGTGATCAAAAGAAGGAACAGATGTAGTTCTCTCTACCCATCTAATGATTCTCATGATCAGCACAAGAGTAAATAACATTCACCTGCCATGGAAGAGAGCGACATGAGATACCGTAGCTGCCAAGGTCGCAAAGCTCAATCCATAAGCAAAAGCGAAGAAGATACTCAGGTGAATTTTACTGTAATCATCATATCCTTGCTGGTTGAATTTGAAATTTGTCTCATTCAGGACTAATCCGACGTTGTATTTGCCTCCGTTAGCATCAAACACGCTCGGCGAGATAATAGGGAACTGCTTGGCTTTGAACGCATTTGTCCAGTAGGCAATCGGGGTCAACACGTAGAGTGTGAGAAAGAAACCGACGCTTATGTTTATAATTGCAAACCCGGGGTAGGCTAACGGCGAAAAATTGAAGGCAGCAATGGTAGCCCAATCCAGGGCGAAGGAGCCAATACCAAGGCCACTACGTCCGGACCCGATTTGTTGTGCTGTGACTGAGTCCTTCCATATCCAACATACAAAGGATAGGGCAGTTATGGATGGAAACAGATAGTTTGGAACGACATAATAGGCAAAACTCGATACGAGGACTACGAGGAAGAACTGCAGCCTCGTCAATCCTCGTTTGGGCCTGACCTCCTCCTCATGTAATGTCCTGAAATTCCAAAAAAGATGGACTCTTGACAAGGAAAGAAATAACCTTAAAGAACGAAGAAAATGAAGTAGCAGTCTAAGAGGCATACCTGAAGAGAGAGACCTGGATCAGGTTCGCTGGCCACCACATGTACGGCGAATCAACAAGGAACTTCCGGAAAATCCCTGCCCATCCATATCCAAGCATCTGCAATTTTTGGTACATTTGGTTTTACCATGGAAGGTGAATAATCACAGGAGCAAGTAGACATCAACATTAATGATTGTGAAGCCCCAGGCCAAGAGCAATAACTAACGAATGTACCTGTGTAGTCAGTGTGAGTAATATAGCTGCTAGAGGATGAATATGACGGCGATAGAAGGCCATGACAATGGTAATGATGTAGACGGCATACACGCCGCCCGAGCCCGCATTTGCGAATATGGTTATCAGGACGTGTTCCTTCAGGTTGAAGGGTCCCGGATTCAATGAGAATGAATATTTTGTTCCTGGGATGCGAACAGCTTTCTTCGGTAGAACTGCTGCCATAAGTTTTCCCAGAGGAAGTACCACAATCTGAGCAGAAGTCGATGTCAAAGTGAGCGAGTTTTGGCGGTAGGAGAAGAACTGATTTAAAAAGGCCAGAGTTGTGCATGCGCTGATCCCCAAAACCCATGTTCGAAATGTCAAGCAGGGCAAGGTCGGATCGTCCTCAATCGAAACAGTCAATCTCACTTCCTCGATTGGAGAATCGTTCAAGTCATCTGCAGATCATTCATCATCCACTAGTGAATGAGTGTTGAAAGCAACTCGGCAATAGTTTATAAAAGTTCCAACGGAAGATGGGTTATGTGATGTTTTCGATGTCGGAGAACCGACATAAAAAGTTCGCTAAAGAAAGATTCATTCACCAGAATTTTCGATGTTCTGACCATCAGGTTCAACCATCTTGGGCTTGTGAGAGAGTGAAATCCCAGAGTCATCATCCGGTTGCTCCATTCTTGATAATCTTGTTTTTCACTTTCTAAGAAGAAGGTCTTGACGCGCCATGGAAATGCTAGTCTCTTATAGCATCTGCCGGCAAGCGAAATACTGGTTGAGGTAAGTTTAAGGTTGTCAACTTCGCATGGATTCAACTGAGATGTCGGGTTGATTCATGCCTTCATTTTCAGGAGTCTCAACTATGTACAGCTGGCCATGATGGATCACACTCGGACTCTCAAGAATTCAGTCCAGGGAGAGAATCGAACAGAATCTGCAGATTCCTCTTTCGGAAGTCAACAAGTTTACGAGATGACAAAAAAGGCAAAGAAATATGAAACGGCCTTATCCACTACCACTAGTTTTGATAAGGTGAGGTCTTGTAAAGAAAAAGGAATCAAATGTTTCCTATTTCATTTTAAATATTTCCTAGTTCAGCGTTTCCTAATTTGATATTTCCTCGTTTAAGGTTTCCTATTTTTATGTTTCCTAGTTTAATATTTTCTAGCTTGTCCTTGCCTATGTAAACAAAAGGTGAGCTTTCAGTTGCATGGAGAGGGGATTTTTGATTCAATGGCATATGAGAATTTCTCTTCGGTTTTTATTCAATTCGTTGGCGGTGAACCTTCAAGTTCTTGATTCTTGGTTGGATGGAGAATGCAACCCTTTATGCCTTGGTGGAGAACTTTCTAAATTTTTGTACTTGGCTAGTGGAGTAATAATTTATATCTTGGTGCTGAACAATTCTGTCCCAAAGCTCTTTCTTCGCAAGCACATCAAACCCTTTTCTTTGTGTCTATTTCATTCCACAGTCTCACCCGATCTCACTACGCATCAAGTTGGTCTGAGCAGTGACGAGGGGTTCAAAGCCACTCCTTGGGTGTCCATCTTCTGGCACTTTGTCCTCACGGTTGCGGTCCCTTGGTGGTGGCTCGAGGACGGTGATGGCCCGAGGTTGCATCCTAGGGCAGTTTTGCGAGGTCGTAAAGCCCTGAATAGAGGGAGAGGGAGGGTCAGGGTGATGCGGGCAAATGTCCCACATCATGCAACTAGCAGGCAAGAGTCCTACAAGTAGATGTCTCAAGAGTTTATAACGGCATGGATTGCCTCTCCTATCACGCGCTTTTCTTATGAGTCCTTTATCTATGTGGCACGGCCGGTATTAATGTGGACAATTTCAATATATTTTTTTTAATTTTCCATTTTTGGCCAACGAGAGTCGCTGGCCAACCCCTTCGATCACAGATGAGGGCCTTGCGACTCTCGCCGACTGCTGACTGCAAGTGAGGGTCGTGACCCTCGCTCGAGACTGGTAGGCGTGAGGGCCCCAAAGTCCTCGCCCATCGCCACGGGGTTCACAACCCTCACCCAATGGCCAACGAGGACTCTTGCTTGTGACTAGCTAGAGTCGACCAGAGACCCTTGCCGGACTTGATAAAAAAAAGGAAAAGGAAAAATAAAGAAGAATATTATAAAAAAAATTCAAAGTTTCTTAAAAAATTCAAATTTTTTTCAAAAAATTGTAAATAAAAGTTGCTGTGGCCAGTGCCGGCCATCCTACATGTCACTGCTAGCGTCAAAGTCAGCGATTTTCAATTAAAATTAACCGGATGGATTCAATTGAAAGAATATATAAAGGTATAAGATTCAATTGACAAAATTGAAATATTTAAGACTAAATTTGTCAAATTATAATAGATTTAGGATTTTTTTTGGATGATTTTCCCATGTCTTTTTTTTTTGGTTGATTTTCCCATGTCTTGCGAGGCATCATTATCTGACTTTTGTATAACAAGCTTTGTCTTCTTTCCTTGTCACTACTATCCCCTTCCATATCCTTCCCTTCAAGGTCAGTTTCGCATATTGTGTCGGTGGCGTTGCGAGTGTTACTATGGTTTGTTGTGGGGAGAAGTGCAAAAAAAGTCCTAAACCTATTACATCAGTACAAATTTAGTCGTAAATAATTTTCTGGTGCAAATTAAGTCTTAAACCTTTGCATTGGTACCAATTAAGTGATAAACCTTTTATTGGTGCTAATTCAATCCTAAATATTTTGTATATACGCTAATTGAGCTACTCCGACTAATTTTGGCCAAAAATGGCTGACATGGACATTGATTGTCCTACGTGGAGTGACAAACACTAACTTGGATATTTTTTATTAATCTATAATTTTAAATAATTTAAAACATTTTTTTAAAATTATTTAAAATATAAAAAAAATTAAAAAAATCACGTTAACGCAAGCCGTGCCACGTAAAACAATTGACGTTTGCACCAATGATTTTCGATCAAAATTGACCAAATTGACTCAGTTGGCATAAATGCAAAATATTTAGGATTAAATTGGCTCTAATGCAAAATATTTATGATTGAATTGACACCAATAAAAATAGGACTAAATTGGTACCAATGCAAAAAAATTGGGACTGAATTGGCTCCAAAAAAAGTTTAGGACTGTATTGACACTAGTGCAATAGATTTATGACTTTTTTGACACTTTTCCCGTTTGTTGTGCTGTAGTTTTATTGTGAAGCATTGCAGTTTGTGTATTTTTGATGATACGTGCTTCACTCCACGCCTAAAATTAGCAATTCTTTGCATGACTTGTATACACATCGTGCAGTAATTAAGGGTGCTCGATTCGAACTTAGTTCTGTATGGGTCAACCCCATTATATATAACCACTGGAGCTGCATTTGATCATCCGGATTTCTAGTCAAGATAGGACTGGATAAGATAAGATAAGAAATCCAATGATTTGATCAAATCCTATCTCCTGTTTCGTGAGCGGTGGATTAAAAATCGGATATTTTTATTTCCTATCCTATCTATTGTTTGATAAAAGCGAGATATCAGTTATAATGATTCTTAACTTGTACCATGCTCGATGGTAACTTCATCATTGACCTGTTTTGCAAAGTTGAGAGGATAGTCTCGGCCGATCTTTGCAATCTTTAATTCGCTATGGTTTGTGTTTTGCTTTTCTTGGTGAGAGATCTCCTCCGGCTTGAGAACCAAATTCCTTATTTGGTTTTGCAGAGGCTATTTGATATGTCTGTTAGATTCGGAAATGATGGCCTCTCCTTTGCCGAGCTTGCCTTTGGGTTCTTCAACTACATGTTGCAGAGATCGGTACATGTTTTGGAGAAGTTCTACGATAAAGAAGGTCTGCATTTGTTCGAGTTGTTCCGCATGAGCTATATCCCTGATTGCAAGGAGGAAGTAAGGTGGCCAAGCAGATTGCTTAACCTGATTCAATGCACGAAGAAGCTCGACCAAGCCGTAGTCAAGTTCAGGCCGAGGAAAACTCACAGCATCTTGGACATCAAATTCAGAAACGGCCTCGAGATTCCCATCTTTACTATTGACGACTTTAGGAGCTCTTTGTTCCTTAAGTTTGTTGCTTGCTATCCAAGTACATCTCAATCAATGCCACTTTTATGGGGTGTCTCATCAAAACACCTGTTGATGCTGGCTCCTTTGGAGAACACAATATTGTCGTGAAGTATTTTGGGACGGACGATGAAGTTGTCCGCTTTTTCAATAATGTCGGGAAAGACGGGTGTTTGATTTCCATGGGAGCAATATGCCCAAGATCTTTGAGGAAGTGAACGAGTATTATCAGAATGATCGTCATGTCTGATGGCTAGGTTCAGGCACACGTACTTCAGCACTCCATGGTCCTTCATGGTGGCTGTGGTAGCTGTGATGCTTCTGCTGCTCACCATAATTCAGTCTTTGTATAAGATTTTTTATAATTAGAGACCCCCATCAGCAGCCTTGCCTTCACCGGAGAAGCGGCTCGCCACAACCAGAGTGGTTGTTGGGAAAAAAAGACAGCGGATAAAGCTTTTCCTCCTTGACTAAACCTGTGAGAAACCGATTCGAGCACAATTAATGGAAATATGCGAGTTGAAAGAAAAATAACACCAGAATTTTAACGTGGAAAACCCGTTCAATGTGAAGGATAAAAACCATGAGACCGATCATGGAGTCTACCCGAATCTCCACTATATATCAATCGTTTGGGTACACAAACTCGCTAAATACAACGACAATAAAATCCCAAAGCTATAAGTGGAGATCAAGCAGCAACAACACATTAAACGAGAGAACCGGATGAAAATCACCCCCAAAATATGCAGTCCCGAAATACCCACGAACAGCTACAGTAAATACCTTCAAATCACGATCCAACCGTACAGAATCAAGAACAACAAATCTTGAAGCTGCTGTCAAAATTTCCCAATTGGACCACGAGAAGACCTCCGATCGTTGATTTGATCTTCGATGGACGCCTAGAAAAACTGCAGTATTTTTCTGCGTTTTTGTTTTTGCTCCTCTCGGTGGCTTCTCTCTCTCTCTCTCTCTCTCTCTCTCTCTCTCTCTCTCTCTCTCTCTCTCTCTCTCTCTCTCTCTCTCTCTCACACACGTGTTTTCTGCTAGTTGCTACTGCTGCCCTAGGTATCAATTAAAAACAAAGGGCAATGGGCTGGACTTGCTTTTAAAAAAGCCCAACAATGGTGACCTGATGCAGCTAGATAGGCAGCCCGATATGGGAGAGGCAGTTGGGTGTGGCAGAGAGGCGGATAAGGCATAGTGGAGAGGGAGTGGCTTGAGTGGTGGATAAGAGAAATCTTATCTAGCTCTATCCCACCCTCCCCCCGGGATTATTTTATCCCCCTATACCCCCTTTATCCAATCTTGAGCAATTACCAAACACAGGGTATGATTAAATATATCATATCCGGGGACGGCCAAATGCAGCATGTGAGTTTGCTCCAATGATCACTCTTCTTACTTGGGAAGAGGGAGGTAGGGGTCTGAATACCCATTTTCAGGGGAAGTTGGGGGTGGAAACGTGTGAGGATGGAGCATGTATTCGCTGATCATCCCTTTCAATCGTATTATGATATTTTTAAACACGGTTACCTGATCATGTTAACATGTTGCTTCGATGAACACGGATTCAGATGCATTTCAACCTCTCTATATACGTTTAAACACAATTCTACACATCAAACAAGTCAATGAACCTTTGTCAATTCCTAGTAGGGGTCAACAAATGGTTCTAATTCAATGGATAAACCACCCAACTGGAATATCTAGTTTCTAAAACACCAAGGATGGTCTATAGGGTTCCGTTTATTTCGCGAAAAATAAATTTTGGAAGAACGATTTTCGGATTTTTAAGCGTTTGGTTCGCAAAAAATAAGCTAATCAAGGAAAATAATTTTCCACCTATGAAAAAAACACCTTCAAAAATGGGGAAAATATTTTTTTCTTTTTTGAAGAGAGAAAACATTTCCTCTCTTTCCTCCATCCACTCCTTGCCCATTTCCTTTCCTGTTAAATAACTGTTTTTAAGATCTATTTAAAAAAATCCAACCTTGTAACATTTTTTTCATTTTTATTTTATTTTTTCTTCCGCTGGCGATCGGCCATAAGCGAGGCTCCAACTCACACTTGGCCAATGAGTGAGGCCTGGCCTCGGTGACCTCTATCTTGGCCCAAACGAGGCTGAGCTAGAGTCCATTGAGGTTCGATCTTCCTGGTCAACCACGAAGCCTCGCCAATGTCAGGCCATCGCCATGGCCGGCGATCAGTGGAGGAAGAAAAAAATAAAATAAAAAAGAGAAAAATGTCAAAAAATTACAAAAAAGAAATTAAGAATAAAACAATTATTTAAAACATAAAACTATTTGAAAAATCGAAATTTTTCTGACCAACGGTGGAAGATATTTTTCAGTTCGTTTGTAGGTTCAGCTAAACAATGGAAATCATAATTTTCCTGAAAAATAACTTTATAAAAAAATTTCAAAAACTTCATATTTTTCATGACATATATAAACGGAACATAAATTATTGCTCCAGTGTATATTGTCAATATATTTTATTCATTCGCTATATGATTTCTTGGTTGCTTTTCCATTAATGAACTTGAGATAGAAATTAATGCTCATTTTTTTTTTTTGGGGTCAGAAAATTAATGTTCATTGAGTTCGCTACAAATTTGCACGTGAAACGTTTGATCCGACTAACATGATCATGGGAAATTACAGAAGTATTTCTTGTCAAGAAAATGCCCCTGATATTGTCCAAAATTGGAAGTCTTGTATAGGTGATGGTCCGCAAAGTTTCCCTTTATTTTCTTGAAAAATAAATAAATTTAAAATTATTTTTCTAAAATTGATCGCTTTTTGTATAGCTTGCAAAAATTAATAAATGATTATTATTGTCCATGAAAATATTCACACATAAATTGTTGCCTATAACAAAATATTTTTTACTGGCTAATTATTTTAAACAGTAAAAGCAATCATTTTTATGATAATATTTTTCAAAGCATTTATTTTTATGGAAATAAGCGGAACCAAAATATGATTTAATTCTCTCTTCGCACAGCCAACGAGGCCCAACGGGCCTTGCTCTTTACCTTCTTGGTTGCTAGTGATCGATGCGTCGCGAGCCTAGCAAGTTCTTTCTCGTGCAAAATACTATCTTGAATTACACTAATCATATCGAAAAATCTTTGCAATTTTCAGTTTGGCATGTGCTATATATGTCAGTTTGGAATAAATAGGTTGAACTCAAATATGAATCATTATTTCCGGCAAAATTACGATTTTAAGACTCGTGCCATGTAATATCGCATGCTGTGTTAAATATATTGTTTACTTTTTGTCCGAGTTAAATATACTGTTTGACAGCCGCAACTTCTCGGCTCTATTATTTTTTCGGCTTTGATTAAAAAATTGCATAAAACGGGAAAATTACCAAAAAAGTTCTATATCTATTGTAATTGTGTCAATTTAGTTTTAATTTTTTTTGTCGATTTAATCTTAAGTATTTTGCAATTATGTTATTTCAATGCATCCGGCGAATTTTAGTAGCTGCCATTGACGTGAACGATGGCCGACCCACGATATAATGTTCCAATATATTTTTTAATATTTTTATAATCTTCTCTTTTCTTTTTTCCCCCATTCCTCTCTCCTCCCTTCTTCTACCTCCAGTCGAGTCGACAGACCTCGGCGACCAACGGCCGACGAGGAAGCGATGGCGAGGTTGAGCCTCGCCACCTCGCGAGCCCAGATCTGGAGTACAAATCTAAGAAAGCAATTGAAACATTCACCGGACATTTAAATCCAGCTCTCACAGCATGTCCGTGTATCGACATGCTGATCCTCAAGGACCCAACATTAGCAAGAGCAGGCAAAGTCGTGACCAAGGTGATGGAGTCAAGCATCTATCCTTCCTCCTGCATGAGCAAAACCAACTGAAGCGCAGGAGCCCAACAATTCTGAGCATAACCAGAAATTATCGTACGTATTGCAAACTTGCAAGAGACCAAGTCTCTATGCGGCAATCTATCAAACATCTTGTACGCCTCCCCAATCTGCCTACACATCGCATACATATTACCAAACCCAGTCATGGCAAACACATTGAAGGCGAACCCATTAGACACCAGCTGTCCATGAATCTCCTTCCCTCTCCTAAGGTCTGCACTGTCCCGGGCAAGGAAGCGCTGGTGAGGTTGCGCGAGGTCGCCTTGCCTCGGCGAGCGGCTGGAGGTGAAAGAAGGGAGGGGAAGGAAGGGAAGGGGAAGGGAAAAAATAAAAGAAAAGAAAAGAAAAGAAATTAAAAAACAAAATAAAAAACATCAGAAGTGTCAGTCCATCAAAAAATTATACTAAAATATCATAATTATAAAATATTTAAGATTGAATCGACAACAAATATGTTCGAAGTATAATTATAATAAATTTAAGACTTTTTTAATAATTTTTTCAACAATAGATTGAGAGAGAGAGAGGCTATTGATTGGACCCCCGCCGCTTGGTGCACGGTGCATGCTGAAGATTTTGTCCAAAAGGAACTTATAAAAACGTGGGTAGATGTAGATTTTGCTCGGAGGAATTGTACTTTTGACTTTTTGGTTTTTGCATTATTATTTTAACTTAGAGGTGCATGTATTTTGACTTTCTTAGTAATCTGAAAAACATCCCAAAAAATTATAAACCGTTTATATCGATACCAATTTAGCCTTAAATATTTCAATTAGATTAATTTAGCCCTGAATCTTTTTACATTGGTACAAATTTAGTCTATCCGTCAATTGAGGCCAAAAATCGTTGACATTGATGTCAACAACTATACCTAGTACTGTCGGCGCTGATGTAGACATTTTTATATAATTTTTATTTTTTTTTTAGTTTTTCCTTTGTCTTTTTCTTTCGCATCTTTTTTTGCCGGTGGCTAGCTAGCCAACTAGATCGGCTACCGGTGATGGCTGGCCTTGCTTGTGTGAGGGTCCCCTCGCTGGCTATTGGCAAATAGTAATGGGAAAGAAAAAAAGGAGGGGAAAAAAGGAGAAAAATAATAATAAAATATATTTAAAAAGTTCGCATCAGTGGCGGCAGTGTCACGTAGAATGTTTGACGTCCAGATCAGTTATTTCTGATCTTAATTAGTCGGATTGATTGAGTTGGTACCAATACAAAGGTTTAATATTAAATTGGTCCAATTCAAACATTTAAGATTGAATTGGTACCAATGCAATAGGTTTTTGGTACATTGTTCTAATAATCTTAATTAGTGAAAAATTTGACAATTTTTAAATACTTTTTCCATAATTTATTTTAAAATTGGAATAATAATTCTGATTTTGACCAGAAAAGGAAAAAGCCAAAAGGAGAGCAGGACCAAGGTAACCGCAGAAATCACGTTTTGCCTACGAGCTGCATATTCTCCAGAGGACCCTTCTTGTGTGTGGCCTGGAAAGAAGACGAGGCATTTCATAGATTTCCGGTTCAAAGTCCTTTAACCAAAAGAAAGCAAAATGGAAATTTCTTCCTAAAACAAAGCCTCCAGGGAAGAACAAGGACGTGCTTCCCATTTCTGCTTCGGTACTTTGGGGTGTCCAACTCAAATTCTCACATTCTGTTTCTCCGAAGCACACGAGCAGCAGCGATTCTCTTCTTAATTTTCGTTCGCTCCCGCCTTTGTGCGTCTTCCAAAGGGCCCTCTCGATTTCGTGTTCTTGCCAAGGCGGACCTACGTTTCGTTACTAGACAAAATTTATAGCAAGATTGGCATGATGCAGGCTGTTAAGGTCATTCATGTTAGGACAATCTGAGCAGAAGCAAGTGTTTGTTCTCATTACGGTTCTACTTAACCATGGACATTAACTTATATGATGCTGATCTGTTCATCAAATTTACGGTTGCAGTGAAAAATAAGACCGAAAGACATGCACATTTCAAGATCTATTTCGTTTTCTTCTTTTACACTGGAAGATTTGACAGCATAAGTATCCCTAGGCAGTGAGCATGTTGTGAGTAGTGCAGACTTCACTGGCCTGAATGCCCGGAGCGGTAGGACAACTAGCGAGAGGGCAGTGGTCATCCAATTCCAGACCCCACCAGTTTATCCCATTGATGTTCCTTATCTGCAATGTGAAATAGCAAAGTATGGCCATGAAGGCGACACCGGCGTCGAGCCCAGCCGACAAAATGTAGTTGTGCCTTGCCCACCAACTTTTGTACCTCCTGTACACATATATGTTGAAGAAAACTCCGACAGTTATCCAACATATGTAATTCACAGATGTTCCCGGTAGCATATTCCCCGCGCCACTTATGATGATGGGCATGTTAATGAGCCTTATCCATTTCTTCTCGGGAAACACTCGAGAGAGGATCCAGACCGGGACCGGAGCGAGAATCCCGATGAGGAAGAAATAGTTCATCTTGTTGTATAGCCCAAGGCGGCCGAACATCCTGAGTGGTCCGACCACGCCCCAAATGACGGAGGCATTGTAAAACACGTCGTACCCGGGGCACGTCCACGGGCTTCCCTTGGGCAATTTGGACGTCTCACACATGTGATCCACAGATGTGAGGAGCCACCAGGCCGTGCCAAAGTAGACTGAAGATGCGACTACGGTCCCCACCAGCTTCATTCAGGAGAAATAAGTGGACGTTAGTTCCTACCTTTTGAATGTGCATAATTATCCGGAAACAGTAGTAAGCATAATATGATGCATTGTGATTTCAAATATCGAAACTCGGAAATTACCTGAACAACGAACATTGACTTAGGTGGGATTTTCATGTAGTGGCCCAACTTAAAGTCCGAGAGGAAAGTTATCGCCTGCACCATGCTTATATAACCATATGTCTTGAATGCCACATTTGCCAGAGGCCTTCCAGGATATATGAAACCGATTATCAGCTCCGTGATGACATTCAATCCGGGTTGCTGAACACGAAAATGAGATGTCTCGTCAATAACAAGAGGAGATTATCGTTAGAAGACCGGGAGCGATTTATATCCACTACACCTGGTTTGTGGTGGCCGTGATTACTCCAATTGGCAATAGGAAGAATACAGCTAGAAAGAGTGCTAGGAGGACTCCCCAGTATGGAAGTTGAAGCTGTCTGCCAAATCCTTCACAAGCAAGCATGGCGAGTCCCGTCATTATCAGCATCAGCGAATAGAACCACCATTGTGGGACAGCATCATAGTTCTTCTTCATCAGTCTAGTATGCACGTCATCAAACTTATCCCGGAAAGTTGCCTTTGTTTGTTGCCACATAGTCCTGTAAGTGGAATATTAGGCGCCACCAACTCCGTAATCCTCATGGTTTTTATCATTCAATTACTAAATGCTATTCTGTTATACTGCAAAAGAAAGAATAGAGGTAGTTCTCTGTCCATTCAATGATACTCATGATCAGCAGATTCAGCACAAGAGTAAGTAGCATTCACCTGCCATGGAAGAGAGCAACATGAGATATTGTAGCTGCCAAGGTCGCAAAGCTCAATCCATAAGCAAAAGCGAAGAAGATACTCAGGTGAACTTTACTGTAATCATCATATCCATGATGATTGAATTTGAAATTTGTGTCGTTCAGGACTAAGCTGACGTTGTATAATTGTCCATCAGCGGCAAACACATGCGGTGAGATAATAGGGAACTTCTTGGCTTCAAATGCGTTGATCCAGTAGGCAATAGGAATCAACACATAGAGGGTGAGGAAGAAACCGACGCTTATGTTTATAATTGCAAACCCTGGATAGGCTAGTGGAGATCCATTCCAAGCAGCAACAGTAGCCCAATCCAGGGCAAAGGAGCCAATACCTAGACCCCTACGCCCGGACCCTATTATTTGCGCTGTGACCGAGTGCTTCCATATCCAACATACAAAAGATAGGGCAGTTATGGATGGAAACAGATAGTTTGGGACGACATAGTAGGCGAAACTCGATACGAGGACTACGAGGAAGAACTGCAGCCTCGTCAATCCTCTTTTGGGCCTGTCCTCCTCCTCATGCAATGCCCTGAAAGCTCAAAGGAAGTGCACTCTTGACAAGGAAAGAAGTAGCTGTAAAAGAAAAAAAAAAAAAAGTAGCAGTCTTAGAGGCATACCTGAAGAGAGAGACCTGAACCAGGTTTGCCGGCCACCACATGTATGGCGAATCAACAAGGAACTTCCGGAAAATCCCCGCCCACCCATATCCAAGCATCTGCAAATTTTCATGCATTTCGTTACGCCATGGAAGATCGATAATCACAGTAGCTCGTAGACAGAGCAAGAAAACATGAACAACTAATGACTGCCAAACCCGAAGCCAAAAGTGGTTACTAAAGAATATACCTGTGTAGTCAGTGTCAGCAACATAGCTGCTAGTGGATGAATATGACGGTGATAAAAGGCTATGACAATGGTGATGATGTTGATAGCGTACACGCCACTCGAGCCCGCGTTGGCAAATATGGTTATCAGGACATGTTCCTTCAAGTTGAAGGGTCCTGGATTCAATGAGAAGGACCAATTTGTTCCCGGGACATGAACCGCTTTCTTCGGGAGAACTGCCGCCATAAATTTTCCCAGAGGAAGTACCACAATCTGAGCAGAAACGGAAGTCAAAGAGATCGAGTTTTGGCGGAAGCCAAAGAACTGATTTAGAAAGGCCAGAGTTGCGCATGAGGTGATTCCCAGAAGCCATGTTCGAAATGTCAAGCAGGGCAAAGTCGGATCGTCCCTAATCGAAACGGTCAACCTCACTTCCTCAATTGGAGAATCATTTGCTTCATCTGCAGGAAATTCATCATCCACTAGTGAATAAATGTTGAAAGTAACTGGGCAACAATTTATGAAAGTTTCAGTGACAGATGGTCTATGTACTACTGCTCAATGCTCATGCCATTCAACTTCGAAACTGCTTTTACAACCGGTTCTGAGACCTGCTTTTGCTCAGGAGTTAAAGGCCATTATGTTAACACGCACACTGACTCATAGGCTTGGTCATGTTTCAACAGATGCAGATGCAAATAGTAAGTTGAGTTCTAAGCAGGGCACTCTCTCTGAAATTTAAACTCCTACGACTGACTTGCGGCAAAAATTATACTAATTACGAAGTTCACAGTTGAATTGCTAAAGAAGTTGCTCTATCTCGAAATCCAACATCAAAAGTTCACTAAAGAAAGATTCATTCACCAGAATTCTCGATGTTCTGACTATCAGGTTCAAGCTTCTTGGGCTGATAAGAGAGTGCAACTCCAGAGTCATCACCCGGTTGCTCCATCTTGATCAGTGAAAATGTTGTTTTCCGCTTTCTAAAGAAGAAGGGCTCAACACTCCATAGAAATCCTAGTCTCTTATAGCAACTGCCAGGAAGAGCAATATGGGTCAAGGCGCGTTTAATTTTGTCATCTTCGCATGAGTTCAACTGATATGTGGGGTTGCGTTTTGCTTTCATTTTCAGTTGGCTGAACTATACAGCTGGTCATGATGGACAACTCCCTCGGACTCAGAAGTACAGTTCAAGGAGAGAATGTTGGTGATCTGATTCTTTAGGGACCTCTCTAAGTTGCTGTTGGATGGGGGAATCGAGAAGAATTCGCAAAGATCCCTCTCTTGGAAGTCAACAAGTCATGTGAAGATATAAGACAAGAAATCCCGAGCTGACCACTTGTTGGGTAGTCCCACATCGGTTGTGGAAGGGGCTGGTGGTCGGTTTATAAGTGTGAGGGAAAGCCTCAACCTTTGAGCTAGCTTTTGGGTTGAGAGAGGCCCAAGACCTCCCAACACTGGTATCAGAGCCCAGGTTACCAACAAGTCTGTGTGACACCCCAAAAGTCACACGGGAGAGCGGGTTGTCGCGGCCTCCGACCCATGGCCCGATGTGTGAGGGGGAGATTGGTATCAGAGCTAGAGTTGAGATTCTAGTATTAGATGGAGAATACGAGTGGCACTATGTTTAAGTTAAATGCCTCGAATTACTCAATATGGAAGCCTCGGATGGAAGACGTATTATATTGCAAAGATTTGTATGATACGGTCGAAGGCAATGAAGCTAAAGGAGATACGGAAGATAAAGAGTGGGAGCGAATGAATCGGAAGACGGTTGGGTTTATCCGACAATGGATTGATGATAGTGTGTTTCATCATGTTGCTCAAGAAACGAAGGCGGATACTTTGTGGAAGAAATTGCAAGATCTCTATGAGAGGAGAACTCCACAAAATAAAGCTCTTCTAGTGAAAAGACTTGTGAACTTGAGATACAAGGAAGGGAGTAGCATGACGGAGCACTTGAGTGAATTTCAAGATGTTGTAAATCAATTGACAAATCTTGAGATTGACCTTGGTGATGAATTGCAATCTTGTTTATTGCTTGGTACACTTCCTGATAGCTGGGACACCTTGGTTGTGGCGTTAAATAATTCTGCTCCTTATGGTGTGCTTTCTATGAGCATGGTTAAAGAAAGCTTGTTCAATGAAGAAACAAGGAGGAAAAGTTTGAATTATGCTTCCAAATCGGAAGCGCTTGTTGTAGAACATAGAGGCAGAAGTCAGTCAAGAAAGTTTCAAAGTAATGACAGGGGCAAGTCAAGAGGAAGATCGAAGTCAAGGCCGAGGAGAAGTGTGAAGTGCTACAACTGTGGCAAAATGGGACATTATGCCAAAGAGTGTTGGCAACCGAAGAGAGATAAATCCCATGATAGAAATGGAGATAAAAAGAAAGAAGAAAATCAGCCTACAACAGCAGTTGCAGCTGACGGTGATATTGTGTTCATTTGTGATGACGGTTATGTAAATCTCACATGCCAAGATTCTAGCTGGGTTGTTGATTCTGCAGCTTCTTATCATGTCACTTCACGTCGTGACTTCTTTACATCCTATTGCAGCGGTGATTTCGGTTGTGTTAGGATGGGAAACAGTGGTGTTTCCAAGGTTATTGGCATGGGAGATGTTTATCTGGAGACTGATATGGGATGTACTTTACTTTTGAAAAATGTGAGACATGTTCCAGATATTCGACTTCACTTGATCTCCACAGGTGCCTTAGATGACGATGGTTATTGTAATTCCTTCTATGATGGCAAATGGAAATTGACTAAAGGCTCTATGGTGATGGCAAAAGGCAAGAAGACATGCAGTCTTTATATCATGCAAGAAAATTTGATGCGACAAGAGGTAAATGCAGTGGAGGATTCATCAGTTGATATATGGCATATGAGACTTGGTCATCTTAGCGAGAAGGGACTTGAAACTCTTGCTAGGAAGAATCTTCTATCATTAAAGGAGAAAAATCTGACGGAGTGTACTCATTGCCTCACGGGTAAGCAACATCGATTCTCATTTCATAGTTCGTCTCCACACACAAAATCTGATGTACTTGATTTAGTTCACACTGATGTTTGCTGCATGGATGCTAGAACACTTGGTGGTGCATTGTATTTTGTCACATTTATTGATGACTGCTCTAGAAAAGTGTGGGCTTTTGCTTTGAAATCAAAAGATCAGGTGCTTGCAGCCTTCAAACAATTTCATATCAGTGTTGAAAGGGAAACAGGGAAAAAGCTGAAATGTGTTCGGGCTGACAATGGTGGTGAATATAGAGGACCGTTTGAACATTACTGCAGGGACTATGGTATCAAGCTTGAGAAGACTGTTCCGAAAACACCACAGCATAATGGAGTAGCAGAGAGAATGAACCGGACGATTAATGATCGGATTCGGTGTATGCTGTCTCATGCGAAATTACCTAAGCCATTCTGGGGCGAAGCGATGAGAACGGCAGTTGACTTGATAAATCTATCTCCATCAGTTCCTCTTAAGGGAGATGTTCCACAAAGAGTATGGAGTGGGAAAGATGTCTCCTACAGTTATCTGAGGGTGTTTGGATGCCGGGCATTTGTGCATGTTCCAAGAGATGAAAGGTCCAAGCTTGATAACAGGTCTAAACAGTGTATCTTCTTGGGTTATGGACATGAAGAGTTTGGCTACAGATTATGGGATCCAGCTACAAAGAAAGTCATTAGAAGCCGATATGTGGTATTCTTTGAGCATCAGACCATTGAAGACATAGACAAGTTAGAGAAGCCAAAGAATGCAGCTCAACACAGTGTCAGTTTTAGCCCAAATCCTCCTACCGTATTGGGTGAAAATCACGGGGGAGAAGTGCAGGGAAATCATGAAGTAGATGAATCCTCACAGAATGTTAGTTCTTCAGCTGAGACAGGTGAAACAGTTGAGACAGAACAATCAGTTGAGCAAGAGCAAACAGTTGAGCAAGAAGAAGCAGTCCAACCTCAAGTTAGAAGATCAGATAGAGAGCGTAGACCTTCACAAAGATATCAGCCACATGAGTATGTGCTACTTACTGATGCAGGAGAGCCTGAAACTTATGAAGAAGCTATGTCATGCGATCAAAAGAATAAGTGGCACGAAGCTATGCAAGATGAGTTCAAATCTTTGCATGAGAACCATACATTTGAGTTGGTGAAGTTGCCTAAGGGCAAGAGGACACTCACAAATAAGTGGGTGTATAAGTTAAAGACAGACGAAAGTAGTTTGAAGCCACGATACAAGGCTAGGCTTGTTGTGAAGGGTTTTCGTCAGAAGAAAGGAATCGACTTTGAAGAGATTTTTTCACCGGTAGTGAAAATGTCTTCTATTAGAGTTGTTCTTGGTTTGGCCACCAGTTTGAATTTAGAAATCGAACAACTTGATGTAAAGACAGCTTTTCTTCATGGAGACCTAGAAGAAGAGATATACATGGAGCAACCAGAGGGTTTTAAGGTTAAAGGCAATGAGCATCTTGTATGTAGATTGAGAAAAAGTCTATATGGTCTCAAGCAAGCGCCAAGACAGTGGTACTTGAAGTTCGATTCATTCATGGAAGCTCATGGATATGGTAAGACCATTTCAGACTCTTGTGTCTTTATGAAAAGATTCTCAGATGATGATTTTATTATCCTCCTGCTTTATGTGGATGATATGTTGATAGTTGGGCATGATGCTAACAAAATCAAAAGCTTGAAAAGTGAGTTGAGTAAAGCTTTTGCGATGAAGGATCTAGGGCCGGCTAAACAAATACTTGGCATGAGAATCACTCGTGATAGGAAGAATAGAAAACTATGGCTATCTCAGGAGAAGTATATTGAAAAGGTGCTTGAAAGATTCAATATGAGCTAGCTTTTGGGTTGAGAGAGGCCCAAGACCACCCAACACTGGTATCAGAGCCCAGGTTACCAACAAGTCTGTGTGACACCCCAAAAGTCACACGGGAGAGCGGGTTGTCGCGGCCTCCGACCCATGGCCCGATGTGTGAGGGGGAGATTGTTGGGTAGTCCCACATCGGTTGTGGAAGGGGCTGGTGGTCGGTTTATAAGTGTGAGGGAAAGCCTCAACCTTTGAGCTAGCTTTTGGGTTGAGAGAGGCCCATTGTTGGGTAGTCCCACATCGGTTGTGGAAGGGGCTGGTGGTCGGTTTATAAGTGTGAGGGAAAGCCTCAACCTTTGAGCTAGCTTTTGGGTTGAGAGAGGCCCAAGACCACCAACACTGGTATCAGAGCCCAGGTTACCAACAAGTCTGTGTGACACCCCAAAAGTCACACGGGAGAGCGGGTTGTCGCGGCCTCCGACCCATGGCCCGATGTGTGAGGGGGAGATTGTTGGGTAGTCCCACATCGGTTGTGGAAGGGGCTGGTGGTCGGTTTATAAGTGTGAGGGAAAGCCTCAACCTTTGAGCTAGCTTTTGGGTTGAGAGAGGCCCAAGACCACCCAACACTGGTATCAGAGGCCAGGTTACCAACAAGTCTGTGTGACACCCCAAAAGTCACATGGGAGAGCGGGTTGTCGCGGCTTCCGACCCATGGCCCGATGTGTGAGGGGGAGATTGGCCATGGGTCGGAAGCCGCGACAACCCGCTCTCCCATGTGACTTTTGGGGTGTCACACAGACTTGTTGGTAACCTGGGCTCTGATACCAGTGTTGGGTGGTCTTGGGCCTCTCTCAACCCAAAAGCTAGCTCAAAGGTTGAGGCTTTCCCTCACACTTATAAACCGACCACCAGCCCCTTCCACAACCGATGTGGGACTACCCAACAATCTCCCCCTCACACATCGGGCCATGGGTCGGAGGCCGCGACAACCCGCTCTCCCGTGTGACTTTTGGGGTGTCACACAGACTTGTTGGTAACCTGGGCTCTGATACCAGTGTTGGGTGGTCTTGGGCCTCTCTCAACCCAAAAGCTAGCTCAAAGGTTGAGGCTTTCCCTCACACTTATAAACCGACCACCAGCCCCTTCCACAACCGATGTGGGACTACCCAACACCACTACACCAGCTTTGATGGGGTTATTTTAGTTTTGCATCACAAGCTTTGTTGTCCCCGTCCGTCCTTCCCTTCAAGGGCACCGATTCACACGTAAGCTCTTGTGTTTCCTCTGAAGAGGTCTGGCCCTGGTGGGTTGACACGTATCATAAACGTGTAATTTGAACGGGTGAAAAATATTGTTTAAAAAGTCCTAAATTTAATGTATGGCGACTAATTCATTTCTAAATTTTTAATTGTGCCATTTTAGTCCTAAATTTTTTGATAATTTATCAATTTAATCCTAAACATTTCAATTATGTCGATTTAATCATAAACCTTATGAAGTTTTGCCAATTTAATCTTAAACCTATATTGGCGGATTGGACTACATAATTATCAAAAAGTTTGGAACTAAATAAGTAGATTTTCAAAAAAATTAAGAATGAATTGACACAATTGAAAAGTTTAATACATAATTGGTAAATTGTCAAAAGGTTGAGAACTATATTATCATAATCATAAGGACTTGAATTGGCCACCATATAACAAGTTTAAGATTTTTGGGACAATTATCCCATTTGAATGATTACACCGTGAACTGGTTAATAATTTCCTTTTGCAATCTCAATCATGAACGGTGTGATATTTTTAATATGTTTTGCTGTCGGGTAGGGATCTGCTGTCTATCAGTTTTTCCATTCTTAGATGAACCTTTCTTTGGCTTTTTCTGCCCCTTCTATTTTCATGCTGTAGTTAAGTGAATGTGAATGGTTTTACGAAAGTCTAAGCACAAAGATTGTAGGTTAGTGACCCATTTTTGCTCTTTGGCAAGTTCCTTCCCCTCTATGAAATGCTTGTGATGGACGGCACTCCACGTTGCCACTTATGTCCTAATTGAAGCGACAAGGAGTAAAATTACCAGGAAACGAACAGGGTTAGCATTCCTTTTTTTGCATTTCCTTCTCTAATAATAGAAATTGGGACGACGGCGCAATAATGATGATAGTAACGGAAAAGCTCGAGGGCAAAAATGTGCAAGTTAAGGGGACTTCATTGCATCACCTATGCTTAGCGATTTTTGGAGGTAAATGTCGGTTTGGTATAGTGTGTTAGTTGTCTTGTAACTATGTATAGTTCTATTGTGAAAGTGTTGAAATTTGTGTACTTGATGACACATAATTCACTGCAACACCTATGCTTAGCGATTTTCAACATGACTTATTTACACGCCATGTAATTAACTAAGGGTGCTAGGTTTTGAGCTTAATTATGCTCATGTCATGGACGGGTCTCACCAATGGGTATGGATCAGCTGCCTTAAAGGCACCTGCCATACCCCCATCCCCACCCTCCATAAATATTTCCCCCCTATAAAAAGGGGGAATGGAGGGTGGGGATCCCCTACCTTACAAAAAGTAAGGGGATCCGGATCCCTCACCAATTATGTACACAAAGAGCAAACGTGGTGTTCTGTGATTGACCCTTTCATCTCATTTATGACACATTTAGTTGAACAAGTCAATACGTAGCTCGCGTCAACATGATTTTAGATATATTAAAACACACACACACACACACACACATACACACACACGGTTTTTTTTTTTTTTTTTTTTTTTTTTTGTAAATGTAAGAAGTGTATTGACTAAAACCAAACGCAACTATACAGGAGTGAATCCCGACACCACAAAGAGAGACCTTGCACTCATGGTGACACTAATGAATGTCACTAAGGGTGCAAGGTGTCGTGGAATCCAAAAAGGAACACATACCCTCCAATGAACCAAAAGGAAAGGCCAAACAGTTAGCCTAAAACAGAACTCCAAAAAAACAAGGCATGAGACGACACTTAAATTAGCCAAAAAAAAAAAAAAACAGATGGGTCGATGTCCCAGCTGGTTTGCATCCTTCGGTTTCTTAGAGAGTCTTCCACATGCTTGAACGTAAGAGCCTTGTCCTTCACAACCTTTTCAAGGTGTTTCTTGATAGCTGGCAGACAAAGAGTCCGATTCCGAAAAAAGATGTGGTTCCTCTCCCTCCAAATATATGGCATAATGCACCAAATGAGAAGCGAGAAATAGATTCCTGGAAGCTTTGGCCACTTATATGCTTCATGACCCACTATAGGTTATCCTGCCAGCTTCTATTCGACCACGCCAAATTACACTTGACTTCCTAGAAAAGTGCCAGGGCACTAGTGAAACGGCAATCGAAGAAAAGATGATAAACAGAATCTGGTCTACAATTACAGGAGGCACAGGTACCAGCTGAAATTCTATTATAGTTTAGGAGCAAAACCGGGGTGGACAATCTATTCGGCGTGATTAGCCAAAGATGGAAAGAGTGCTGAGGAGCGAGGGCGCGGTTCCAAATGAAAGGATGCCATGGCACAACCTGTTCTTTGCGACGAAAATGGTCCCAAGTTGTGACGATAGAGAATACTCCAGAGGAGTGGCCAAGCCAAATAAAACGATCATTACCCTGATGATCAAGAGATGGGAGTGGCTCCGTCTAGGCGTCAATGGTGGCCGTAATATAAGAAGGGGGCCTAAAAAGGAGAAGAAGTCCAACACCGTGGCCTTATGATATATGCCCGACCGGTATATGTCCATATTAGAAAATATCTTATTGAGAGGCCTTCTCTGATTCCAAGAGTCAAACCAAAAAGAAACCTTCCAACCGTTGTTGAGCCACCATTTGAAATGATGTCGACAATCTAACCGAAGGTGAAGGATTTTTTTTTTTCCAAACGTAGGAACAAAACGCTGGTTTAGTAGCTATCTAGAAATTCTTGATCTTTAAGAAAGTAGAGTGGATCCATTTGCACCATAAGTATTCCTTATCACAAATGTGTTTGAGCATAACCGTCTTATCGCAATCACTAAGCCTCCGGATGCCAAGGCCCATTTTCTTCTTAGGGAGGCAGACGTCATCCCAAGAGACCTTTGCACCCCCTTCACCAAGGTCCGGTCCTTTCCATAGAAATTGTCTAAGGATTTGCTCTATGCAGGACATCACAGATTTTGGGAGAATAAATACAGTTGCACAATAAATATGAATGGCATGCAAGACTGACCTGATAAGCTATAGGCAACCAGCAAAAGATAAGAAGCGCTGAGACCAGGATTGTCTTCTAGCAGTTATGGAGTTCATTAGGGTGTTGCAATCCACTTTACCCAGTCATGATGCAGTGATTGGAACACCTAAATACCGAAAGGGAAATGCACCTTCTCGAAACCCAAGGGTATTGAGGATCTATCCTCGAAGTTCTGCTGAGCCCCCTGAAAAGAAGATCTCGCTCTTAGACAAGTTCCTTAGTCTCGCCCAATCGGAGAATCTATCAAGGATCCTTCAGTAGGGATATTGATGCCAGGTTTTTCTCAGCAAAGAGGAGCATATCATCAGCAAAAGACATATGAGAGAGTTGAGTAGATTTACACCTCCAAAAGAATTTGAAGCCCGGTTGTCGAGTCTGAATATTCAAGATGCCTGTGAGTGTTTCCATGATCAGTGTGAATAGGTAGGGTGACATAGGATCCCCTTGTCGAATGCCTCTCCTACTAAGAAAAAAATCATGAAGTTCCCCATTGAGAGATATGGAAAACTTAGGGTACGGATACACATCATAATGAGCTTAGTTAGGGCACCAGGAAAACCAAAAGCTTGTAAGACCAGCTCCATAAACAACCAATCCATTGTATCATAAGCCTTTCGAAAGTCAACCTTGATGGCACATTTGGGCAAGTATGGTTCATGGTGAAAACCATTAAAGAGTTCCTGAACGAGGAGGATATTGTTGCTAATACGACGGACTTTTACAAATGCATTCTGACGAGGACTAATGAGAGTAGGCAAGACAAAAGCCAACCTATTAGCTATAATCTTGGTCATACACTTGTACATGGTGTTGCAACAGGCAATCGGTCTAAAGTCACTCATGGCAGTCGCGTTGGGAATTTTAGGGACCAGACAAAGAATGGTGGTATCAAATTCGCATTGTATATTTCCAGTTTCAAAAATAATCCTTGATAGCCAGTAGCACTATTGGGCCAACTATATCCCACGAGCTTTTGGAAAACTTCACATTAAAACCATTAGGACCCCGGGGCCTGGTCAGAGCCTAGGAAAAACATGGTATTACTTATTTCCAAATCAATGACATGCTGTGATAGGAAACGTACCTAGTCATCATCAAGTGAATGCCCAATAATGGAACGTAGCTCCTGGACTGAAGGTCGAGTTGGCATAGTCATTGGCGCCAGCAATTCTTCAAAATGAGAGACTACTGTTTGCTGGATTGAAGGTAGATTAGTCACAAGAAGACCCGAGTTGTCTTCAAGTGAAAGAATTCGTTTATAGAGATTCATTTGATTAACTGAATGGTGGAAGTATTTGGTATTGAGATCCCCTTAAGCCATTGGACTATAGATTTCTATTTGTAAAAGGCTTCCTCTTAGAGACGAAGGTCAAAGAAAACACGAAGTTGATCTCTTTCCTGGTCGGCCAATAGATGGTTGAGAGGATCTATAACTCAAGCATCGTGGGTAGCTGTCAATGTATTTCTTGCCTGGGATGTGTGTGCCGATATATCATAGAAGGATACCTTGTTAAGATGTTTAAGCTGGCTCTTCAGTAGATTAGGCTTCCGGCAAAGAACGAACGTAGGGGTCCCGGACACCCGACTATCTATCGCGACCTAAAAAATAAATGGCGATTCTAGGCTAATGGATTATTAGGTTAATTAAATTAACTAACCTAACGTGGACACTCCCAAGTCCTACCAATTCGCAACTTGAAATCAATTTCATGCAAAGATATATTTTGGAGTCGCCACTAATCATTATTGGCAGGTTGATTAGAAACCTAAATAAAATAGCGGGAGAACTATTTTATTCCTGCGAAGCAGAGATTTTGAGTTCGGGGACTTGGTTACATTAATTTTTCAATTAATGCGCTTTCGGTATTCTTTCCATGAAAATGTCTGATTTTGGCAAATTTGATGAATTTTCAAAGATGCAACTTTTCTGGTTTTTGCAATACTTTTTTTGGGTTTTCTTATGAATGTTTAGGGTTTTCTTTTTTTATAAAATGCAATGCAATGCAAGTTATAATAAAATAAAAAAGACATTAAAAGAACATAAATATAAAGAAAGGGGGCAGGATCCGGTGAATTTTACGACGTCGGAGTCCGTCGGTGTTCGTGCAAGAAGATGTGGGGATATAAACCACCAGCAAGAGGCTCGGCCTTCCGATTCTGGGGTAGCACAATATAATTTGCAGAAAATAAATGAACACAATGCCTTGGACACCAATAGGAGGCTCGGCCTTCTGATTCTGGATCTAATAGGTGAAATATAGAAAAAGCACACTTTTATTGAATGCAATGCAATGCAAATATATATATATATATATATATATATATATATATATATATATATTATGTAATTTTTTAAGATGATTATAAATGACGAATATACTCTAAAATAACAATTAAATCAATTCCAATCAAGGTAAAAAGGATTTGCCAATGCAAACAGGTTAAGCCAATAGCAGAAAAATATCTATGAACCTCGAAAGATTCCGTGATCTTAATGGCCAGGAGATATGTTCGTGTGCACTGATTTCGTTGGCAAATTCGACTAAGATTATTGTGATTACCAAAAATGATAAGAGAATAAGCTTATCTACTGATTTGGACAAGGCTAACGTCTACCTGCTGATAACGATGCTCGTTCGATTAAAAAAAAGACAAACCCAAATAATATACGAGCTCAAGCCATCAATTACATCTTTGCATACTAAAGTGATAGAGAGTTGCCTTCAATTGCTCAAAAAAATCTGCTCGCGCAAGTTGCAACTTGCGTTATGTCAACACGAGCAAAATATGCCACAATGAGGAGGCTGATTACATCGACGAAAGAATTACAAAAAGCCTTCGGATGGAAGCACAAGAAACGAAACACTGTGAGAAGAGTTTTCTCTCTCTTTTTTTTTTTAATCTTCCCTCCCCCTTTGGTGCCCTCGACGGTTGGATATTCATAGGACTTCCTCGCCATTCCCTTTAAGGCCTAGGAGAAGTTGATATCCCATCTTTCCTTTTCTGCCGAGATCTCCCCCTCCTCTTGAAGAAACGAAGAAACTCCCCCATGATGGTGTCCCCTTTCTTCCTGTTGACCAAATGAGTGCATTTGAGTTCTCTTTAGAGAACCTCTTTTCTTTTCTACCGAGATCCCCCCTTCTCTTGAAGAAACGAAGAACTCCCCCATGATGGTGTCCCCTTTCTTCCTTTTGACCAAATGAGTGCATTTGAGTTCTCTTTAGAGAAATCCCTCCCACGAATCTCTCCTCTTGCTCGGCTCCTCCATAAACCGCATTCAAAGCTGTGACTAGAGAGGGAAGGCTTTAAATGCTTCTTTTTTGTACTAGCTTTGTCCCGTGTCCTGGGTTCAATTGAATGTAAATGCATTGCATGCAAAATAACTATGAGGGATGATTTTTGTTTAGAATTAAAATTAGCTCTAATTATTTTTTTTTTTAAATTTTTATGTGAAGATGACTGATAAAGATTAGTCAAAATTTAGGTGACAACAGATGCCCCTCTTTGAGTGGAAGCTCGCGGAGGTTTAGCTCAAAGACTAAATTGAAACCTAAATTTTGCAAATGCAAATGATGACGATGAATTTTTGCGGGAGTTCAAGTCCCATTTTCTTATGCATGAGGAAATGATGCGTGAAATGCAATGCTATAAATAACATGTGCTAAAACTTCTCCTATCACACATCAAAGAAGCCAGCACATTGATCGCCTATGAAAACATCCGTTTTACCAAACGCCTCATAAGCTAAAGATTCCCTTAACTTCCAAACTTTCAGTGGATGCCGGGATGCTAAGGTACTGGCCCATCTGTTGCCAGAAGTTTCCTTCTGACGCGAAACGACGCAAGATCTATGTAGGATTTGAAAATGTGCTCGAGTTATGGTTCGAGCTGGCCATTTGTCTCTTGGGACCTCCTCAACAGGTTACCATGAGACGGTAGAATGTCTTTTGCGACCTCCTCAACGGGTCAGCATGAGTCGATAAGGTGTCTCTTGCGTCCTCCTCAACGGGTCAGCATGAATCGGTAAGGATAATCTCTCGCGACCTTTTCATGAAGGTCTCATCGTATCAAGATGAGAGATGCCTCTTGGGACCTCTTCAACGGGTCACCATGAGACGGTAAGAAAAATCTCTTGCGACCTTCTCAATCGGGTCTCACCGTATCAAGACAAGAGATGCATCTTGGGACCTCCTCAACGGGTCACCATGAGACGGTAAGGAAAATCTCTTGCGACCTTCTCAATCAGGTCTCACTGTATCAAGACAAGAGATGCCTCCTGTGACCTCCTCAACGGGTCACCATGAGGCGGTAAGGAAAATCTCTTGCGATCTTCTCAATCAGGTCTCACCGTATCAAGATAAGAGATGCCTCTTGGGACCTCCTCAACAGGTCACCATGAGATGGTAAGGAAAATCTCTTGTGACCTTCTCAATCAAGTCTCACCGTATCAGGACAAGAGATGCCTCTTGGGCCCTCCTCAACGGGTCACCATAAGACGGTAAGGAAAATCTCTCACGACCTTCTCAATCAGGTCTCACCGTATCAAGACAAGAGATGCCTCTTGGGACCTCCTCAACGGGTCACCATGAGACGGTAAGGATAATCTCTCGCGACCTTCTCAGGGAGGTCTCATCGTATCAAGACGAGAGATGCCTCTTGGGACCTCCTCAACGGGTCACATGAGACGGCAAGGAAAATCTCTCGTGACCTTCTCAAGCAGGTCTCATCGCATCAAGACAAGAGATGATGTACCACCTGAAATGAAACAGTTATGAACAGTGTGATGCTTGGATTTCCTGAATAATGAATGGATGAGGGCTAGGCTGTTCGCATCATACATGTTCATTTGCTTGAAAAACATGATTACATGTATAACTGTTGCAAATGCAATGTTATATGCCAGAAAAGTTTTGTGTGCTTTTGCTAGCATTATAAAGCTCCATTGGGGAATTTTGTCAATAGGGAAGCCTATATGATCTTTCTGACAATTCTGACCAATTTAAAAGAGGGACTTCAGTCGGAAGGGACTTTTCAGTCATGAAAAAGGCTTTTGAGAACCGATCATTAATGCAGGTAATAGAATAGCTCAGAGCTGTCATCATCATGTTTGACAAGGGTCCGGATATTCTCGCAATTAGTATGACCTAGACCAATCTATGAGGTCTTTTATAAGGACTGTAATTTGGGCTTGGTCAAAGGCTATTCGAAGGGGACTCATACGAGTCGTTAGGTTATGAAATAGAACCTTCATCAGCTGCATTGGGTTTACAAGTCAGGAACCCTGCGAAATGATATAAAGATAATCCTGCTCGCACTTCTTCGAGCGGTATTTATAAGCATTTGAAACCCTACGTTAACCCAAGTGCCCTAATCTGAAGAGACTTTTGGTAAGGGTGGTGGGCTTAGAAATGAAAGATTTATTTTCAACAAAGGGTTGTATGATAAGCAAATTGGTGATCATCTGTCTTTGTCACTTTGTAGCTCATAAACGATCATTTTTCGGAAAGTTCGAGTAAGACCTCCTTCTGGAAATTCTTTCGAGAGAGCCTTCTCTTTTTTTTTTTTTTGAGTGGGCGCTTTTGTCCTTTTTTGCAAGGCAAGCTTTTCTCTTTCTTCCTCCTTTGCCTTGGATTTTTTTTTTAAGAAAGGAAATGTCTTATCTGAATCGTCTACATATCCAAATTTCAGTTTGCCCAAGGCACTTTGCTTATCCGTTGGATAACTTGAAACAATCTCACTTCTGGATGATCACTCGTTGGGTTTAGAGAAATGAATCCATCGCTCAAAATGGATTAAGCAAAGGGATAAATGAATATGTGGTATAGAAATGAAGTGCTCTTCGTCATGTCTAAGGCACTTGAGCTAACACAGAATTCATATGCAACAAACTCACTCAAAGATTGATGCAAGTGAAAGCAAGAAAATTCTACTCATTTTTTGAATTTTTTTAAGATTTACCCCGATGTGGGGTTGTTCCTAACAGGACTATGAAATGAAACCACCGTTAAAAGGATTTAGTAATGGGCAACCTGTAGTGTTTGGGTAGATGAAATGAATGCCTCATATCATTTCAGTCGTCATACTTTTCGCGAGATAACCCTTTACCTCGTCAGCATGGAAGTTTTCACACTGCTCATTGTGACATAGGACATGTATGGAAATGGCTTGCCTATCGTCGTTCTGACATTCCTCATTCAAAAAGATCAGTCCAATTAAATCAGAGAGACTTCCTAATTGAGATTATCTCACCGTGGAAATTCATAATGCAAACAATAGGCAAACAAACCGGTATCAAAAGAATATTATAACTTGATCAGAAAATGTCAAAGCAAATCAAGTATAATATTTTTTTACAGCATCAGAGTTGACTGGGCTGGTAAAAACACGGCCATCCATCTCTGCAAGGATCAAAGCACCTCTTGGGAGTACCTTCTTCATGACATATGGACCGCCATAGTTCGGAGCGAACTTCCCTTCTGGCAACGGAACAATAGGCAATAGTTTTCGCAAAACAAAATCTCCTACCTGAAAATGTCGAGGCCGGACTTTCTTTTTAAAGGATTTAGCAACCCTCTACTGGTAGCACTGGCCGTGGCATAAAGCTTTAAGCCGCTTTTCATCGATCAGGTTCAACTGGTCCATCCTCTGTTGGATCTAATCGGCCTCGGTCAGCTTAACTTGAGATAGTATACGCAAGGAAGGGATTTCCACCTCAACCGGTAACACTGCTTCCATTCCATATACAAGAGAATATGGGGTTGCCCTGGTAGATGTTCGGATTGAAGTCCGATAAGCCATAAGTGTAAAAGGTAACCTCTCATGCCAATTGTCGCGACCCTCTCGCGAGCGCGGAGGGCTCTGATGCGGGAGCGGGCTAATGGGCCGCCCGATCGCTGGCTGGATCGGACGCGGGCCTCTCCCAAGGTCCATTACCCAAGTCGCAACTGCTGGATGTACGTGGTCGACCTTCAGTGCGGTCTAGTGACATGTGAAAAAGTGTACATGTCAAGGAGTCGCCACCAATCGTTTCATGGAGGGTACGATCGGAAACCCTATCGAATAGTTGGGAGTGGTCTATTCGATCCTACGGAAACCAGAGAAGTGGGTTCGGGGACTTAGTTACGCCAACTGTCAGAGTTGACGCCCTTTCGGTACCTAAGCTGAATGGTTTATCTGATCTTAGGATTTCATACAAACGAGTGGGGTACAGATCCTAAATCTAGGAGTTCATGCAGATGGGAAATACTACCCTATCACTCACAACCAATAGAAATAAGTGCGCAAATCAAGGATCCAGTACATGCGGATAAAACACATGAAATCAGCGTGGTATCCCTAATGAGGCCCTATTAGCCTAGAGAAGTATCAATCAAGGCTTAGGAATGATTTTGGCATGATTTGCCCATGAGGGGCAAAATCGTAATTTTGAATGATTCGGGGAAATTTACCCTTAAAAGGGTAAATCTGTCATTTTAGACGAATTGGGAAGTCAAAAGACAATGGAAATAGGATTGGCCATCAATCCAATCCATTTCCTATTTTTCGGGAATTTCCAGGATTTTTCTGGAATTTTCAAGTGATTTTACCCTTGGAGGGGTAAAGTCGTCATTTTGGACAATGATGAGAACTGAAAATCTCAAATATTAGGGTTGGTCGTCCACCTGACCCAAACCCTAACTTCAAGCAATTTTCAGAACTCGATTGAGACAAGAAAGACGATTTTCCCATTAAAGGGCAAAATCGTCATTTTGAAAAAAAGAGGCGGGACTCGAAAACCCGAACCCTAGAATTGGTCGTCTAATCGACCCTAATTCTCACCTTGGCATTATCGGCCTTATCTAGTATGCACAACAGATGCGACTTACCCCTGAAGGGAAATGTCGTCAAGTTTCGGAAAATTGGATAAGAAACCCCAAAAATAGGGTTGACCAGTTGTCTGTGGTCAATCCTCGATTTTTGGGGATTTCTGGAATGTCTAGGATTTTTCCACAAATTTTCTACATTTTTTTGGAATTTTCTGGAATTTTCTAGCATTTTTTTGGATTTTCTAAGATTTTTCTGATTTTTTATTATTTTAAAAATCATTTTTTTTTTATTTTTTAATTAAAAAAAATATGATTCGGACCGGGTCGACCCGACCCACTCGGGTCGGAACCCGGCCCAGACTCGGACCCGCGCGAACCTCGGCTCCAAAACGACGCCGCATCTCATTTTTTATTTTCGGATTATTATAATCTGATCTGACGGCCTACACCACGCCGCGTGGCTTGTCCGCGCCCACTAGATCTGATTACTAGATTCTACGGTCTAGATTAAGCGAAGACTCGACCTGAGCCGTTTGATTGACTTACTAAAACTAACGGACATGATTAGAACCTTAGACTTGATCTGAGCCGTCCAATCCTACTAGCCTAAACGACGTCGCCTACCCACTTAGCCAAACGACACCGTTTCCACTCTTTGTTTATTTTCTGATTTCGAAAATCATTTTCAGTTAATTCTATTTATTAATCGGACGGCCACTAGAATTTAGGTTCGATTTATCTCAGCCGTCCGATCCTTTAATTCGAATAACAGACCCTAACGGCCATGCTGACTCGACACTACGTGGACCAATCACTGAATGACATCTGGACATTTGACTCGTTGACCGCGCCACGTCAACTTCGTCTTCAACCTTGCGACTCCGGCAGAACGGACGGCTGTGCTTCTCCGGTGGTGATCTAACGGTGGAATCTTGACGGATCGGAGCGAGACCGGCGGCAATCGACTCGCGATGATCTCTATTTTAACATATCTATGAATCGTAACATTTTATTCACAGAAATCGCAAGAATCATGTAAAATGCCGAATACGGCCATGGGAGTTCGATCGCGTAATCTATCTAAAATCGCAGCAATTCAATCACAGAATAACACTGGTAGAGGTTCAGAAGACTCACCTCGAGCTCCGATTGAGCTCGCTCGGCCCAGATTGGGCTGGGGAAAGATGAACAGTGGCTCGGCAATGGAGGTTGGATTGGAAGACTCGATTGGGCGTGTTAAGACAAAATCGATGCAAACAAGATACGCGACGATGGTCAGTAATGTTCGAAAGGCAAAACGCATACTCTAAATCGAACTATCATAGTCGGAACTGAATCCCGCCATTAAAGCACAGTAAGAAAACTCGAGAGTTGAACTCACCTGTTTCGGAGCGATGGGTCGCGCGGCTGGTGGCGATAGCTTCCTCTCGACACGGGCGACCTCCTGGTGATCTTCGCGAGCTCTGGTCTAGCCTGTGAAGGCCCGATCGCCGCTCTGTAAGTTCGAGCTCGACCCTCGACAATGGCGATGGAAGGGAGCCCTTTCTCTTTCGTTCTCTCTCGCTCTCTTGATTCTCTTTGTCCTCAACTAACTGAATCCACCGTCCTCCCTAACTGAAAGCGATCACGAGCTTATATAGCCTGTTGGATTTTTGGCGCCGAACGGTGGAGCTTCAACCAACTCCATTTGGCACGTGTAGTCACGTGCAAATAGGTCAGAACGACGTCGGGGAGGATGGGCATTCTGTTTAATCCCATTTGGTTCTGCGGCCGGCTTTATTTCGCACGAATTTGGCAAGGATTTGAGCTGTTTTTGCTTTTGTTGACTTTTGCAGGTCCGGCGACCTTGACCGTCCGATTACTCCTTCCTCCGGCGACCATTGGCCTTGGGGTTGGTCTCGATCGGTAGGTTTCGAGGTAAAGAACAATACGCCCACCATTCCTCTTTCAATTAGTCGCGAATTGCCCTTCAATTTGGCGTTCGAAACTCAGTTCATCACTGTTCATCTGCTCGAGCTCTGTTGGGGAAGACGACACTGTAGCAAACCGGTTCGACCGGCCCGACCGGCGGTCTGACCGGTCAGAACCGGTTTCGACTCACCATTTTCGAAATTAAACCCAAATTAATGGGAAATTTTTGCAATTGAACCTCATAATCGAATCTAGGGCATGAATTCTATCTAGAAATGTGGTTTTGCCCAAAAGTTTTCATCAATTTCTACAAAATCCCCAAATTCTCATTTGATTGGAAATTGGGGATTGTGTAATTGAGGGTGCAAATGATCAAATTGGGTTAAACCACCTATGCCAATCGATTTAAAATGGTGAAATCCATTGGGTAGCATGTTCAATTTGTAATTATAGTCCTTGAATTGAAAGTAATTTCGATTATGCTCAATTTCAAGAACTAAAATGCCATTATGTTTGCAATTGAACAGCTTGTCCGAGCAATTAGGTCAAATTGAAATGGGGGACAATTAGATTGAATGTGAAGATCCTATAAAATGCCAAAATTGCAAATTAAAAGACTCAATTATTATTTTTTCTTCAAATTCAATAGTACGGGTTACAAAGGAACACCTAAAATTGAATCTGATTTTGATTTTTTTGTGAGGTCGAAAATACAAGGGATTAAAAGGAAAAATATTGGATATTTTTCCATATTTTTGTGACCTCAAATACTATTTTTCTTGATTTTTTAAGTGTTTTTCTATTTTCCAAAAATACTAAAAAATATGAAAAATTATTTTTTGGTCAAGAATGGTTCCTTGGGCTTGGCCAAGGCCACCAAAGTTGATTTTGTAATTTTTTGACTTTTTATGAATTTTTTTATGATTTTTCAAAAAAAATAAAAATGAAAAAGGTTGGGTCAAAAATCAGGTGTCAACAGCTGCCCCTCTTTGAGAGGAATCTCGTGAGAGGTTTCTCTCAAAGACAGGTGACGCCTGAGTCTAGACCGACTCAACTGTGGAAAAGAAAAACGAATCTTCACACTCAATCTTTCTTGTCCCGCTGGTGAACGTTCTGTTCTGCATTCTTTAGCTGAAGTGAGAGAGAAAGTAGAGAGACCCACCTGTTACTTACCTGTTGATTACCTGCCTGATGCTCGTACGGCATGCGCGGTGTACAGCGGGATCAAGTGGATACCTAGGGACTCGTCTTTTGAGTATCCTAGGGCGATTAAACTCTAGCCTATATGGTAGGCCGTACCAAAATGGGATTCCTATACTTAACAGGAACCTGTGAATGACGTACCCAGTCTCTTAGGGATTGTCAGAAGTTTTGATCCGTATGGTGGATCAGACCATGAATAGGACTCCTTCTTGCTAGGAACCTATGGATGACGCACCCAGTCTCTTAGGGATTGTCAGAAGTTTTGATCCGTATGGTGGATCAGACCATGAATAGGACTCCTTCTTGCTAGGAACCTATGGATGACGCACCCAGTCTCTTAGGGATTGTCAGAAGTTTTGATCCTTCAGGGGGATCAGGCCGAGAAATAGGATTCTTCTCTGTTAAGAACCTATGGATGACTCTCCCAGTCTTTTAGGGATTATCGGACATTTTGATCCTATATTCTAAGGAATTAACTAGGATTTATACAAGTGAGGTGTGCCTAACCTTCAGGCTTTATCAAATGGGCTATTCTGGGTTTAGGGGTTACCCGGAACCTCATAGAAAGCTGATTCCGAAAATTGTCCTTTCGACATGCGAGGCGTTATTCTGGGATTTGGGGATTCCAAGTATCCTGCAGAAAACTTAGACCTGCAAATTTGAAATCTCACAGAGGGATGATTTCGGAGATTGTCCTTTTGATATGTGAGGTGACATTCTGGGATCTGGGAGCTCCAAGTATCCTGCAGAAAGATCAAACCTACAAAATTGTTCATAAGAATGTGTTTTCCTGAGATATGGAATTAGCAGGGATCCTGTAGGAAAGTAAACTTGAAAGCTCTTCTTCATAGAGCAAGGCATCCTTCTAGAATCTGGGGTTACCGTGATTCCAAGAGAAGTTGTGCTCTTCTGAGATCTGGGATTGCCAAGAATTCTGCAGAAGTTTAGACATGTTAAACGTTTCTCACCAAGAGTGATACAAGCTATTTTAGGAGCTGAAGTCATCAAGAATCTTGCTGAAGCTCCAATCTAAAATTTTTATTAAAGACACATCAACGGTCTTTAAATGATATCTGATGTCAGACTGACAGCACTTTAACATAGTCATGAAAAAAATTCAATGAATGCATTACGATGTTGGAGGTTATCCAAAACACCTTGCAAAATACGGAAGTGATCAAAAATTCCTTGTGGGGAAAGTTTGAATCAAACAATCTGACATTACCAAAAGAGTTTGGTTAAAATGTCAAACGGAGTATTCTCTTCAAAGAGGACTTCTCACCATTTTGAGATAATGGTCTTTTACCAAGAATGCTTTCGAATTTCCTATCAAACATGCGCCTAGGGTTCAGGATTATTCGTAGTGAATACGCCCCGATCGATCAGGAGGACTTCCCAAGGACCGTAATGTTGGGCTCGGTCAACGATTTTCAAAGGGGGGACTTGCGTGCAAGTCAAGGCTTTTGAAGAGGAGTCTTCAATGTCTGCTCCGGGTTTACAAGTTAGGAAACCTGCAGAAATGAGAGAGAAATAATCTTGCTCGAACTTCTTCGAGCTAAGCTTAGACATTAAACCCTATGTCAATCCATGTGCCTTAATCTGAAAAGGCTCTTCAGGGTTGTAACGTAGGTAGGTTTGGGGACCAAAAAAGGCTTGTTTTTGGCTCAGAATACGCGAAGGGTTTAAACATTGGTGATCACTGCCGGTTTGCCGCCGATCTTGTCCCTTCTGGTTCAAAGAGCGTCTTCAGTTTTTGAAGTGCATTGATAGTCTTTGAAGAGCATTGTCAGCCTTCGAAGCGCACGTTTGTCTTTAGAGAACATATCTCTCTTATGTTGAGATGGTGTCAACATCTTGTCTATACTTACATCATCTGAGTGTGACATGATTTGGGAGCATCCTTTGCTGTCCAGCTCCCTTGGAATTTTTCTTACTAGTGACCTATACAAAGGTATCATGCCCCCTTTTGGCATTTACAAGATTAAACACATAATTCACAAGTGTACAAGTATTTGGATGGGCATTGGCCTTGCTTTTACCAGGCACTTTGCTTTTTCTTGATGCCCAAGATCAAATTTTTCTCTTCTCTCTTTTTTGAGACCTCATCTTTTCTTTTCTTTTGGGGATCAGAATTTTCAAATGAATGTGCTAGATGTATAGCTTGAATCTCAGCACTCGAACATTAATTTAGGAATTTTTCACAAATCCTGTGTTTTTGAACTCTTCCGCTCTTGAAGTGACGTCGTTCCCACCTTGGAATATGCAATGATCACCAACGGGTTTGTGAAATGAACGTATAGGCTCAATTGGGCAGTGCGAAGGGTAAAAGTGTATAGGATAGAGAAACGAATGCTTTTCGTCATCCTAAAGCACCTGAATTACCATAGAAGTTAAAATGACAAGCAACACACGAAGATTGATGCAAGTCTGAGCAAGAGAATTTCTAACCATTTACCTCTTGATACCGCTGGACGTACCTCTAGTTTGCCCCAATGTGGGGTGGTTCTTGACAGGGGTATGGAATGAAATCGCCGTTCAAAGGGTTATCAATGATCACCTGTAGTGTTTATGATAGAGAAACGAATGCCTCCGTCGTCTCGATCCATGTAATCACTGTGAATAACCCTTACGTCCGTAGGTCAAGGTCTCGCTATCCTTACCACTCCACTTATCTCTCAAGTGTGTATGGGACGTGTTTGGACCAGGCTTGCCTCTTGTCTGAGGAATCATCTTTTTGAACGGTTTAAATAACTTTTGTCGGAAAAGTTCATTTTGTTTTTTCCAAAACTTACCCTCCAAGGGGATTTATGATGCACAATGCATATTTCAATCATGTTCAGATAACCTCCAAGTCTAAACATGAATGCTAATGACATGACTGTGAGAATTTTGCGTTTTTCTAGACATGAGATTTGAATGCATGCTAGATTCCAAGAAGCCTTCAAATTCTATCAATAAGGATTCTGACAGTCTTGCAAACCTAAAAGATTGGGAAAGGAATACTTACCTGCCCAGCGCGGCTAGGGATTCCTGCAAAACATAAAAAGAATATGTCAGTGTATGCTCTCGAATTTCAGAAAATTAGAACGATACACCTTACCCTTGATCATGCCCTCCAATGGAAGTGGATAGATTCACAAAAATCTGCATTTTTCTTAACAACACAAGATGGTTAAGTTGTTCTAAAATTTCTTGAAATTCTCAGTCTTTGGAGAAGAAGACGTGCACCTGACCACCATGACGTTAGGTCTCCTTGTTCATGCGTTCCAACTTATCGCGACCCTGCTTCCTTGGATCCTGCAATATTGAACACATGCTAATGTATGCATAGATGCATGACATGCTTATGCAAAGACTATTATGAAGAGTAGGCTCAATTCGAGGCAGGGCATATGACCGGAATCTGATTTTATGTCAAGGGTAATATTTCTTCACAGCATCTGAATTCACAGGGTGCCCGAGTTCTTCTCCCTCGGAGTTTACAAGAATTAATGCTCCTCCCGTGAGGATCTTCTTAACAATGTAGGGGCCTTCGTAATTTGGAGTGAATTTTCCCCCTGGATGGGTAGTACTCGGCAAAACTTTCCTAATTACCAAGTCATTTACTTCGAAGTTTCTGGTCTTGACCTTTCGATTGAACGCCCTGGTGTCGCGACCCGTCCGAAAGCGGACGCGGCTAATGGATTACCGATAGCGGGTCTTGGATCGGCGCGGGCCCTCCCAGGCCCATACCAAATCGCGGCGGGAGTATTTTTCAAAGGGGATTCGGCGATAAGAGCCGATCGATTTCGACCTTAGTGTGGTCGTGGTGGCATGTGCAACTTGTGCATGCATTTGGAGTCGCCACCGGTCTTTCTCGGAGGGTAGACCGGAAACCTTACCAACCGATTGGGAGAGATCGATCAGTTCTACGGAACCAGAGATTTTGGGTTCGGGGACTTGGTTACGCTGGTGTCGTTACCAACGCCCTTTCGGTACCTAACGCGAGTGATTTTCCTAACTAGGATTTCATGCAGGCGCAATTTTGGGTGAGGTAAGTCTGACTTTGCACATTAACCAGTTTAACATGCTCACGTAATCATAATAAATAAATAGATGTCAATCACATAAACATCTATCCTACGTGGTGATCATGGAATTATGATTTAATGGGTCTCGAGCCAATGAGACCACATTTAATCATTTTAATATTTTAATAACGGAGAGCCGCTCTTCGCTTCTTCTTGATTTCTTGAACTCTTCAAGAATTGGGCCCCAAAGAGCTCGCCGACTTAAAAGGCTCCCCCACGTAATCCTCGTAGCATTTACATCAACAATTGACTATGCTAAAAAATAAAGATTACATGAAAAATAAAAGGAGTACGCAGCCTCCATTTAATAATTACGACCCCAAATATATAAATAATCATCATACATTCATATATACAGCAATCACATCGATTAGGGATTTTTCCATGATCACCACCCTTCTTCGTAAGTAATAAATTCACAATTTAAAACTTAGGAAGGCACAATAAAAATTCTACGTTGAATCATATTCAGAATTTTTAAGTAAAATAAGATAGCCATAAATTTTCGATTCAAAATTGATTTAGTCTCAATTTTTGCTACGTTGATTAATTTATCATATAAAACAATCGACCTCCATTAGCCATGTAAGACGAACAATTCGTTAATACATATTGGCCATAGTATTGTAAAAATTGTAAAAATTGCAAAAATCAATTAAATGCACGAAAACACCTAAGGATTGGCTCTGATACCACTGTTGGGATCCACGTAACACGTAGCGGAAATAAATAACAACCCATACATGTATCTCCAGAGGCGTACTTCGTGCATTTTAATCGAAAAAAATCACAAAGCCTCAAAGGGAGTAAATAGATTACCTCTCGTAGCGTGCTTGAACGGAGGTGTCGGTTCGATATTCTTCGATCTCAGCCTCCACAAGTGTTAGGCATCTAGTTCAAACGCACCACCAATTGACGAACGGGGAGACGACTAATAACTTCACAACAATTGTGCTAGCAATATGCGGAATCAATATTCCGAACTTAGTATATTTTGCTCACTCAAGATTATGAGAATATAGAGAGTGTTTGTGTTCTTCTCTCTATGCTCTCAAAAATTTGCACACTCTACAAAATGTCTCCCCCTTCAACCTCAAAACTCTTGCCATCCTTTTATAGCCAAAAATACCTTCCAATAAATTGTATTTAAAAATAGCACTAACAATTATAAATTCTATCTAAAAATAGCACTCACAAATAAATGACAATTAAAAATAGCACTAACAATAGCACTCACAATTTATAATACAAAAATGCTATTTAAAATAGCACTAACAATAGCACTCACAATTTATAATACAAAAATGCTATTTAAAAATAGCACTAACAATTATAAATTCTATCTAATAATAGCACTCACAATTTATAATAAATAAATCCCATTTAAAAATAGCACTAACAATAGCACTCACAATTTATGATAAATAAATGTCATTTAAAAATAGCACTAACAATAGCACTCACAATTTATAATACAAAAATGCTATTTAAAAATAGCACTAGCAATAACACTCACAATACAAAAATGCTAAAAAAAAGGCACTAACAAAGGTGTTAAAAATAATAACCATTATTATTATTACAAGAGTTAAAGAGGTTACCAAACAGTACAAATATGCATAACGTATAAATACGTATGACGTATAAATACATAGAGCATACGTATACATCCGTGAAACCGGGGACTAATTGAAAGAAAAATGTGCAATTAAGCCCTTTTGGTAAAAATTGATTAAATTGGAGAGCAAATTGACCTAATTGCACTTTAAGACTTTAGAATCCAATGTCATAGCTTATAAAAAGTGAGAATTGAAAACTAAAAGACTCGAAAAGGAATTTTTTTTTTTTTTTTAGGCTCGGTTCGGGTTTATGTTTGTGAAGGAACATAGTGACCCGAGCCGAATTTTTGAGATTTAAAGTGACACACTTGAAGAGGAAATTAAAACAAAATTATCAAATATTTTTGGGTATTTTTCTGACCACGAATGGTATTTTTCTGATTTTTTGGGTATTTTTATAATTAAATAAACTCGAAAAATATTAAAAATATCGAAAAATATTTTTTGTTCAAAATTGGTTCCTAAAGCTAAACCAAGGCTTCCAAAGTTGATTTTGTGATTTTATGACCTTTTTTGATATTTTTAATTATTTTTTAAGAAATAAAAATCACAATAATAAATGGTAAAAAATCATGTGTCAACAGCTGCCCCTCTTTGAGAGGAATCTCGTTAGAGGTTTCTCTCAAAGATAAGGTGGCACCTGATTCCTAACCGACTCAACTGTGAAAATGAGAGAAGAAATGTTATGATATCGGATCCTTAAGCCTATTGATAAAAGCTTAAATCAATCCCCGGTTTGCTCTAACAATTTGAACATGGGCCGGAGTGAGAGAGGCTTACCTGAAGCTCACCTGTCGGATGCTGCCGGTTGCGACGACTTTCAAGAAGATGCCTAGGACTCGTCATTCAGAATATCCTAGGGAGATTAAGCTCTGACCTGTATGGTAGGTCATACCATGATGGGATTCCTAACTTGTAGGAACCTAAGGAAGGCGCATCCCACGCTTTGGGATTTGCCAAGGATTTTGATCCGTATGGTGGATCAGACCTTTGTGTTGATCCTTACTGCGATATTTATCAATGAGTTGACCCTTATGGCGGTTTCTACCAATGAATTGACCCTTATGGCGGTTTCTACCATATGTGACCTTTCAGGCGGTTTCTACCATTAATGTGATCCCTCAGGCGGTTTCTACCTTGGTTTGACCCTTCAGGCGGTTTCTACCTTGAGTTGACCCTTCAGGCGGTTTCTACCTTTGATTTGACCCTTCAGGCGGTATCTACCATGTGTTGACCCTTCAGGCGGTATCTACCTTGTGTTGACCCTTCAAGCGGTATCTACCTTTGATTTTGACCCTTCAGGCGGTATCTACCTTTGATTTGACCCTTCAGGCGGTATCTACCATATTTTGACCCTTCAAGCGGTATCTACCTTGATTTGACCCTTCAGGCGGTATCTACCTTGAGTTGACCCTTCAGGCGGTTTCTACCTTGATTTGACCCTTCAGGCGGTTTCTACCATTGGTTGACCCTTCAGGCGGTTTCTACCTTGATTTGACCCTTTAGGCGGTATCTACCTTGAGTTGACCCTTCAGGTGGTTTCTACCTTGATTTGACCCTTCAGGCGGTTTCTACCATTGGTTGACCCTTCAGGCGGTTTCTACCTTGAGTTGACCCTTCAGGCGGTTTCTACCTTGATTTGACCCTTCAGGCGGTTTCTACCTTTGTGTTGACCCTTCAGGCAGTTTCTACCTTTGTGTTGACCCTTCAGGCGGTTTCTACCATGGTTTTTCTTTGAAAAGGGGTCTCATGACGGGGTTCTCCACGTCCGATGAGACTGCCTAAATTTTGAAAAGAGGTCTCATGACGAGGGTTCTCCACGTCCGATGAGACTGTCTGGCTTTTGAAAAGGGGTCTCATGACGAGGGTTCTCCACGTCCGATGAGACTGTCTGGCTTTTGAAAAGGGGTCTCATGACGAGGGTTCTCCACGTCCGATGAGACTGTCTGACTTTTGAAAAGGGGTCTCATGACGAGGGTTCTCCACGTCCGATGAGACTGCTTGATTTTTGAAAAAGGGGTCTCATGACGAGGGTTCTCCACGTCCGATGAGACTGCTTGATTTTTGAAAAAGGGGTCCCGGGACGAGGGTTCTCCACGTCTGCTGGGACTTTTTTCTTTTAAAAGGGTTTTTCTTCCCCTCTTTTTTAGAGATCCCGAAGTTTGTCGGGAATTCAGTTTTTGAAGCTGTGAAAGATTTCATTTTGACAAAGCTTCACTTGAGTCTGTTGAGGCGACATTCTGGGAGCTGGGTTCTCCAGGTATCCTGCAGAAGTTTGAGCCTGAAAGATTTTTCTTCACCAAGAAAACGTTAGTAATCTTTGGGAAGACCACGGATGTCCATTTGACAAAAACCGTATGACTTAAGTCTTAATCATGAAATGTGCATTTTGATGCCGGAGGCTATCCAAAGCATTCTTGCAACACGCAAATATGATCACAAATTCCTTGCATGGAAAATCTGGATCAACAGTTTGAAAATTCCAAAAAGAGTTTGTTTAAAACATCAATTGGAATATTTCTTGACAATGAGGTCTTCTCACCTGTTTTGAGATAATGGTTTTTATAGGGGATGCACTCAATTCCCTACTAACCTGTGCCTAGGTTTTAGGCTCATTCGCAACGCATACATTTTGATCGGTCGGGAGGTCTTCCACGGGACCATAATGTTGGGCTTGGATATTGGTTTTCAAGGGGGACCCGCTTTGGAGTCGAGGCCATTGAGCGAAAGTTTTCACCATCTGCTCCGGGTTTACAAGTCAAGAACCCTGTAAAATGAGAAAGAAATAGTCTTGCTCGTACTTCTTCGAGCTAAGCTATATGTTAACCCAAGTGTCTTAGTCAGAGAAGACTGTTTCAGGGTCTTAACATCGGTAGGATTGGGGACCGAAAAAGGCTCGTTTTTGGCCCAGAATTCGTGACGGGTTTGACATTGGTGATCATTGCTGATTTGCCACCTGTCCTTTCTTTTCTGCATCTTTAGCCTTTGAGGCGCGCAACCTATCTTGCGATGTGCACCAGCTCTTTAAAGAGTGTCTCTTGTTGCATTCAGAGACTGACTCGTTCTATGTCTTTGTTCTGCGCTTGATAGCATTTGGGGAGCAGTCCTCTTGGATTTGGCTCCTTCAGGGATTTCCCCTTTTCCCATCCAGCTTCATTGCGGATCAATTAAACAACTTGCACGAGCATCGGCCTTGCTTTTACTAGGCACTTTGCTTTTTCTTGATGCCGGGGATTTTTTCCCATTTTCATTTTTGAAATCCCACTTTTTCTCATCTTCATGGGATCATGTTAGACATATAGTCTAAACATGCTTTAAATATCAGTCCGGGAATTCTCTTCGTAATCCCTGAGTCTTGAACTCTTCCATTTTTGAAGTGGTGCGGCATCCGTCTTGGAATGATCACCAATGGGTTCATGAAATGAATTTGCAGGCTCAACTTGGCTGTGCAAATGATACAGTGTGTGGGATAAAGAATGAATGCTTCTCGTCATCCTATGGCACTTGGATTACCATATAAACAACACACAAAGATTAATGTTAGTCCGAGCAAGAAAATTTCTAACCATTTTCTCCTGACGCTGCTGGACTTACTTCCTTTTTGCCCCGGTGTGGGGTGGTTCTTGACAGGGTTAAGAATGAGAACCACCGTTCAAATGGGTTATCAACGGTCACCTGTAGTGTTTGGGGGATATGAAACGAATGCCTCCGTCGTTCCAACCCATGTAATCGCTGCAAATGGTCCTTACCCCCGTAGACCCAGATTTTGTTATCTGCTCACTCCACTCATCTCTCAAGTGTGTGTTGGACATGTTTGGATTAGGATTCGCCTCTCGTCTGAGAAAACACCCTTTTAAACGGTTTGAACAACTTTTATTGGAAAAATTCTTTTTGTTTTCTCCGAAAAATTTCCTCCCAATGGGGCTTTATGATGCACATGCATGTTTCATTCATGTTCAGACAACCTCCCAACTTCAACTGTGGATGTCTATGGGTTTAAAAATTCGATGCCTCTTTTCAGACATAATGATTGAAAGAGTCCTAACACTTTTTTTTATCTTCAACGACTTGGGGAAAAGGGATACTTACCTACCCGCCGCGGCTGAAGATCCCTGAAAATGCGGAAGAAACATGTTATTGTACGTTCATGAATTTTTCAAAAAATTAGAACGATACATCTTACCCTTGGTCATGTGTTCCAATGGGTAATGCATGGGATGTGAAAACCTATTTCGCCTTGATGGCGAGCCCCTGTCAAAGACGGGAATTAGGTGTCAGTTTGCGTTCCAAAATTCAAGACAAATTGGAACGATACCGCCTTGTTCTTGTTTTGTGATTCCATTTGAACACAAACGAGCGGCTTGCATAATTTGGCCCTCTATCTTGTGTCCTTGATCTCCCATCTGGTTGGGCGACGAATCCTTCTCAAGAATTTGCCCCAGAGAAGATCCATTTGTGTTTTTGGGCGCACTCCAGCACCATTCTTCAAGGTTCCTTTTATTCAAGGAAAAAAAGAAGATTTTATCAAAATGCATGTCAAAGCATGTGACGTAGGAGCGATACTTTTTACCACCCACTAGGTCTTATAATCAAAGACCATCTCCTGGAATCCTGACTTCTAAGGCCAATGATTCTATTCGCCTCCCTGTTAGCGCGCTCTTTTCATTTGAGGCTTTGAGCGCCAACGACTTCCTGTAAAATGAGTAAAAACTCATGTTAGGCATGTGGTCTTGGAAGACCAAATTGGAACGATACAAGGTTACCGTTCACCCAAATTCGTATATTGGGGTTTGATTCTGATGCGGACGACTCTGTTATTGCGTCCATTGACTTTGTCAGAGGAGAAACGTCCTGCGTACAAATCATTCACTTGCCCCAGTTAGGCATGGTTTTGCTGTTTGTCATCTCTGGATTCGATGACCCTGGTCTGATGCGCTTTCATGGGGGATCATGAGAGTTTGCCCCCGGTTTGGCTCCTCAAAGCAAATGGGGGGAACCTGCTCCCATTGATTTTTGCAGATTCTGATCATCCATCTCGATTGTCAGAGTCCTTGATCAATTTTATCTGTCTCAAGATAGCTTGATATTCTTGGGATTTGTCATGTGGCGGTTTGGTGATTCTCTCGATCACAGTCGCCATTTGAGGTATTTGATGTTCCTTGTTTGTTATTTGAAAGCATTACATCCTGCGTCCTCTACTCTTGATCATCATCTGAGAGGAAAAAGAAAGGAAGCATTATTCTCATATCAAGAAAATAATCATTTTGGAATGATACGTCCTTTTACACTTGATTTGCACTCCGTTTTGATGTTGCATATTGATATGAACAACATCTATCAAATTCTTCCATCCGTGCTTGAAGGTATTTGCAACGCCTACGGTTCATTTGCCCCAGCTGGGCGACGTCTGTTTTGTCACTTGAATGCATGAGCTTTTGGGTGCATTGTCTCTTTTATCACCTGAGATAAAAAAAAAAATGGAGAAAAACTTATCCCCAGATCTGATTAAAAATCAATTAGGAACGATACGTCCTTTCACCAAACGAGTGGCTCTGCGGCCAAATGTATTTTGCACTGAAGGGACGAATTCCACTATGCTCTACGGGTTTGGGGAATTTGCCCCCATTTTCGATAGAAATGAGCCTTATCAAGATGTATACAATACAAATAGATCCCTAATACAATCAATCTAAGGGACGAGATATAGAGGATCTCAGCAAAATTAATCTTATACAAGAGAACTAAGAATGTCAAATTAATCAAAGGAATGTGGTCCGAACACTTGGAGATGCCCCAGTTCCAGTCTTCGAGATGTGACTCCAAGATCACCGATTTTTTTTTTTTTAGGTGGTTTTAGATATGCCAACCATCTAAAGACATGCACATGAGACAAGTGAGGATAAAACTTCTAAAAATCAAAGGATTTGGCACCTAAGATCAAGGTTTCCACCTCGAGTTCTAGAAAGAGCAGATTCCATTGCACAACTATCGTTGCATTGGGGCTCGATCCATAGTTCGAAATGAGCGGAATTGAAAAGTGGATTACCCCGTGTCTTTCCTCACGGAGATTCCATTTTCAATCCCTTCTATTGTTTTCTTATAGGCGGCGCCCGGGGTTTTAGGCGCGGTTGTGTGTATTTTCGGTGTCGTGCTAAAGCGATAAACATGCATCTTATTTAACAATCACCGCTTCAATATAAAACATACACACAATCATTCATTCCTACGCCAACCTGCATAAGACAATGTTAATCACAGACTACCCCCCTTATCACTCCAATCTGCAAAAACATATAACACCTATCATGAGCGGACTTACCTCACCTTTACGAGCGCCTGCATGGTTAGAAAAATCACTCAGCGTTTTAATTACGGCCTAAGTCCACTTGAGGTCTAGAATCATATGTTCTAGAGCAAGGTCCCCAGCGGAGTCGCCAGCTGTCGCGACCCGTCCGAAAGCGGACGCGGCTAATGGATTACCGATAGCGGGTCTTGGATCGGCGCGGGCCCTCCCAGGCCCATACCAAATCGCGGCGGGAGTATTTTTCAAAGGGGATTCGGCGATAAGAGCCGATCGATTTCGACCTTAGTGTGGTCGTGGTGGCATGTGCAACTTGTGCATGCATTTGGAGTCGCCACCGGTCTTTCTCGGAGGGTAGACCGGAAACCTTACCAACCGATTGGGAGAGATCGATCAGTTCTACGGAACCAGAGATTTTGGGTTCGGGGACTTGGTTACGCTGGTGTCGTTACCAACGCCCTTTCGGTACCTAACGCGAGTGATTTTCCTAACTAGGATTTCATGCAGGCGCAATTTTGGGTGAGGTAAGTCTGACTTTGCACATTAACCAGTTTAACATGCTCACGTAATCATAATAAATAAATAGATGTCAATCACATAAACATCTATCCTACGTGGTGATCATGGAATTATGATTTAATGGGTCTCGAGCCAATGAGACCACATTTAATCATTTTAATATTTTAATAACGGAGAGCCGCTCTTCGCTTCTTCTTGATTTCTTGAACTCTTCAAGAATTGGGCCCCAAAGAGCTCGCCGACTTAAAAGGCTCCCCCACGTAATCCTCGTAGCATTTACATCAACAATTGACTATGCTAAAAAATAAAGATTACATGAAAAATAAAAGGAGTACGCAGCCTCCATTTAATAATTACGACCCCAAATATATAAATAATCATCATACATTCATATATACAGCAATCACATCGATTAGGGATTTTTCCATGATCACCACCCTTCTTCGTAAGTAATAAATTCACAATTTAAAACTTAGGAAGGCACAATAAAAATTCTACGTTGAATCATATTCAGAATTTTTACGTAAAATAAGATAGCCATAAATTTTCGATTCAAAATTGATTTAGTCTCAATTTTTGCTACGTTGATTAATTTATCATATAAAACAATCGACCTCCATTAGCCATGTAAGACGAACAATTCGTTAATACATATTGGCCATAGTATTGTAAAAATTGTAAAAATTGCAAAAATCAATTAAATGCACGAAAACACCTAAGGATTGGCTCTGATACCACTGTTGGGATCCACGTAACACGTAGCGGAAATAAATAACAACCCATACATGTATCTCCAGAGGCGTACTTCGTGCATTTTAATCGAAAAAAATCACAAAGCCTCAAAGGGAGTAAATAGATTACCTCTCGTAGCGTGCTTGAACGGAGGTGTCGGTTCGATATTCTTCGATCTCAGCCTCCACAAGTGTTAGGCATCTAGTTCAAACGCACCACCAATTGACGAACGGGGAGACGACTAATAACTCCACAACAATTGTGCTAGCAATATGCAGAATCAATATTCCGAACTTAGTATATTTTGCTCACTCAAGATTATGAGAATATAGAGAGTGTTTGTGTTCTTCTCTCTATGCTCTCAAAAATTTGCACACTCTACAAAATGTCTCCCCCTTCAACCTCAAAACTCTTGCCATCCTTTTATAGCCAAAAATACCTTCCAATAAATTGTATTTAAAAATAGCACTAACAATTATAAATTCTATCTAAAAATAGCACTCACAAATAAATGACAATTAAAAATAGCACTAACAATAGCACTCACAATTTATAATACAAAAATGCTATTTAAAATAGCACTAACAATAGCACTCACAATTTATAATACAAAAATGCTATTTAAAAATAGCACTAACAATTATAAATTCTATCTAATAATAGCACTCACAATTTATAATAAATAAATCCCATTTAAAAATAGCACTAACAATAGCACTCACAATTTATGATAAATAAATGTCATTTAAAAATAGCACTAACAATAGCACTCACAATTTATAATACAAAAATGCTATTTAAAAATAGCACTAGCAATAACACTCACAATACAAAAATGCTAAAAAAAAGGCACTAACAAAGGTGTTAAAAATAATAACCATTATTATTATTACAAGAGTTAAAGAGGTTACCAAACAGTACAAATATGCATAACGTATAAATACGTATGACGTATAAATACATAGAGCATACGTATACATCCGTGAAATCGGGGACTAATTGAAAGAAAAATGTGCAATTAAGCCCTTTTGGTAAAAATTGATTAAATTGGAGAGCAAATTGACCTAATTGCACTTTAAGACTTTAGAATCCAATGTCATAGCTTATAAAAAGTGAGAATTGAAAACTAAAAGACTCGAAAAGGAATTTTTTTTTTTTTTTAGGCTCGGTTCGGGTTTATGTTTGTGAAGGAACATAGTGACCCGAGCCGAATTTTTGAGATTTAAAGTGACACACTTGAAGAGGAAATTAAAACAAAATTATCAAATATTTTTGGGTATTTTTCTGACCACGAATGGTATTTTTCTGATTTTTTGGGTATTTTTATAATTAAATAAACTCGAAAAATATTAAAAATATCGAAAAATATTTTTTGTTCAAAATTGGTTCCTAAAGCTAAACCAAGGCTTCCAAAGTTGATTTTGTGATTTTATGACCTTTTTTGATATTTTTAATTATTTTTTAAGAAATAAAAATCACAATAATAAATGGTAAAAAATCAGGTGTCAACACCTGGCTACCCTCTTCTGGTACGTTTGTCCATGGCAAATGGCTTTAAGACGTTTCTCGTCTATTAAATTCAGCTGTTCATATCTGTGCTTGAAATACTCTGACCTAGAGAGTTTATCTTCGGATAAGATTCTCAAAGAGGGAATCTTAACTTCTACTGGTAGAACTGCTTCCATCCCATACACCAGACTATAGGGAGTTGCCCCTGTAGAAGTCCTGATCGACGTTCGGTAAGCCATCAAGGCGAAGGGCAGCCTTTCGTGCCAATCCCTGTAGTTTTCTGCTGTTTTAGCCAAGATTCTCTTGATGTTTTTATTGGCGGCTTCCACTGCCCCATTCATCTGTGGGCGGTAAGGAGATGAATTCAGATGTCGAATGCTAAAGTGATCCAGCAGACCATCGACAATCTTGTTGTTTAGGTTGGACCCATTATCTGTGATGATCGCTTGAGGGGTACCATACCGGGATATGATATCTCTTTTGACAAATCTTGCCACATTTCTTGCAGTGACATTCTTGTAAGAACTGGCTTCTACCCATTTGGTGAAGTAATCAATCGCTACCAAGATGAAGCGATGACCATTCGAAGCCATAGGATTAATAGGCCCTATCATGTCTATCCCCCACATAGAGAAAGGCCAAACTTCAGACATTTGGTGTAGTTCGTTCGGGGGTGCGTTAATCTTATCCCCGTATATTTGGCATTGGTGGCATGACCGGACGTGCTGACAGCAGTCTGATTCGATGGTCATCCAATAATAACCTAGCCGCATGATCTTCCGGGCAAGGAGGTGGCCGTTCATGTGAGGCCCACACGCTCCTTCATGAATCTCTTTCATGAGAATATTTGCTTCTTTGGCATTTACGCATCTCAGTAGAGTGGAATCGAATGATCTCTTGTATAGAATTTGTCCATTGAGGAAGAACTTGCTGGCCATCTTGGTTATGTATTTTCGGTCTCCTGACTGGCATCCTTCAGGGAATTCCCTTTTTAAGAGGTAATTCTTGATGTCATAGTACTATGGCTCTCCATCACATTCCTCTTCGATTAGCATGCAATAAGCTGGCTTTTCAACAATGCCGATCCTCAGAGGTTCTATATCCAACCCTTCAATCGTTTGTAACATCGAGGCTAGGGTGGCTAATGCATCTGCGAATTGGTTGTGAGACCTTGATAGGTACTCGAATGACACTTCTTCAAACTTGAATATCAATTCTTCAAGGTATTCATGGTAGGGGATGAGTTTTGCATCTTTCGTCTTCCACTCCCCTTGTGTCTGTAGAATAATGAGCATGGAATCTCCAAAGACTTGTAACCTGGGTATCTCCATAGAAAGGGCCAGTCGTAGACCCAGAATGCACGCCTCATATTCTGAAATATTGTTGGTACAAGGGAAAGTTATCTTTGCCGCGACAGGGTAATGTTGACCATCTGGGGATATCAGTACTGCCCCAGTGCCTGCCCCTGATAGGTTAACAGCACCATCGAAATACATGATCCACTTATCCTCTGCTAAGTTCAGAATTCGGCCTTCTGTGTTTGTTACTTCAGGGGATTCAGTGCTCGATGAGTTTTCTGCCAGCATGTCCGCTATAGCTCTTCCTTTTACCGACTTCTGCGGAGAACATTTAATGTCAAATTCAGACAACATTACTTGCCATTTTGCCAGTTTCCCAATTAAAGCGGGTTTCTCTAGGAGGTATTTGACGGGGTCGTTCTCTGTTATGAGCTGAATGTGATGATGTAGGGTATACTGCCTTAGTCTTCGTAGTACCCATACTGCTGCTACGCAGGCCCTTTCAACTGGTATATATTTTGCTTCAGATGGCGTGAATTTCTTACTCAGGTAATAAATGGCCCTCTCTTTTCCATCTATCGGGCTTGTCTGGGCAAGTAAGGCTCCCAAGGACTCTTGTCGTATGGTCAGGTATAAGGTCAATGGGTGACCGGGAATTGGTGGCACAAGCACCGGTGGTGTGATCAAATAGTTTTTGATCATTTGGAATGCCTTGCTGCACTCGGCGTCCCACGTTATTTTCGCGCCTTTCTTAAGCAATTTGAAGATTGGCTTAGCCACATCAGACAGCTGATTGATGAACCTGGCAATATAGTTCAATCTCCCTAGAAGGCTTCTCACTTCTTTTACTGTGGATGGAGTTGATAAATCATGGATGGCCTGGATTTTTGAGGGATCAATCTCAATGCCCCTATTGCTGACTATGAATCCAAGGAGTTTCCCGGATCTTGCCCCAAACACGCATTTGTTAGGGTTCAGCTTTAACTTATATTTGCGCAGGCGCTCAAATAATTTTCTTAATACCTGTATGTGATCTTGTCCTTTCTTGGATTTAGCGATCATGTCATCAACATATACTTCAATCTCTTTGTGGATCATATCATGGAATAACGTGACCATAGCCTTCTGGTAGGTAGCCCCGGCGTTTTTCAATCCAAAGGGCATGACTTTGTAGCAAAAATTCCCCCATGGTGTGGTAAATGCAGTCTTGGGTTTGTCTTCTTGTTTCATGGAGATTTAGTTGTATCCCGAGAATCCATCCATGAATGAGAATAATTCATAACCCGCCGTACTATCCACCAATACATCAATGTGGGGGAGTGGAAAATCATCTTTTGGGCTTGCTCTATTCAGATCTCGGTAATCTACGCAGATCCGAACTTTTCCATCTTTCTTCATGACGGGGACTATATTTGCAACCCAGTCTGAATATGGGATAGCTTCAATGAAGCCTACCCTAAGGAGTTTCATGACTTCTTCCTTAATCTTGTCTTCTAACTCGGCTTTCATCCGCCTACTGCCTTGTTTGACAGGTTTGATGCCAGGATCCGTGGGCAATGCATGTTCCACAATCTTAGGATCAAGGCCTGGCATATCCGCGTAAGACCATGCGAAGATGTCTTGATATTCTTTTAGTAGCTTGGTGAACTCGAGCCTTTCATCACGGGATAGGTGTCCGCCGATCTTGACCTCTTTGACGTTCATGGTGTCTCCCAAATTAATGACAATTGGTTCTTCTGAGGTAGGAGGCTTTGATTCTTCAAAGGTGTTCCAATCCCTACGGATAGACGCGTAATCCTCGTCTTCATCTTCCTCAATGTTATAGGAGTGGTTAATGGAGGGATCCGAATTTTGTAACAACCTGGTATGCATGTTTGAGATGATATGCCTGAAATGTCATGAGTATGGTTAGTTTGTGCTTAGTAAAAATGGCATGCATGCTTATGTAAAGTCTTTTTGAAAAAGTTTTTCGAAATAGATGTAGGTACAGATGGGACTAATCCTCATGTCATTGGATATCCCGGCCCCTTGAAAATCTTTTGAAGATTAGGAATCATATGGCAAATCAGGCCTCAAGCTTTTATATGGAAGACCATTATCATCATCGGGCTGATTCGTGGTTCCATATGTCCTTAACAAAACATGCGTGGTTTTATTGAATGCGAAATGGGCCGCGTTACAAGATGTGCTATTTGGACCAACGGCCGGAGATCCAAAGGCGTTTTCTTATGCGTTCAATAAGGAAAGAAAATACAGTGAAATGCAGAAAGTTCTAAACACAGTATTTAAAGATGAAGGAAGAGTCTATTTACTCAGAAGAAGTGGCTTCACTGTCCAACCACTCCATGACGACATTCACAGAGTCATCTTCGAGAAAAGGATTTGTCAGATCTGGTTCCATCGGCGAAGTGATACCCTCTTCAGATAGCCATTTGGAGTTCTGGTCGAAGTAGGTATTTAAGGGATTCTTGAACATTCGAGACCTTCCCTTCCAGGTTGGAGAACCGATGAATGAGCTATTCGGGCTGTTTTCGCCTCCACGGCGTCCCAGGCTTTTGCCTCGGCCTCGGCTTGTTGCTTTCGGGACAGAATCATTCATGGGATACTTCTGATACCCCAAGCCCATTTTATGTGGATTAGCCTTCAACTGTAGCGGGGCATTTATACCCTGATTACGTTTGCCTAGGCCTTTTTCAGGATTGAACCCGTATGCCAGCAGCATCTTAGCTGGTAGAAGACTGGCTTCTGAGATGTAGAGAGTTTTCAACTTCGACCCTACTGGGGTATGAACTGTTGCTACCAACTCTAGGGAGTGATAGCTCGCTTCAGCTTTCTCTTCAGGTTCAATATAGGGAATGGCACTGTTCTGGTATGCCTGGAAGTCGACTTCCCCATGTACGGTAATCACATTCCCATCTACAATGAAACGTACTTTTTGGTGCAGGCTCGAAGGGATAGCTCCTGCTGTATGGATCCAAGGTCTTCCTAGCAAGAATCCAAATGCACTGGGCAGATCCATTACTTGAAAGTTTATAGAGAACTTTGTCGGGCCGATGAATACGTCAAGTTCGATCTCTCCTTCTACAGTCTTCCTCATGCCGTCGAATGCTCTCACAGCTGTCTTGGATGTCTTGATCATCTCTTCCTTGATTCCCAGCCTCCTTATGGTAGCCAAAGGACAGATGTTAAAGGCTGATCCATTATCGATCAATACGTGTGCCACTCTTTTGCCGTTACATTGGGCAGAGATGTATAAGGCTTTGTTGTGCCCTCTTCCTTCCATAGGGAAGTCCTCGTCAGAGAAGCTCAACTGATCTTTTAAGAGAATTGCTCCTACAAAGTCCCCTAGTTGTACCTCATTGATTGTTTCAGGGACATGTACTTCATTGAGTACCTTCAATAGTGCATTCTTGTGCTTCTCTGAATTGATGAATAGGTCTAGCAGGGATATCTGAGCGGGCATCTTCCTCAGCTGCTCTATCACTTCAAACTCACTGGTTTTGATGATCGATACGAGCTTTTCGGCATCTTCCTTTGAGACATCTTTTTTTTCGGATTCTCCCTCTCTGGGGGCATAAAATCTTCCAGACCTCATTATTGCATCTACTTGTGTGGTCCCATAGTCCCAATGAACAGCTTTGGGATCATACTCTTCTACTGGGGGGACTTTTATCGTTACAGTTGTCTGATGAGGTATCTCCGGCCCTGACGTGTTGCTTTCTTCCTCCTGAGGCAATTGAATTACGACAGGCCTCACTGGGCAATCTTCCACCTTGCTCAGGCTATCCAGCTCATGCAATCTGATCACCACGGCCGTGGCTACTTCGATCATCAATATGGCGTTGTCGCGTTCTTCCATACCTTTTGAGGTTTCTGGTTGAGAGAGATCATCCATACCTCCCCATCCGTCCGGTATGATGTCTTCAATCTTTTGATAAAAGCTGGGAGGGGCCGAATATTTCACCTTGAAATTGTATCCTCCGGAATCTTGACCCAGGTTGTCTATAATTTCGCTCTTCTCAAGTGCGTCAACCATAAACTTGAGGTCTGCTAGACTTCTCCTTCTGGCTTCTATTTCGTCTTCTTCAAATTCTTCCTCTGACTGAGTAGCTGGCCCCAGGCTGCTTACCAAGTTCTCATGTGAGGTACCACAGGTGTTACTCTGCCCAGCTGTGATCAATAAGTGGTTTCTTTTCAAAGATAGAGATGCTTCGATCCCTTCAAATTCTTCATCAGTAATATCGGACACTATCCCCAAGCTCTTCATCTTGTCGATACACAACTTCTTTTGGTCGGTTGATATCTCCCCTTCTTTTGAGTATGATGAAGCGATTGTTAGCAGGGTGTCCAGCTTAGGCACATCTATCTTCAGTTTAAGGTAGTCCTCTTCTTCTTCAGTGAATATTGCCCCTACTGTTTGGTGATCTGGCAACGGATTTTCTTGCACATTTGGGGCTGCATTGTCAAATTTCAAAATCTGACTATCAATTAGGGCTTGCACTTTCAGCTTCAGGACATAGCAGTTATCCACATTATGCCCTCTTTCGCCCATATGGTAGGCACAGGTCTGGCTCTCATCAAAGCCAGGATATCTTGCGGGGTTTGCCCTAGGTGGTTCTTTTGCCACCAAGTGTTGCTCCAGCAGCATCGGGAGTAGCTTGGATAAAGGTCTCGGGAGCTGAGAGAATTGCCTCTGGGGTTGCTTTCTTCTAGGCTCTTGTACTTTTGGCGCTGACCAGGATGATCCGCCTTTGGCCTGATTAGAATTGCCAAATGGCTTTAACTTGTGGGGATCTGGTATAAATGCTATGTCCAGTCCGGCTTCTCTTTCCTTCCTCAGAGGATACTGCTTCCTAGTAGGAGCTTCCTGAGGCCTTCTTTCTTTCAAGGCACATTCCAGCCTCTCAGCAACCTTAATCAGGTGTGCGAATGTCTGACATCCAGAAGTGTTCAGTCTGTCAAAGTACTCGTAGGGGAGTGCTTTTAGGAATAAGTCGATCAGCTCCTCTTCTGGGATTGAAGGCTTTACTTGGGTAGCCAAGGCTCGCCACCTCTGAGCATATGTTCTGATCGATTCGCCCCTCGTTTTTGAAGTTCGTAGGAGGTCTTCTCTTGTTGGGGCTGTAGCCGTGTTAAATTTGTACTGCCTGAGGAAGTCTTCTGCAAGGTCCTCCCATCCGTCATAATCCTCTAAGTCTAGCTCAATAAACCAAGCCAGAGCGGCGCCAGCCAAACTCTCTTGGAATGTGTTCATTAACAACGGAATGTAATCCGAGTAGTGCGCCATCTTGCGCAGGTAGTACTTGAGGTGGGCACGGGGACAGCCTGTCCCATTGTATTTTCTCACGAATTCTGGCTCCCTATAGTCAGGAGGAGTCTCTATTTTAGCGAAAGGAGATATTTTGTCGAAGCGGGCCAGCTCATAGCCTTGACTGCTCAGGCATTCTTCGATCTTGGCCAATCTCTTAGCCTCTGCCTCTGTCTTCACAGTTTGTTTTCCCTTCTCCTCTTTTTCAAGGTTGATGACAACTGGCGAGGCTTTTTGTTGTGCCCGACTATTTGGTTCATGAACGTTTTCCTCTGTATGTTGGGTATCCCTGGTTGCTTCTTTATCCGTTACATCAGGTACCATGGAAGGGCCTGAGTTGTTCTGATTGTGAGCGGTTGTCTGTCTAGCTTGGTTGGTCTCCAGCATGGCCTTAATGTCAGCCATCATAGTTGCCAGGGCAGTCATCTGAGATTCCAACATGCCTACGCGCGGAGTCAATTCCTGCTGTTCCATTCTCGTCTTTAGGCGGGTACGGAAACGATGCGTTGGCAATTCCGTGATGAGAGTGTACCTGTTTTTAAAAAGATCTCTGTGAGTGCTTCGCTTATTTAGCAAAAAGAAGCAGTTAATTCTTTCAGTTGCATGCTTCTTGCCAGTAGATGAGAAAAAGGGCTACCTTGTGAGCCTTAGCCTCATGTAAGTAGTTCTTTTAATCATTTCTCGACAAGAATTCATGGAATTGAAAGAAGCGTAATTTCTGACGATAGTTTTTATGCATTTGTAAAAACATGTTCACATTCATGCTCATGTGTTTAAGATAGTATTCCACAGAAATGAGAATGTATGAGAAGGCATCACAATGCTTGCTTATTTTACACTTGACAGAATAGTCTATTCAAGTCTAGGACGTTTGAAGCCTAAGGTATCCTCATCATCCCAGTATAGATTTCCCTCTTCAGCTTGGGGCTCCTCGTCTTCTGAACACGACAGTGGCCCCATGTCTTCGGGTATGTAGGGCTCTATTCCAGGTACGTATGGCACGATGTATTCAGGTATGTAGGGCTCGACAAGGCTTCGTCGGATCGCTTTGAAATGTTGAATGTATTCTGTGGTGGCTCTATGAGTGTTTTCTTCTCGAGTCATGTCCTCTGGCCAACTTATTTCTTCAGCCTGGGAATTCTTCAAGGAGAGTATGATGGATGCCACCTTGGCTTCAAGTTGTTTCTTCTCCTCCTTTGTGAGGGTCTGGTTTGGTAAGTCAAAGGAAAAGACACAAGGTCGTGGTGAAGAAGGAATCTCTTGTAGTGCCCCAAACTGCCGAATCACCCTCCTTGGGTAGTATGCAGTAGCGCCTGTGAATCCTAGCAAGGGAACTGGATTCCCGTCATCGCAGGTCAATCTGACTTTGCTTAGCGTCGGTAACCTTAGCCGCCATCGGAGTTGTTCGGGTTTTAGGACTTTGAGGAAGTTCTTCCATTCTATGAAGTTGAACTTAGGAATACGTGTGTGGGTCCTAGCAAATGTTTTAAGAGGGTGTGCATTGGGGCTGATTTCAGTGAAACCCATGCGGATGTGGAATTGTCTGATATGGGATGTGAACCACAGATACAGCAGATCACCAGAAGCTCTAAAGATTCCCTTTTTGCTTTTCTTGAAACGATTTAGGGAGAGGAAGGTTTCGGCAAGGAGGATGTTTGAGTAATCCCACCCACAACAGACTTGCCTAGCTACTATAGCCATGATAGGGTCGAAGGTGACAGTTGAGATTGGGAATAGCACAAAGCTAAAGAATGCCAAGATAAAAGCTCTACCAGATTTGGTTCCTTTAGAAGCAGGAAGGCGGGAAAATCGGTCTATAAGGAAGGATAGGGAAACTCTTCCAGAATTGCCTTTCGCATCTACTTTGACTTCATTTAGGTTTGTGTCAAGGAACTCAGCTACCTGACTTAGGGGTTCAAGTCCTATAGGGGGTCGGACGAGCGTAGGGGTGAATTCAACTCCGATGACAGCGCTGTATTCCTCGATAGTGGGAGTGATCTCTAATCCTTCCATGCAAAATGTAGCGGTGGTAGGATCCCAGTAGAGCGCTATGGCTTGAATAAAGGCAGGTGGGCACTCAATCTTCAGTAGGTCCAGTAGGTATCCTAGTCGTGACTCCGCATACTTCTGGCTGGTTTCGCCCATGCCATCCCACCATGATTGGAGTTCAGCTCGGGGGATCTTGAACACTTGAATATCATTCTTTCCCATCAAGTCTAAAATATGCAAATGATTTTAAAAGGTCAATCGCCAGAAATTACTTTAAATGTATGAACATGCAGATGTCATGAAGCATGCATGAGCTAACTTGATTGCATAGTTCAATTTGAAGAAATGGAGATTAGGATCCTTTTTCAGGTCTTGAAAGCCTGACTCAAAGCCTAATTTGCATTTCAGGGAAGTGAATTATGCAATTTAGTCAGGTTTACTCAGTGACTAAAGGGAACAGCAATGTCACGTTCCATTGGTCAACATATCAAAGGAGCAAAGTGAGATGTACTCCTATTACAGTCAAGATGTCTAATAGAAGAACGGTAAAGAAAGGTTTTTCAAACAAGAAAGTCATAAAAGACAATGGAACGTGAGGATCTAAATCACTCTTTCTTCAGAAGTCTACCCAAATGACAGTTGGTCAGAAACTCTCCCTTAATCTAGGGTAGGGGAGTTATCTTCAGTGGTTTGGTCGAGAGGTTGTAGTTCCTCCGGCCACTCTCTAGTCCAGGATACGATGACTTCGGAAGCCTTCTCGGGTTCTACTTTCTTGATTGTGATACGCCTTGGCTTGGTCTTGATCGCAGGGCGTCTCTTCCTACCCCAAAAAGTAATCATGGGTATGTTCTCTTTGGCCAGCAATTCAGCCTTCTTGCGAGCGTACGCTTCCCTAGCTAGCTGGTTGCGACGTTGTCTCTTCATCTCCAGATAATCCTTCATCATTTCGTCTGATTGTCGCTTGAATCTGAGATTATCAGCGTAGTAGCGGGTTTGACAGTCTTCAGCATACCCCAGCTTACGTCCAGTCAGTTCCCGACCATACACGAATCTAGTAAAGTGTAGCCTCGTGTTTGGTCCGGGGCGAGTAACTTTTCTCAAGTACTCGAAGGTCACCAACTCCGTCGAGCTCTTAGGGAACAGCGACATCCTACCCCATAATCATTGTTGTTCTCATTAGTCACCCGAGTAATCTTCATGATGTGAATGCACGTGGATGTATGCAATGTATGAGTCATATCATGGAGCAGGAAATAAGGTACGTTTAGAGATAAATGTCTTACCAACCACACTTTGGGGGATGTGGAATGCCCCCTGTATCAATTGGTGGTTTTAGGTATACCAACCATCCATGGACATGCGCATGAGACAAGTGGGTATACTCTAAAGAAAATCGAAAATCAGGTGAGGAACCTACGGCTCAGGCTCCCACGATCCACACGAGGCAGATTCCTCCCCAAGGGTACCTACCCAAGAGGGTTAGATATCGCCAATGCAGATGGTAGGCGGGAACGAATACGAAAGTCTCAAGTGCCATCAAACACAAGATCCTTTTCGCATCCTTTCCCTATCTAAGGTAACCTAAGGGTGGTTGCAGTCGGGGTTTGACCGCCAGTGTGTGCGATGTGTCGTGATCATCACAATGCAAAGTCATGCACAGCAGTTTGTATCAAAACACCGCTTCAGTATGTGCATAAAAATAAAACATACATTCCCAACTCCAACCTGCAGGAAAGACGTCAACAATCACGTCACCCCTTATTTCTCCAATCTGCAAAAACATCTAACACAATAGTTAGCATACGTACCTCACCTTCGAGAGCATCTGCAGAAAACAATGTCAGATAAACCAAACAACTTTTTAATCGGCTCAAGTCCTCTGGAATTCGTAACCAGAGATTCTGGTTTAGAATAAGTCCCCAGCGGAGTCGCCAGTCTGTCGCGACCCTCTCGCGAGCGCGGAGGGCTCTGATGCGGGAGCGGGCTAATGGGCCGCCCGATCGCTGGCTGGATCGGACGCGGGCCTCTCCCAAGGTCCATTACCCAAGTCGCAACTGCTGGATGTACGTGGTCGACCTTCAGTGCAGTCTAGTGACATGTGAAAAAGTGTACATGTCAAGGAGTCGCCACCAATCGTTTCATGGAGGGTACGATCGGAAACCCTATCGAATAGTTAGGAGTGGTCTATTCGATCCTGCGGAAACCAGAGAAGTGGGTTCGGGGACTTAGTTACGCCAACTGTCAGAGTTGACGCCCTTTCGGTACCTAAGCTGAATGGTTTATCTGATCTTAGGATTTCATACAAACGAGTGGGGTACAGATCCTAAATCTAGGAGTTCATGCAGATGGGAAATACTACCCTATCACTCACAACCAATAGAAATAAGTGCGCAAATCAAGGATCCAGTACATGCGGATAAAACACATGAAATCAGCGTGGTATCCCTAATGAGGCCCTATTAGCCTAGAGAAGTATCAATCAAGGCTTAGGAATGATTTTGGCATGATTTGCCCATGAGGGGCAAAATCGTAATTTTGAATGATTCGGGGAAATTTACCCTTAAAAGGGTAAATCTGTCATTTTAGACGAATTGGGAAGTCAAAAGACAATGGAAATAGGATTGGCCATCAATCCAATCCATTTCCTATTTTTCGGGAATTTCCAGGATTTTTCTGGAATTTTCAAGTGATTTTACCCTTGGAGGGGTAAAGTCGTCATTTTGGACAATGATGAGAACTGAAAATCTCAAATATTAGGGTTGGTCGTCCACCTGACCCATACCCTAACTTCAAGCAATTTTCAGAACTCGATTGAGACAAGAAAGACGATTTTCCCATTAAAGGGCAAAATCGTCATTTTGAAAAAAAGAGGCGGGACTCGAAAACCCGAACCCTAGAATTGGTCGTCTAATCGACCCTAATTCTCACCTTGGCATTATCGGCCTTATCTAGTATGCACAACAGAGGCGACTTACCCCTGAAGGGAAATGTCGTCAAGTTTCGGAAAATTGGATAAGAAACCCCAAAAATAGGGTTGACCAGTTGTCTGTGGTCAATCCTCGATTTTTGGGGATTTCTGGAATGTCTAGGATTTTTCCACAAATTTTCTACATTTTTTTGGAATTTTCTGGAATTTTCTAGCATTTTTTTGGATTTTCTAAGATTTTTCTGATTTTTTATTATTTTAAAAATCATTTTTTTTATTTTTTAATTAAAAAAAATATGATTCGGACCGGGTCGACCCGACCCACTCGGGTCGGAACCCGGCCCAGACCCGGACCCGCGCGAACCTCGGCTCCAAAACGACGCCGCATCTCATTTTTTATTTTCGGATTATTATAATCTGATCTGACGGCCTACACCACGCCGCGTGGCTTGTCCGCGCCCACTAGATCTGATTACTAGATTCTACGGTCTAGATTAAGCGAAGACTCGACCTGAGCCGTTTGATTGACTTACTAAAACTAACGGACAGGATTAGAACCTTAGACTTGATCTGAGCCGTCCAATCCTACTAGCCTAAACGACGTCGCCTACCCACTTAGCCAAACGACACCGTTTCCACTCTTTGTTTATTTTCTGATTTCGAAAATCATTTTCAGTTAATTCTATTTAGTAATCGGACGGCCACTAGAATTTAGGTTCGATTTATCTCAGCCGTCCGATCCTTTAATTCGAATAACAGACCCTAACGGCCATGCTGACTCGACACTACGTGGACCAATCACTGAATGACATCTGGACATTTGACTCGTTGACCGCGCCACGTCAACTTCGTCTTCAACCTTGCGACTCCGGCAGAACGGACGGCTGTGCTTCTCCGGTGGTGATCTAACGGTGGAATCTTGACGGATCGGAGCGAGACCGGCGGCAATCGACTCGCGATGATCTCTATTTTAACATATCTATGAATCGTAACATTTTATTCACAGAATCGCAAGAATCATGTAAAATGCCGAATACGGCCATGGGAGTTCGATCGCGTAATCTATCTAAAATCGCAGCAATTCAATCACAGAATAACACCGGTAGAGGTTCAGAAGACTCACCTCGAGCTCCGATTGAGCTCGCTCGGCCCAGATTGGGCTGGGGAAAGATGAACAGTGGCTCGGCAATGGAGGTTGGATTGGAAGACTCGATTGGGCGTGTTAAGACAAAATCGATGCAAACAAGATACGCGACGATGGTCAGTAATGTTCGAAAGGCAAAACGCATACTCTAAATCGAACTATCATAGTCGGAACTGAATCCCGCCATTAAAGCACAGTAAGAAAACTCGAGAGTTGAACTCACCTGTTTCGGAGCGATGGGTCGCGCGGCTGGTGGCGATAGCTTCCTCTCGACACGGGCGACCTCCTGGTGATCTTCGCGAGCTCTGGTCTAGCCTGTGAAGGCCCGACCGCCGCTCTGTAAGTTCGAGCTCGACCCTCGACAATGGCGATGGAAGGGAGCCCTTTCTCTTTCGTTCTATCTCGCTCTCTTGATTCTCTTTGTCCTCTACTAACTGAATCCACCGTCCTCCCTAACTGAAAGCGATCACGAGCTTATATAGCCTGTTGGATTTTTGGCGCCGAACGGTGGAGCTTCAACCAACTCCATTTGGCACGTGTAGTCACGTGCAAATAGGTCAGAACGACGTCGGGGAGGATGGGCATTCTGTTTAATCCCATTTGGTTCTGCGGCCGGCTTTATTTCGCACGAATTTGGCAAGGATTTGAGCTGTTTTTGCTTTTGTTGACTTTTGCAGGTCCGGCGACCTTGACCGTCCGATTACTCCTTCCTCCGGCGACCATTGGCCTTGGGGTTGGTCTCGATCGGTAGGTTTCGAGGTAAAGAACAATACGCCCACCATTCCTCTTTCAATTAGTCGCGAATTGCCCTTCAATTTGGCGTTCGAAACTCAGTTCATCACTGTTCATCTGCTCGAGCTCTGTTGGGGAAGACGACACTGTAGCAAACCGGTTCGACCGGCCCGACCGGCGGTCTGACCGGTCAGAACCGGTTTCGACTCACCATTTTCGAAATTAAACCCAAATTAATGGGAAATTTTTGCAATTGAACCTCATAATCGAATCTAGGGCATGAATTCTATCTAGAAATGTGGTTTTGCCCAAAAGTTTTCATCAATTTCTACAAAATCCCCAAATTCTCATTTGATTGGAAATTGGGGATTGTGTAATTGAGGGTGCAAATGATCAAATTGGGTTAAACCACCTATGCCAATCGATTTAAAATGGTGAAATCCATTGGGTAGCATGTTCAATTTGTAATTATAGTCCTTGAATTGAAAGTAATTTCGATTATGCTCAATTTCAAGGACTAAAATGCCATTATGTTTGCAATTGAACAGCTTGTCCGAGCAATTAGGTCAAATTGAAATGGGGGACAATTAGATTGAATGTCAAGATCCTATAAAATGCCAAAATTGCAAATTAAAAGACTCAATTATTATTTTTTCTTCAAATTCAATAGTACGGGTTACAAAGGAACACCTAAAATTGAATCTGATTTTGATTTTTTTGTGAGGTCGAAAATACAATGGATTAAAAGGAAAAATATTGGATATTTTTCCATATTTTTGTGACCTCAAATACTATTTTTCTTGATTTTTTAAGTGTTTTTCTATTTTCCAAAAATACTAAAAAATATGAAAAATATGAAAAATTATTTTTTGGTCAAGAATGGTTCCTTGGGCTTGGCCAAGGCCACCAAAGTTGATTTTGTAATTTTTTGACTTTTTATGAATTTTTTATGATTTTTCAAAAAAAATAAAAATGAAAAAGGCTGGGTCAAAAATCAGGTGTCAACACCAATCTCGATAGTTCTCGGCAGTTTTGGCCAAGATTTTTTTGATGTTCTTGTTGGCTGCTTCCACTGCTCCGTTCATCTGAAGACGGTACGGGGAAGAGTTCAGATGCTTGATCTTAAATTTCCTGAACAAATCACCGATCAGCTTGTTGTTCAAGTTCGAGCCATTGTCAGTGATTATGACTTCAGGTGAACCATATCGAGCTATGATGTCTCGACTAATGAATTTCACGACGTTTCGTGTCGTGACTGCCAAGTACAATGCTGCTTCAATCCATTTGGAAAAATAGTCGATGACGACTGGGATGAAACGATATCCATTGGATGCTTTCGGGTTAATTGGACCAATCACATCAATGCCCTACATAGAGAAAGGCCACGGTTCAGATAATTGGTGCAGCTCGTTTGGAGGAACATTGATCTTATCGCCATAAATCTGACACTTATGACAGCTTCGAACATGCTGAATACAATCGCTTTCCTGAGTGAGCCAATAATATCCCAGCCTCATGATCTTCTTAGCAAGCATGTGACCGTTCATATGTGGGCCGCAGATCCCTTCATGTACTTCCATCATCAAACGGACAGCTTCAGTAGAATCAATACACCTCAAAAGAACTGAATCAAATGATCTTTTGTAAAGAATTTCACCGCTAAGAAAGAATTTCGAGGCCATCTTCCTTATGTACTTCTGATCTGACGTAGTACTCTTCTCAGGGAATTTCTGCTCTTGAATGTAAGCCTTGATACCGTGATACCAAGGCTTGCCATCGGGTTCATCGGCTATGGCCATGCAATAAGCCGGCTTTCTTAATACTTCGATCTTTAATGGCTCAACTTCAAGCCCATTAGTAACTCGCAACATTGAAGATAAGGTAGCCAATGCATCAGCGAACTGATTGTCAGTTCTGAATAAATACTCAAATGAAATATTATCAAATTCTTCCACCAACTCATCCAGATATTCATGGTAGGGCAGCAGTTTAGCATCCCGTGTTTTCCATTTTCCGACCGTTTGAAGGATGATTATGGCCGAGTCTCCAAACACCTTGAGTCGGGTTCCACCCATTTCGATTGCGACTTGCAGTCTCAGAATGCATACTTCATATTCTGTGATATTATTAGTGCAAGGGAAGACCAACTTTGCTGCTATTGGATAGTGTTGACCGCCTGGAGATATCAGGACTGCCCCTGTTCCTGATCCAGATAAATTCATGGCTCCGTAAAAATACATGATCCAGAAATAATCGTTCGCCGTCATGACTTGATTTTCAGGTTGGTAAGGATCTTCATTTTCCCCCGGATTTTCTGCCAGGACATCAACTATAGCTCGACCTTTTACTAACTTTTGGGACAGATACTGCACATCAAACTCAGAAATGAAGATATGCCATTTAGCAAGCTTGCCGACCAAGGCAGGTTGATTCAATAAGTACTTGACGGGATCGCATTCCGTTACCAAAAGAATTTGGTAATGCAAAGTGTATTGTCGCAGTCGATGTAGCACCCAAACCAGACCCGCACAAGTCTTCTCGGCTTCAGAGTAGTTCATTTTAGAAGCTGTAAACTTCTTGCTCAAATAGTAAATGGCTCGTTCTTTCCCGTCATCTCGTTTTATCTATGCTAGTATAGCTCCCAAGGATTCACTGTGGATCGTGAGGTAGAGGACCAAGGGTTGTCCTGGTACTGCCGGAACAAGCATTGGCGGATTCATGAGGTGTTGTTTTATTTTCTCAAAGGCTTTATCACAATCATCATCTCATCCGACCAATGCATTCTTTTTTAACAACCTGAAGAAAGGTTTAGCGGTTTCTTATAACTGAGAGATGAATCAGGCAATATAATTTAACCTGCCCATGAGGCTTCGAACTTCCTTGACTGTCTTTGGCGGCTTGAGTTCACATATGGCTTTTACTTTCGACGGGTCTATCTCAATGCCCTTGTTACTGACAATGAACCCGAGCAATTTGCCCGAGCTGGCGCCGAAAATACATTTGGCTGGATTAAGGCGTAGCTTGAACTTCCAGAGTCTGTCGGACAGCTTTGTCAAGGTTTCAACATGATCCTCTCCACACTTCGTCTTCGCAATCATATCATCGACGTAGACTTCGATCTCATTGTGCATCATGTCATGGAATAAAGTAATCATGGCCTGCTAATAGGTCGCGCCAGCATTCCTAAGACCGAAAGGCATTACCTTGTAATGAAACATCCCCCACGGAGTGGTGAACGTGGTCTTCAGTTTGTCATCCACATTCATCAGAATTTGATTATAGCCTGAAAAACCATCCATGAATGAAAACATTTCGAATCCAGCCGTGCTATCTACGAGCACGTCAATGTGTGGGAGCGGGAAATCATCTTTAGGACTAGCCTTGTTTAGATCACGGTAGTCGACACAAACTCGAACTCGTCCGTCTTTCTTCAGCACTGGGACAACATTAGCTACCCAGTCAGAGTATTGGGTAGCCTCAATAAATCCAACGTCGAGGAGCTTCATGACCTCTTCTTTGATTTTCTTCGCTAGCTCTGGCCTAGCCCTTCGTGTACCCTGTACTACTGGCTTGACTGAGGGGTCGGTCGGTAAGCAATGTTCGACGATTGATCGATCAAAGCCGGGCATTTCTGCATAGGACCAGGCGAAGACATCCTGGTAATCTTTCAAGAGTTTGGTAAGACGTTTCGCCATTTCAGTAGATAGATTTGCTCCGATTTTCACTTCTCTTGAATTTTCTTCATCGCCTAAATTGATTGATATCGTCTCATCGCCAGTCAGAGGCTCAATCATCTCATGCCGTTCAAAGTCTTCACATATTTATTCATAATCATGAGTGAATTCGTCCAAGTCATATATTCCAGAATCCAATGGATCTCCCTCCTCATATTTGCCCCTGAAACATAGAATGGCAAAGTCAGAGAAACAAACAGGGTTAAAAAAAATGCATGCTTTTCAACTTTTGAAATCCAATGTGTCGTTTTAGAAAACTTTGATTTTGATTTTTTTTTTCTTAAAGACTGCGGGACAAGAAATCTTGAAGAGGCCCAACCCTCAGTTTCTTACCATGGATGACAAAATAGTTCGATCGTAGGTTATCGTCATCGGGTCGGTTTGGGATACTTCATCAAGGTTTCAAAAACTTTTAGTGAAGGACATTCGTAATTTCATTGATATAAAATCAATTCATTACATCTTATTGGATGGAAATGCAACATTAAACTGAAATGAAAGCCTAAAATGCGAGATGAATTGAAAAAGATCTTAATGCGTCCTGGAAACTGAAGGAAAGCGGAAAGATCCCGCGCAGGGGATCGCAAAAATCTTGGAAGTGTTACTCTGATCCCTCCATTGGATCGTCGATCACGGCTTTAACAGAAGGGTTTGGGGAATCAGACGCCATATAAAGCTCCTCTTCAAATGCTTTATCGTCCTGTACGGGATTTTCAGATATGGCTCCAATAATGAGGTCATCAAAACAACCAATAAGATCTAGGAACCCATCATCAGCTGTATGTTCTTCTACCGCCAAAGCAATGTGGTCCTTTGGCGAGTCGGGGAATGCAATCCCTAGATTATCTTCAAATTGGGTCGGTTTATCAAACCTACCGATCACCCCAGCTGATCGAAAGGTAGTGTAGAGAGGAGGTGATAGAAGGCTAGATTCCAACCTTCCCCGGCTCATCCCAAGTCTTCTACCTCGTCTAGACTGGCCACGCCCTCGGTGTCCCAGACTAGCCGTATGAGATTGTCCATTAAGCTCGATTGGGATACGAATCCCTTGACCCTGCCGGCCTAGGCCTGTGCCAGGTCGAAATCCATTGCCCACCATTACCTTTGCTACCATGATGGAAGCGTTTGATACCTCAGGAACTGGTAGAGGACTTTCTGGTGATGCATGAACAGTCTGCACTAGCTCAAAAGCATGATACGAGTCTTCCTCATTATGAGCTGGCTCAATGTAAGGAATAGTTGTTTCATTGAACATTCGATGATCTTCTTCGCCATGAACGATCACTAGCTTTCCCTTAACGACGAACTTGATCTTCTGATGAAGACTTGAGGGCCCAGCTCCCGCGTTGTGGATCCACGGTCGACCCAGTTGGAGGTTGAAAGCTGACGGAATATCCAACACCTGGAACAAAACATCGAACATGGAAGGCCCAATTGTGATATCTAGATTGATTTGTCCCATGACATCTTTCTTCATGCCATCAAAGGCTTTGACTAAGGTCTTGGCAGCTTGAATCCTGGCCAGATCTACCCCTAATAGATTCAAAGTGGCTAAAGGGCAGATGTTTAGTGCCGACCCATTGTCAACGAGGACCCGTGCTACTAGAGTTTGCTTGTGCTTTACCATTATGTGTAGGGCTTTGTTGTGACCACGTCCCTCAGCAGGAATCTCATCATCAGAAAAAGCCATCTGATCTTTCAGAAGGATGGTTCCGACAAAATTCTCTAGCTTGTCCTGGTCGATATTTTTCGAGACATGCACCTGCCCTAACACCTTCATTAAAGAATCTCGATGTTTTTCGGACGACTACAAAAGTTCGAGCAAAGAAACCTGAGCTGGCGACTTCCATAGTTGGTCGATGATACTATATTCGCTCGTTTTGACTATGGCAAGGAACTTCTTCGCATCTTTCTCTGTGACCGTCTTGGTCGGTTGTTCTTCGTTATAAGCGCGACCAGACCTTGTTACTAGGGCTAGATCGTAAGATCAAGGAACGGCCTTATCGTCCTTGTAAGGAAACGGCTGAGGTGTAGTGATTACTAGGGCTTTCGGTATGACAATCACTAACTCATCCTCCAATGCATCTTCTAGGGGAGGTATGTCAAAAAAATCCAGGTCAGCCTTGACCAGACCTGCTACATCGGTTTCCGCTACTTCTATTTCTGGAAAATGTTCAGACTAAGTCATGGTCAGAGCGGAGAACTCCTGGTTGCAATCAATGACGATCTGAGATATAGTGGCAATTGTTTCCGTCTGAATGACCTTAACAATTAAACCATTCCTCACTAGAGTCGCAATCGTCTTCTTTAGCTGACCCAGTGGCAATAGCCCTCCCGTCTGATAATAACCTGCTCTAACCAGAGCATCGAGAACGTCTGCTAACCGGACTTTAAATCTGCATGCCGGTTGGGTATTACAATTAAACACAACATTAACTTTATCAGAATGGTCAGGTAAGGGATTATTCCGGACATTGGGCTGGGTGCCGCACTGGAATGAAAATGCCTTTGTGTCGAGCATGCCCTGGATGCGATTTTTAAGCACGAAGCAATTGTCTGTGTCATGGCCGACCTCACCACGATGAAAATCGTATTTCTTGGACGGGTCATAACCTGCATATGACGTATAATTCAGTCTCAGAGGTTCAGTTGACAACAGATCTTTCTTGCGGAGGACGGCTAAAACATGAGAAGGCGTCCCGGGCAAAGGTGTGTATTGTCGAGGTGGGTGTGAATTTCTCCTCTGCTTCTGCTCGTCAAAGTTCCCTCACTGCTTGGTGGGAACTTGTACAGTCGGTGCGGAACTTGTCATGTTGATCTGGGGAGCGACCTCTTTGTCCCTCTTTATTCCGAATCATCTTGCGGGCGTGCCAATATCTCCGTACCAGCCTTTTTTCATGCCGCCTTCCACTTCCTCGGCCATTGCTATGAGGTGAGCAAATGATATCGCAGAAGTGCCAAGGACTCGTGTCCGCATAGTCTGTGGAAGGGTAGAGACAAACAGCTTCATGAGCTCCCTTTCGGGAGGAACTAGCTTGAGTTGGGACGCAATGTTCCTCCACCTGGTAGCATACTGCTTGACCGTCTCGCCCTTCTCTATTTCGGCTTGTTCCAGGTCCTCTCTAGAGACGAGGACGTCTATGTTAAAACTGAATTGCTTGATAAAAGCGGTTGCCACCTGTTTCCAATTCCCCATGCTGTATACTTCATAGTCAATATACCATTGCATGGCTGCATCTTTCTGACTGGCCTGGAAAGTCTAAACCAATAGAGGACCGTTCTCAGCGTATTTGCTCATTCTTGCTTGGTATATCTGAACATGCTACACAGGATTGGACGTGCCATCATACTTCTCAAAATCAGGTACTTTGAACTTCTCTGGCACATCAACTTTTGTGAATGCAGAAAAGTTGATATGAGGGGTACTGTGCGCTCCCTGAATCTCTCGGAGCTTTTCCTCCATCTTCTGCTCCATATGTTGCTCCATTTGAGCCATCAGCTTCGCTGCATCGTAAGCCTGCTCTGGTATCACAGGGCTGACTGGGTGAACCGGAGGCATCGGCGGAGCATTCATACTAGAGCCTGGGAAGAACATGTCTTGTAGTAACTGCTCCTGATCCTTGGTTGGATCATCAGCTGCAGGAGGCGGAGGTGCCATTGGTTGGGAGATTTGGCTAGGCAGTTGCATCTTGCCCATGAGACTTGCTAGCATTTTCTCTGCCATCTGGGAGACCATGCTTTCCATCTTGTTTTTGAGGGTGTCCATGCGTTCCTGGAGGGCCTCTTGGATTGCGACGTTCATTTCTGCTTTATCGGCCATTTTCTTTGTGACTGACCTTGTGATGTGTGGATGACCCGTGGTAAGTTACCTTCAGGAAATGACAAAGCAAAGATTAGTATAATGATCAAGACTAATGAGCCGGTCCATGACAACTCTCTAGACTCAACAAGACAGATACGCGCAAGAAGTCGAATGAGGCAGTTTTTCGATCTGGAATGCCGTTGCGACAAAACTCCTCATAATTCGTACGTTGATCGAAAAATTCCCAAATTTTACGAGCTGATACGGGACTCAACGATAAGCAAATTTCATGTTTAGACTCACGGCTAAAAATCGACTGATCAATACAGTTTAATGCCTATTTTGGAAATCTTTGTTTAGAAAACGGTTTCGTCCGGTTTTTATAAAATGAATGAAGGACCCCTTTAAAATGTGATTTAAAATATGAAAGTTTGCAGGTTACTAGTTTAGACTTCAACCTACAACTTTCAAGTTTTGAGATTTAGCAAAGAGAGTCGTTTATGAGGGGTATTTTGCAAAATGTTCTGGAGTCTGAAAAACATGAGAAATTTTAGCCTGCTCCACTATGGTCATTAATTCCGTATTAAATAGGAAACGCATCGGATTGGAACCAAACTTTTTCTCATGGTAGTTGTGAATCTTACGAACATTTTTCATTTGAAGTGTTGAGACTAGATCCAATTTGAATAAAGTGTAAAAAATCGAGCAAGCCAACAAGGTCGGAAAGAAAATAGAACTGAATTACCGACTGCAAGTGTAAATAACAAACCTAAAATCCGATGAATAATTCAAAGTACGAGTTTGAAAATACGACAATGCGACTTCCTAAACAAAAATAATAAATCAAACAGTCTTTCTTTTCTTAGGGGCGACATGCTCTATAGACAAATGGGTCTTCAAGGCATGCCGTAATCGTGCATTCTCTTCAGCTAAAGCATCTGCCGTCTTCTGGGCCTTCACTGCCTTTTCTTTGCCGACTCTGATTTGAGCTTTGAGAGTTTGTTGCTTTGTTACGATCGAAATTTTTGGGAGTATTTCAGCAGGAATGATATAACACTGAATATACCGGGCCGTGGCGAAGTAGCTCTTCATCTTTCTAGTTGGCTCATTTATAGGCCAAATCAGTTTTCTATTGGAATATTTTTGCCAAGCTTCAAAATGACGCCTGAGTTCGGCTATGTAGTTCTCGCATTTCTCGAACTGGACTTGAAATTCAATGGGCCCAAGTGAAGGTGGGATATCTTGCAGAACTCGAAATTGTCGCGCAACTTGAAGAGCCTGATAGCTGGTTGCCCCGTAAATACCCATCAATGGTATGGGTTTCTGATCACCATGGCATAGCCGGGCCTCAACCACTCGGAACCATACAGCTTGCCAAAGGAAAATCTTATAGTTCGGATTCTCGAATAGCTCGACCCATTGCGAGTAGTGCAACTTCTTAGTTTGATTTTGTATTTATTTAAATCTTAAAATAGGATTATCAGTCATACCCATTTCAAATACAGTCATGCCTTCCCCAAATTGAGAAAGATGTGAGAAAAACCTGATTTGTAAAAGCTCAATTGGAGCCCGAAAAGTCTTATCTTTTCCTTTCTTGCTTTGTTCTTTATTTAAAGATTTGAAACATGTCAAAGAAATGAAAGTTTCAACAAAAATAGTATTTACAAAATTGACTCCTCCACAAATTTGTTTTACTGTCCTGGCTATCACCGGGTCAATAGTGTTCTGATGGAATGAAAAAATGATAAATCTGAAAAAGGCCAAGATAAAAATCCTAGACCTCATGAGGTCAGCATTATTTTCAAAACATTCGATGAGGAAAGACAATGGAGATGCCTAACAATTACCCTTCAGCACCTTTTCAATTGTCTTTTTAGTCAAACCCAAAAATTCAGTAAGTGCTACTACGGGGTCTACTCGAATGGGAGGTTCAACTATATCTAGCCCAATTGATTTTCCAATGGCAACGCTGTATTCCTCTAGAGTGGATGTGAGCTCAAACTTATCTCCCAGCACAAATGTGGTCGTCTCAGGGCACCAAAAGTGAGCAAGTGCATGCATGATCCCGCTCTGAACATCAATGTCAAGTATTGGCAACATGAATCCAATACGCTCAAGCACATACCGCTGACCATCCGGCTTCAACTGCTGCCATAACTTCTCCAGCTCTAGCTTTGGAGTAGGCATGAAATGGATATCGTCACGACCCATTTGTATATAGATCACACACCAAGACAAGCCAACCTAGATCATGGACCGACCCCAAAATGAAATGAGATGACAAAGAGATAAAGTACAAGAAGTTACCGCCATTGAGGAGAGAAAATGTCAATCACAAAGACACGCACATGAATCGTGGATTCAATTTTAATTCTTAACAAAATGAAATGAAGGACAGAACGACACGTCGCAGCCTCGCGCACGTTCACCATGACATAGTTGCTGCCTCGCATACATAGTCATGATTAGTCGGGCCCAATCACTCCGGCTTGGTTCGGTCGACAAGGACAACGCCCATGCATCGCCACCTTGTGTGCATGAGAACGACCCTTGAGCCATTTTTTGGGAGATTTCGGGATTCAAGTGGGATAACCTTTAGCGAAGCTTGATAGCCAAGGTTAAAGAACCACTTAAATACCATCCTAAAACTATTGGGTGACCCGGGTCCGGTCACAATTTGAATGTGGTGTAGTGCAATTACATTAAGGGCATGCACAACATTTCAAATCAATCAGTTCTTCAACAATTCATGAATTATAGCAAAAATTATCTAAGCCTGCAAAATAAAGAGTAAGCCACAAACTCCTCCCCTTATAACCCTCAATCTGCAAAACCATTTAACACATAATAAATGAGATTCAAGCAAGATCACCAAAAGCGAGACATCCATGGAATTTTCATCAGGCCTAAATCCTCTAGGGCTTTTATTTTTTCGAAAAGATTCAAGTGAACCAGTTTAGTCTTGAATTTTTTTCAAAAAAAAAAATTAAAGTAATTCCCCAGTGAAGTCATCAAGCTGTCGCGACCTAAAAAATAAATGGCGATTCTAGGCTAATGGATTATTAGGTTAATAACTAACCTAACGTGGACACTCCCAAGTCCTACCAATTCGCAACTTGAAATCAATTTCATGCAAAGATATATTTTGGAGTCGCCACTAATCATTATTGGCAGGTTGATTAGAAACATAAATAAAATAGCGAGAGAACTATTTTATTCCTACGAACCAGAGATTTTGAGTTTGGGGACTTTGTTACATTAATTTTTCAATTAATGCCTTTTCGGTACTCTTTCCATGAAAATGTCTGATTTTGGCAAATTTGATGAATTTTCAAAGATGCAAATTTTCTAGTTTTTGCAATACTTTTTTTGGGTTTTCTTATGAATGTTTAGGGTTTTCTTTTTTTATAAAATGCAATGCAATGCAAGTTATAATAAAATAAAAAAAGACATTAAAAGAACATAAATATAAAGAAAGGGGGTAGGATCCGGTGAATTTTATGACGTCGGTGTTCGTGCAAGAAGATGTGGGGATATAAACTACCAGCAAGAGGCTCGGCCTTCCGATTCTGGGGTAGCACAATATAATTTGCAGAAAATAAATGAACACAATACCTTGGACACCAATAGGAGGCTCGGCCTTCCGATTCTGGATCTAATAGGTGAAATATAGAAAAAGCACACTTTTATTGAATGCAATGCAATGCAAATGATTATATATATATATATATATATATATATATATATATATATATATTATGCAATTTTTTAAGATGATTATAAATGACGAATATACTCGAAAATAACAATTAAATCAATTCCAATCAAGGTAAAAAGGATATGCCAATGCAAACAGGTTAAGCCAATAGCAGAAAAATATCTATGAACCTTGAAAGATTCCGTGATCTTAATGGCCAGGAGATATGTTCGTGTGCACTGATTTCGTTGGCAAATTCGGCTAAGATTATTGCGATTACCAAAAATGATAAGAGAATAAGCTTATCTACTGATTTGGACAAGGCTAACGTCTACCTGCTGATAACGATGCTCGTTCGATTAAAAAAAGACAAACCCAAATAATATACGAGCTCAAGCCATCGATCACATCTTTGGATACTAAAGTGATAGAGAGTTGCCTTTAATTGCTCAAAAAAATCTGCTCGCGCAAGTTGCAACTTGCGTTATGTCAACACGAGCAGAATATGCCACGATGAGGAGGTTGATTACATCGACGAAAGAATTACAAAAAGTCTTTGGATGGAAGCACAAGAAACGAAACATTATGAGAAGAGTTTTCTCTCTTTTTTTTTTTAATCTTTCCTCCCCCTTTGGTGCCCTCGACGGTTGGATATTTATAGGACTTCCTCGCCATTCCCTTTAAGGCCTAGGAGAAGTTGATACCCTATCTTTCCTTTTCCGCCGAGATCTCCCCATCCTCTTGAAGAAACGAAGAAACTCCCCCATGATGGTGTCCCCTTTCTTCCTTTTGACCAAATGAGTGTATTTGAGTGCACTTGGGTGCATTTGAGTTCTCTTTAGAGAACCTCTTTTCTTTTTTGTTGAGATCCCCCATTCTCTTGAAGAAACGAAGAACTCCCCCATGATGGTGTCCCCTTTCTTCCTTTTGACCAAATGAGTGCATTTGAGTTCTCTTTAGAGAAATCCCTCCTACGAATCTCTCTTCTTGCTCGGCTCTTCCATAAACCGCATTCAAAGCTGTGACCAGAAAGTGAAGGCTTTAAATGCTTCTTTTTTGTACTAGCTTTATGCCGTGTCTTGGGTTCAATTGAATGTAAATGCAGTGCATGCAAAATAAATATGAGGGATGATTTTTGTTTATAATTAAAATTAGCTCTAATTAATTTTTTTTAATTTTTTTTATGTGAAGATGACTGATAAAGATTAGTCGAAATTTAGGTGTCAACACTATCCCACACTTGTGAAACTACTATCAAGAAAGAAGGATGAGACATCCAAAAGTTGAAGAATTTAAAAAGCCTTCTGAAGTTGGCTAGCGGCGTAATCTTGATGATCGTAAAAGTATGATCATATACACCTGATACCACAAAAGAGGCTTCAGAGTAGGAGAAATCATTGCTCCATTGAGCATTGACAAGGACCCTATCAATCTTCCTTTGTTTCCTGGCTTCGCTTGAAGAAGTGGACCATGTATACCTATGGCCAACATAGCAAAGATCATCTAGTCCAGCTCGAGCCAAGCACTCCCCGAACTCATCAAAGGCTGGTATCCACCGATTAGAACTATCGACTCTATCCGATTACTCTTTTATAACATTGAAGTCCCTTGCCACCAGCCAATCGAAAGAAACCGAAGCCAAACTAGTTTGGATAAGATCAGCCCATAAACACCGTCTATCTCCAAAGGTGTGTTCTACATATATAATAAAAAAAACAGGCCTTATTTTACTCAAAAATTGTAAATGCCCATGGATTGCCTAAGAGGATGAAGAAGAGACAATAACTTCTGCTAACAATGGCTTCCAACCAACCCAAATTCTCCCTCGATGTAAGTGTTCATAATTATCAACCCATATCCAATTAGGCACCAGCGTGGAAGAAATATTTGGGAACAAGGACATGGATACCTTTGTCTCAAGGATGCCAATGCAACAAAGACTATTGGCCCGAATGAGATCCTGAATCTCATCTTGTTTCAAAGGGTTAACAAGACCCATAATATTCCAAACTCCTATATACATATATACAAAGGGGATAAGCGAGTTGCTGTCTCCTTTTGCCACCCCACTTCTTCTTCTTGGAAGTAGGTCTAGCCACTTTAGCAGAATTAGAACTACCATCAGAATGTAGGTCCCGTAGGGAATTCAACGAAGAAGGAGAGCAGCCACCCACTCGACAATAAACACCTTAGTCCCCCGAGAGTCATCTACCGCCTTATGAGAGATGGGAGGGATTCAGGGAAGTTCCTCTTTCTCGTCGCTACCTATATTGCTAATCTCTTCTTTCACCGCTTCTTCCGAGTCAGAAGAGTCCACTAAAGCTCTTTGAGGAACCAGAACAACTTCATGCAACACAACAGACATGGTAGCGGGATCTGTAATAGGCAAAGTAGCCGAGGACCGAGCAACTCCAGGCACCTTGGAGGTAACAACCTTAGAAGTTGGGTAACCCTATCTATTGCCGACATTTTCCCATAACACAGCAGGCTGGAAAGGGAGACCACCTTCTTAGGTTCTTGTACAACCTGCTGGACCACTGGTTGGGGAGGCATAGCCTTATTAGCTTCGAGTGCAGCAGGATTAGCCGCTAGGTCTGCTCTAACTGGGGGATACTTGTGGCCAAAGGTCCACACCTAGTATAAGATGCAGGCTTCCATTCATAATCAATTTTTATGGTCCTCGTTGCACCATTCAATAATACCTCAATCGACTCACTGAGAGCCTGATTGGCCTTGATTTCTACACACACCCGGGCATAGGAGATCATTTTCATACTCTCGGTCAAAAGGTCCACGTACAGAGGCTTGCCAATAGCATTAGTAAAAGCACTTATTCTAAGAGTAGACCATAAAAGATAGGGGGTGTTTCTCAGCCGAACCCAAACTGGTAGGGAATCATGGTGGTCCCGCTTCGGGTCAATCAAGGGGTACCATTGTTGGAGAATGAGCTGCACTCTTGCAATTTTTACCGACCCATTATCAAGGATTTTTCGATAACGCTCATGATCCGGGATATGGAAAAAATAGTATCCATCCTTATTTACCTCCAGAAGTGTTTAACTTTCGACTTAGTCAGCTTGAATGAGAGACGCTTCCCAACCAAATAACCAACACGACATTCATTCCATTTCGGATCAGATGCTAGAATTTCTTCCAAGATATTAATCACTATTCTAGCATTGACAGTGGGAGAGGGTATATAAGTTAAATCATACCCTTTGGTTATAGACTTCGCAACTATTGCCCATGAGCGCTGTGGCAAGCGATTTTCTTCAGTAAAGGTACGAACGAGGGGCTGTGGAGGCCTCAAGGAAGGCCGGCTTCAGCTTTGACCTCTCCTTCAAAGATGGAAGACTATAAGAACTTAGAGCTGAGTCGAGGATGTCCCAGCGTCTTCACCAATGGCCATCTTCCCCTTGTTGCAGCAACACTACTGTTCTTCGTGGGAGCAGGGACCATGAGCGAGCTCGAGCCATCCTAACGAGCACTTGAGCGGCTTGCCAAGGGCTATTGGGGGGGGGGGCACAGAACTCACTAAAGGTCGGGTTCCTACTAAAGAAAGGGGTTTCTGTAGGAGGGCGAGACCCCAATCTGCAGATTTCTCAAGTTGGGCAGCCTTGGGGACTTTATCTTAAATCTACCATGGGAATGGAAGGACAGCTTCTTGCCAATATCCCAATGGTGATGATGGGAACGAGGGTGGGGCGACCTTGGATACCAAGTTCCGGGCGAATCCAATGGTGGTGCCGCCGAGAATTGCCAAAAGCAACCATAGGTGAGAGAGAATTTGCATTTTTGTTTCGGTCGTGAGAGTATATTTTTAAGGGTTAATACCACGAAAAACGCTAAAATGGTACACTTGTGACAAATTTACCAAAACTATTTTTTTGACCGCGAAAAAACAAAAATTGGTACATTTGTATAAATTTACCCCCAAACTATTTTTTTTTACCACAAAAAACCATAAACCGGTATATATGTGATAAATTTGCCCTAAACTAATTATTTTGACCATGAAATATCCTATACTGGTACACCTGTGATAAATTTACCTTCCATTAAATTGAGTTAATATCACAAATTGATAAACATGTGACAAACAGATAGTAAAAACTCCAAACTGGTATACCTGTTAACTGCCACGTGTCACAAACTTAGCAAAATGACAGTTAAATTCAACGAAAACTAATTGATGGTAAATTTATCAAAGGTGTACTAGTTTGGTATACATTTGCCATAAATATACCATTTTGGAATTTTTTATGGTGAAATAATATTTTGGGTAAATTTGTCACATGTGTACTAGTTTGGAGTATTCCGTGGTATTAACCCTATTTTTAACCTATTTTCAAACATTAAACATGCCAATATATGGTTGTCGATGTCCAGTAGGTTCGATAATAGTTGAATTTTGCACATATGTTAGGCCTGTCCTATTGAAGTTTCTAGCCCAGTAGATAAAGCAATAAATAGTTTCTAAAGTACCAAAGATGGTATCTAAATTTTTGCTCCGTAAGATATTGTCAACACATTGTATTCATCATTCTTGTTTCTCTTCCCTTAATGAAGTTGCAGAGAGAAATTGATGATCATTGATTTCGCTTCAAATTTGCACATGAAACATTGGATCCCACCCTTTACCAAGTCCGTATATAATTGAGGGTCCCACAAAATATAAGGTCTACTTCTCCTCATGGATTGGGTCCAATGGGCCCTTACTCTAATCTTCTTGGTTTGCGCTTCCGCTACATGGGTCATAAGCCTACTATTCCTTCGGGAAAATTATTATTATTATATTAATTCAATCCTAATTTTTTTTATTAATTTAGGCTTCAACCTTTTGCATGTGTCAATTCAGTGTATTTGATCAATTTTTTCCCGAAAATTGATAATGTGGATGCCAAAAGTCCTACGTGGTGCTACTAGCAGAGACATTTTGGATTATGTTTGTAATCTTTTAAAATTTTCCTATTATTATTTTATATTTTATATTATATCTTTGTGGCCGATGACCTAGGGATGTGCAAACCGGACAGGACCGGGTTGGTCCGTTCCTTGAGGTGGATGGTCCGGTCTCCGGTCCCAATAAATGGGACTGGTGACCGGGCGATCCAATCTCTGGTTCCCCGTGTTAGGATCGGAACGGCCCGGCCCGGTCCGGACCGGACCGCCTATATATATACACGCACACACAATTAGAAAAAGAAATATACATATTTGAAAACAAAACAGAACAATGGTTTAAAACAAATTACCTACCTTTTCATTCAACCATTGTTATAAATTGTAAATTAACATACAATCGAAGCCTATTTTAATTTAATGGCTAGATTTTTATAAGCAGTTGGTTGGTGTTAGCGGTCCTACTGAGTCGGGACCAGGACCGGACCGGATCGCTGGTGCCGGTCTCTGGTCTCGAAAATATGGGGATCAGGATTACTAGTTCGGCTCTCGGTTCCATGCCGAGATCGGATCGCCTCGGACCATGCATACCCCTACGATAGCCCTCCATTTTTTTTTTCCTTTTTAAGTAGTATATTATGGTTGACAGGTGATTCTTTTCTTGGCTCTCTAAATTTGGAATAACACTTTGCATTTTGATAAGCAAGAAAAGTTACATTTGGCTTTTCATAAGTCCCAACAAAAATCAAGAGAGCAGGACACACAAAAAGCAGAAATAAGACTTTGATCAGAACTTGGGTGGAAACTAGGAAGCACCAACATCTTACAGAGGATTTTGTGTCGTGACGGACGTGTGTCGGAGTATTGGACACTTGTTGGAGACTCGAACACTCTCTGATATACGATCGACACATTGTCAAAGCTCCAAATACGCCAGCGACATACAAGTTCAACATCTCGATACATTGTCGGCCCACACCAACGACACCATATTTTGATATGCACGTGGTGAATTTTAAGGAGTTTCAATAAATAAAGGATAAAAATATAATGTTCGCAAAATTCTCACCGTAAATGTACGTGTCGAACAAGTAATATAATGATAAGAAAAGATATCGTCCCATAGAGACTGATGATTAATAAACTAATTAAATACTAAAAATGGACTAATTCTATAATTTATCTAAAAAATTAAAATAGAATTGAGAATAAATAAAATTGACAATCTTAAAGATAAAAGTTTAGAGTTAGATGCGATAAAATCAATCAAATAAATACGTTAGCGCATTCGATTTCATCCTAACCACTAGACATGAATTTCAAATCTTTACGTATACAAGAACGACATCAAACATGTGATAGCAGAATTTCCTCTGCTATTTACTATCCTATCTCTAGGTATCATAAACCTACTTAGTTTATCAATCCACTATATTTCTATGTGAATTTAAATAAATATAAGTGCATTAAAATGTGTGAATATTCTCGATTTACAATTAGTCTTTTGGATCATCTTATCACCGAAAGCTACACAAATAACATAGTATATTTCTATCTACGTTGTAATTCATGGTTATATATTATAATGAGTAATTGCATATTATCACTTCTCAAGCTCAAACATGTACACAGATCATTCGAGTGATGGCCAGTCACTTAAAAGCATTAAGTATAATAATATATAATTCACATGAACGAAATCACATGCAAAACATAAACATCATAAAATTCATATAATCACGATCAGGCAACATCATAATCCTAGCGAAAGAAAATTAGAACATAATAAAAGAAGAAGAATAAAAAATGTAAATTAAATCAAACATCTTGAATCAAAGAACAAGAATTATGTCGCCACTTTGTCTTCTCTTCAAAATAATTGAAAAACTCCAAGAATGATGATGGAAGAAAAAGTGAAAAGATAAAAACGTCGACGTCTCTCTAAAGCTAATCCTCCCTCTAGAATAACTTTCAAGATCCATAAAAAAATAAATAAAATCTTAAAGATAACATGAAGATATCCTAAAAAATAATTAAATCTCTGAGGATAATATTAAGATATTCTAAAACAAGCTAATTTCCTGACAATTTGATCTCTATCTTCTAATGATTCTGTGATGTCATCTTGATTTCCTTCATTTTTTGCTTATATTGTCCATAAATCATTATCCTGCACAAATAAGGAAAATTTGAATAAGTAGAAGGGAATCCAAATATTTTCTCACATATTTCACAGTATTTGTTGCCCAAAATAGATAAAAATAACTCTATTTTTATAGAGTTATCAAACCCCCAAACTTAACATTTTTCTAGTCCTCGAGCAAAAGCAACATATAACACATATCAAATTCTTCCATAATTGTTTGTATTTACAATTAATAAAAATAAAAATTTCATCCAAACATTGTAAATAAGTTAAGACTAATTCTAACTATGCGATCCAATTTTGTGTGTGTGTCCCCATCTTTTCAAATTATATGCAATCCAGATAAATTCACATTGGTAGGAAACTTCTCAACAACTCTCTATAGTATAACCAAATCTCATAAGTTTGTTTTTCATTACTCTCTCCACTAATATAAGCTAATCATCCAACCAAAAATCAACAGGACATTCTCAGGTTGTAGTATGAGGCTGGGCTAATGGTGAGATAAAGGTAAATTTAAACTTAAATCGCCCATTAACACATTGATTTGCAGGATATAATTAGAGCTCATGCCACTATCCTCAATTTCACTCCTTGAACATAATTATTCTGCCACCACTTATCATCATCAATTCATTTTCTTTTTTCTCTTTTTTTTCCTTTATTCTCTTTTTTTTTTCGATTGCTTATGGCAGAGTTCCTCCCTAAGTCCCTCCAGATATAACATGAACATTCCCAACCCATTGAGTATTCAAAAGACTCACTCAATTGAAAGTTGGATAGGGAATCATAAAAGAAAAAAAAATTACAATACACCCCAAACAATAATAGCAATCAATTTTTTTTTTTTGCATGCTCCATCCTTCTTCCCAACTTGCAATGATGCTCAAATAATTTTTTTATACTAAAAATCAACATGTTCATGGGCGTGGGATAATGATATAATTTTGTAAAACCTGAGCTAAAATCATGTAGGTGTCAATGAAAAATTGGATAATAATTAAGGCTCAACAAGATGACTAGAGATAAATAAATAAGGTTGGCTTGAAGGGCTCAATCGGTCCAAAAAAATTGCCTAAATCATTTTCTTAGTTAGATGTAGCTTAGGATTTCGCCTCAAGAGGAAATCAAACAAGTTCTAAGATTTGGGTGAGATATAAGAAAATCACACACTTTATACAAATCTTCTCTGGATGCACGCATAACTCAAAAAAAAAATTAAGGACTTTTAGTGCTCATTAAGTCGATAAACATAATCAGAATCAAAATTAACTTACATAGTTGGAACAAAATTTAAATTTTACTAAGAATTGCAAAAATTCACAATAAGGAATGAACCATGAAAGCATGAATCATAACACAAAATTTCAGATTTGATTTAGCAAAAGTTTTATCTCCCCCCAAACTTGAACAGAGCATTATCCTAGATGTGAAAGAGAAAATAAAAATAGGAACAAGAAAACTCCCATTGTTTTAAGATGTGTCTATGAATGGCCTTGATAAAGAAAACTCCAACAAAGTGATCTTTCAAAAAAGAAAATTAACCTGCATAAAGCAGAGAAAAATTAATGTCTTTTTTTTTTACCTTTTTCAATTTTTTTGCAAAAATAAAAACTTAAAACTTTAACAAAAAAAGAAAATGCTTGGGGTTGACTCCCAAGAAGCGCTTTCTTTATAGTTTTCAGCCAACTATCTGATGTCACTATTTTGGATGATGATGTTCAGTGGTGGTCTTTAGCTTGTTGTATCCACCTTCTCAAATTTTGTTTTCTTTTGCCTTGAATATGGTGGATTTGCCTCCATAAAATTTGCATACTCTTTTATCGGTAGAAGTACAGTAGAAATGTCAATATTTGTGTACGGAGATCACTTTAGTGCCAATATATTTTTTGGATCACTTAAGTGCCAAATCAGAGAAAAAACAAATCACTTAAGTGCCAAGTCGCCGGAATTAGCACTTAAGTGATCATTTTTTTAGAAAAATCGACACTTAAGTGATCCAAAAAATGCTCACTTTAATATCAATTTCGGAGAAAAAATGATCATTTTAGTGCCAATTTCGACGACTTGGCACTTAAGTGATCATTTTTTTTTTCGATTTGGCACTTAAGTGATCCAAAAAAATATTTGCACTAAAGCAATCTCCATACACAAATATTGGCACTTCTGATGTACTTTTACCCTCTTTTTGTCTCTTCATTCTCAATTTCTTTGTCTCTTGGTTGAACCAAACATGATTCAAGTCGATCTTTAAAAATATTTTCTTGAAAAATTTTGTTATCCAACTTACCAATTGTCTCAACTCTAAAACAAGAATTATAAGAGGCATATTTCATGGCTTTAAAAATATTAAAGGTAACAACATCATCTTGAACTCTAAGAATCAACTTCTCTTGTTGTACATCAATAAGAGCTCTTCTTGTTGCTAGAAAAGGTCGACCTAAGATAAGTGGTACCTCAAAATCTTCCTCCATGTCAAGAACTATGAAATCTGCAAGAAAGGTAAACTTTTCAACCTTTAGCAATACATCTTCGACAATAACTCTCAGATATTTAATCAATCAATCTGCCAAATGAAGCGACACTGTGGCTGCTTTTACTTCACGCAATCCTAATTTCTTGAAAATCAAAAGAGGCATCAAATTAATGCTCGCACCTAAATCATACAATGTCTTTTCAAAGTAAGAATCCCCAATAGTGCAAGAAATTGTAAAATTCCATGGATCTTTTAATTTCTGAGGTAATTTATTTTGCAAGATGGCTGAGCACTCCTCATTCAACTTCACAGTTTCATAATCCTATAATTTTCTTTTGTTTGTCAAAATCTCCTTAAAATTTTTTGCATAGCTAGGCATTTGCGCTAAAGCATATGCAAAAGGAATGTTAATGTGTAATTTTTTAAATACATCAAGAAATTTAGATAGTTGCTTATCTATTTTGTGATACTAAAGTCACTGAGAGAATGGAACTAGTGGCACATATGGCTTTGGATTATCTGGAAAAAGTCTACTCTTGCTTGACTTCTTTGATTGCTGATTGACTTCCTCTTCTTTGCCTCTAAAAGTCTCTTGTTCAATATCTTCTTGTCCCACTTATTTACCTCTTCTCAAGGTTATAGCTTTTGCATCTTCAATTAGATTTTTCTCTGGGTTGCTAGGCAAAAAACCACGTTGTCTTCTTGATATCATGTTTGCTAATTGATCCACTTGCATCTTCAAATTGTTTGTAATAGCCTGCCAAACCCAAAAAGCTTCTAATCTCTGTAGTAGTCGTTGGTCTTGGCCAATCTAAAGCTACCTCAATCTTAGACGGATGCATAGCAATACCTTCACCAGAAATTACATGGCCTAGAAACGCCACGCGAGCTAAACAAAACCCACACTTGTCAAACTTGGCATACAACTGATGCACTCTTAGAGTTTCCAGAACTACCCTCAAGTGTTGCTCATGATATTCAAAACTCTTTGAGTACACCAGGATGCCATATATAAATACGATTACGAATCGGTCTAAGAACTCCCTGAACACCCTATTCATTAAATCCATAAAAGCAGCAGGAGCATTCGTCAAACCAAACGGCTTCACAGTGAACTCATAATGTCCATAATGTGTCCTAAATGCCGATTTCAATATACCATCTTTCCTGATTTTCAACTGATGGTATCCCGTTCGTAATGCTCCCTGCAACTGGTCAAACAAGTCATCAATCCTCGGTAGTGGGTACTTATTCTTGATCGTCACTTGATTCAACTGCCTATAGTCGATATACAATCTCAGAGATCCATCATTGTTCTTGACGAACAGAACAGGTTCTCCTCAAGGCGATGCACTAGGGTGGATGAACCTCTTATCCAACAACTCCTACATCTGTACCTTGAGTTCCTCCAATTCAGACAACGCCATTCTATATGGCGCCTTAGAGATCGGCTCCGTTCTAAGAGCTAACTCACAAACTTAATTTTTCTTTCTGGTGGCAAACTAGGTAAGTCTTGAGGAAAAATATCTGGGAATTCACACACAACAATAATATTCTCTAACTTCAATTCATCAACAGACGTATCAACCACATAAGCCAAATAACCTTGGCAACCACTCTCCAACAGTCAAGTCACCACTAGCGACGATATTATAATAATCGAGGTTCCTCCTCGATTTCCACTAAACTCAAAGATAACACCAACCATCGGATTAAACCGAATCACCTTATTAAAGCAGTTCATCGTGGCCTTTTGCTTTGTCAGCCAGTCCATTCCCACAATCAAGTCAAATCATACATCTCCAGCACAGTCTGGTCTATCCTACTTTCATGACCATCCATAGCAAGTCTACAATCAAGACAGCTTACTGTAGACACTACACTATCATTTAAAGGCGTAGAAACTTTAAACACAACATTTAAAGGCACAAAGTTCAACTTAGATAACTTAAAAATTTGATCCGCAACAAACGAATGCGTGGTACCCGGATCAAACAAGGCATAAGCTACTTGGTTATGCAAGAGGACCGTACCTGTAATAGTCGGCGAATCCTTCGCCGCTTCTCGGGAGACAGCAAACACCCTTCCTTGCGTTGGCGAACGATTCTGAAAGTTTGGCGGGACAGCTCCTCTAGGCAATCTTCCCTTCTGTGGCGGCGCCTGCCTGCCTTGCCTCTGCAAGAAGTCCTTCACTTGATGGCCCAGCTGGCTACAACCAAAATAGGCACCACCTCTAAACAGGCAAGGACCAGGCCCATGTCTCTGGCGGCGCAGATTGCACAACTCATTCTGACGAAACACTGGCTTACTAATCGCACAACTCAGCGATTGGATGGAATGGGGTTCCTATTGCTAAACATGGGCTTCTTTCCTTGCCTCCTGTCAAACCTATTCGGTGGCGTAAACTGCGACCCAGATGCGGTAGACTTCTCAACTAGATCTTGTTCCATCATCTGGGCTCTCTCATGGATGTTCTTTGTAATCCTTCAGATAGAGAGGTACCAACCAACTCCGAATCTCGGACCTCAGTCCGTCCTTAAACTTTCTCGCCTTATCCTCAGGCTCTGTCACCATCATTGGTGCATACTTAGAAAGCTCGACGAACTTGGCTTCATACTGATCTACGGTCAACTGGTTCTGGCACAGGCGAAGAAACTCAGCTATCTTCTGTTCCCTCGCAGTATGTGAAAAGTACTTGTCATTAAAAGCTTCCACGAAGGCACCCCACGTTTGGGCCGTACCCTCGGGAAAGACTCTTTCCTTCAAGGCTTTCCACTAAAAACTCGCATTCCCTTGCAGTTGATAGACAGCCAGAGTGATTTTTTCCTCCTTGGTACACCTTAGAAGAACAAACGTCTTTTCTAACTCCTCAATCCATAAGGTTGCAGCTTCGGGATCTCCGCTTCCAGTAAACTTAGGTGGCTGCATTTTAAGAAACTGTTCTATTAACCACTGGGCCTGACGCCCTTCATTCGCTTCCCTAGCAGGGGGATTCACAAGTTGAGCTTCAGCAGCAGCAACAGCAACAGCATTCGTATCCCTAACCTGCTGCCCCATGAGATCCCCAATAGTTCTAAGTGCTAGCATAACTTGAGCCATCGTCGGCTCCTGCCCAGTTGGTTTAGCAGCTGCGGGTGCTTTACCATCGCCCGTAATCTCATCGATCGGCCTGACAGGTCTCGTTCACGGCGCTCGGGGCGCTTTCTTACCGTGTCCGCTCATTTTATAGAAATGATATAGAGTCCTACTTACCTCCATAGCAAAATGCGGTCAGAAGGCAACCCCAAAAACTTAACGCACAAATAGCAACCACAAGCACAAAGCTCATAAACCTACTAACTATCCCATTTTCCCAACGCTCCTTATTACTCCAGGCCAATGACTAGACGGATCAGGCTGACCTTGCTCTGATACCACCTTGGGCGGGGATGTCACGCCCCGACTTTCGAGCCCGCGACATCCCTTGCTAAATCGCCACTAGGCCCTTGAATTTCGAGGGACATTTACTCTAAGCGGTATGGGGATCGCCTCGTTCACACACCTAGACTCTAGGACGGATCACAGTCTTAGAATCCACCAACATATAATCAAGGAATCGATCAAAAATAATTTTTTTTTGCTTCGGCATCCTCTGTTTTATATTTCCGTTCCAAAGATTTTCATAATTCTGTTGACCCTTATTGCACAATATACATTGCACAAGTCATATAAGCCATTCATGACATAATTCCTACATGGGAAGTCAGAATGCTTCCAAGCCTCAACAACGTTGATGGCTTGCTTAGGAGGTTCCTCAATCAAGAATCTCGCAAGATTCAAGATTGTTAAATAAATTAAGTCTCAACAGCATTGAAGGCTTGCTTATCTGTTTCTCCATCGGATACCTTAAAAGGTCCCTCAATCAAGAATCTCCCAAGATTCAAAATTGTTAAATACAACATCTTTTTTCCAGCCACCTTTTAAAGTTCGATCCGTTGAACTTTTCATATTTCTCACCATAGTGGACAGAAGCAACGGTAGAGGCAGAGGATGATCCAGGCAGATGAAGCTCGACAGCAGAGGCATCGCCTTTGATAATGTCGTTAGCAGTCATATCAACAACTCCATTTCCAATAGACATCTGAATGCCTTTGGTGATGCCGTCAATAGACATATCAACACTTAGTTTCCAGTAGCCATTTGAATGCCTTTGGTGATGTCGTCAGCAGACACATCGACAACTTTGTTTCCAGTAGCCATATGAATTCTCAATATGTAATTTGTCTTAAGTTTGTTGGAAGAATTCAAGATGACATTAGTAGAATCACGATAAACTTCAAAAGGGTGATATAAACACCCAAGATATTTGTCTTAAGATTGTTAGACAAGATACATATATTCTATATTCTACCTAAAGCTTGTTGTGCAGAAATCACATTGGCACTGGTAAAAGCAGGCAAATAGTCTCAAAGAAACAATCCTATCTTAAGACTATAAAGCGAATTACAAGATGGAATTGGTATAAACATCACACACTTCAAATGAATGACATAAACACCAAAATCTCTGAAACTAGATTGTTGGCACAAGCTTCACTTCAAGGTTGACAGAGGCACAAACGCTGAACTGATACAAGCATCATCGCTGAGTTGGTAGAGGCATAAACTCTCCATTGGCAGAAGCATGTTCGATGAGTTGGCAGAGGCATAAACACTGTGGACAGTGTACGAAATGACACCGGAATCGAAATTATAACTGAACAATCTAAAAGAATGAATTTGACACAAATACCGAGGCCTGTCTACATAGTCTCCTTAAAACAGATTTGCCCCCTCCCGTATGTGTTTTGAGGTTTCATGGGCATCTATCTCCCAGGATACAACGGTAAATAGCTACAAAGGCAAGTACAGCACTCCATAACTTTCGGCGAACTTGAACCAAACGCGAACACCATCAAACACAATGCATATGCAGATTTATGTCCTCTGACTCCTCTAACTTCTCTTACTCCTCTTACTCATAATCTAGAATTGGAGGTCACCTATATATAGGTCAAGTGGGGTATTTTGAAAATACAAGTAGTAACGGCTGATTAAATAAGCCGTTATAGCATTAATCTCATAACAACAAAATAACAGTGGCTCTACCGTTACAATAGTAATGGTTCTGCCCGTTACAATAATGATGGTTATGCCATTACAGTAGTAATGGCTGTACCCATTATAGTAATAGTGGCTCTGCCGTTACAGTATTTAATTTTGTAACTGCCGCATTTAATGCCATTAACCTGCTGTTATTCAAGAGTGTTCTTTTGAGAAACAATTTCTCATTCACTCACCCATCAAAATATCTCATTTTTCCAACAGTCTTGACCTCATGTGGCTGATCGCCAAGGCCTAGCGACCGGCGGACCAAGAAGGAAAAAGGATAAAAAAAAATAAAATAATGAGAAATAAAAATATTAAGAAATTTGAGACAAGCTATTCAAAAAGTATTTTCAGCTCTTAGATCTAACAATTCACTTTCCTAATTTTATGCATGAATTTTCCGTTGACCAGAAAGTGTTTTCGGCAAATCAAATAGGTAAAAGTTGAGGAAACACTTTGACTCGAATAAAAACAACTTAAATGGAGAAAAGGAAATTCATGGGTTAAAGCGAGCTCCACGAGCCTGGCTTGAAAGCCGCAGATAATCTCTAATCCTAGTGGCTACAATGGGCCCCATGGTGGAGCTTGTCATGGAGATTTATCGGCATGGTAACCCGAGAATGGGGCACGTTAAGTTTGGATTTACGTCTTCATTTGATGAATACTTAAAAAAAAATGTTTATGGCCTTTTTCCTTCTTTAAGTTAGTTTAGGATATTTACTTAGTACAGGACATTCGAATGCACTCTTTTTTTTTTTTTTTTACTTTTTACTTGGAAGATACCATATGATATGGCCTTTATTATTATTAAGGTTTAGCTAGGTTTTTGCAAAATTACCAGCATTTCTTTTTCTGCTATTATTGACAACTAATTTCTAGATTAAAAAAAAAAAGGATGCGACCGTGTTTATTTGTCGTGTTTCATCGTATCATCGGGGTTTTGCATTTTTTTCATATGTACAAAAAAAGAAGAAGAAATATCCCTCTACATATTTTGTACGTGTAAGCTTCGGGTGTTCGTGCTTGCGAGCTTCAACGACTTCAAGCAAGTTTAAAGGTCTTTTAGGGATTCAAGGAATCGATAGATGAGCCCAACATTCAACTAACAAAAAAGAAATCCAGTGTTCTTGCAAACCACAAAGACCGGACACACAGACTACATCCACACCCGACGACAATAGCTGAAGCAATCAACACTCTGGCAAATTATTTTCGACCGTCGAACCCTAGGAGGCTAGGAAGTATTCGACGCGTCTGCCTCTGGGGTCCACTCGCTCTATGACTTTGGCGTACTTTCTCCACATAGCCATGGGGACCACCAGCACGGCGATCATCAATGCCATGTAAAGACAACCTAACAGAAGTCCCGAGACCTGCTCCGATTTTGGGAATTGGGACACAAGACTGTAAGAGAAGGCGGTTCCAAGGATGATCATGGAGATGTAAACCATGCTAGTGCGAGGCCACAGCGGCAGAGCGGTGGCCCAGATTGTGCCGATAGAGGCGAAGAAAGCCAGGCTGTTGACGATCGAGAAGAAGTACAGATTGGGGCCTTTCATGATGATATCTCCGGCCTGATGTCCCTCAATTGCTGCGCGGCTGACGGAATTGGCGGCGCTGGTGGTGGAAGTGGTGTCCTGCCAGTATCCTCCTGGAGGGCTGAGAGCAGCTTGGTAAGTGGCGGTCGCAATTAAGGTAGCCACTACAAGGATTATGTCGCGAGCCGTTCGGTCTTCAAAGCCGAAGAGACATTCGTACTTCTCCATACAAGTTAATGGCATGCTGAAGAACTTCGCTAGAGGGAGGGCCGGAGTCGAACTCCCATGTCCTAGACAGCATATCCAATCCGCTACGGAGCGGACAGAAGTCCAAGATATTCGAGGACGCCGTATGCTATCCTCTAAAACTCGATCGCCCCCACAGTGGTCTTTGAAGATCTCCAGAGCCGTCTTTTGCTCCAAGTTCTTCGCATTCACATCTGTTTCTCCAAATAACAGCTTTATGATCTGGAAGAAACGTAAAGGGAACAAAATGAAAGCACATATACCTTCCATTCAAATCATTGCTTTCTCACAACCTTTACTTTAAAAAAAAAAAAACCATCATATGACAATTAAAAAGCATCATCGAATACAATAAATTTGTTACTAAACATACTGATGGCCTTTAACATTATAATTGGTAACAGTCCAATTACTCTCCATTCTACTAATTACTTGATTACATCAACTTGATAAGTTTTAGGACTTGATTGCACTTTTTGAAAATTTTAGGAATCAGTTACACTTTTCCGACAAGTTTTAGGAATTGATTGCATTTTTTGAAAATTTTAAGATTCAATTACATTTTCTGGAGAAGTTTTAGAAATTGAATGCACTTTTTGAAAATTTTACTACTCAATTGTATTTTCATGATAAGCTTTAAAAATTTTACTGCACATATCCAAAAAGGAAAAAAAAAAATTGGAAGCAAAAGATTTGGAGAAAAGGAGTTACATGCAATCCCTCCTAATTCCTTTTCTTCTCTCCATCAAAAGAGACCTAACAAGGTGATCCCGTTCAAATCTCCTCTCTCTGAATGGTTTTAGAAACCATGTATTTTCAACGCGTCGTTTTTTATCATTACGTCGTTTCTTGGATTAGATAACGTCGAATTCAAGGATCGAACGATAAAAGCACGAACAACCATGAAATCAATGAACTATACCGCATGTATACCTCAGGTTGCTTTTTGTACACAGCGATATGTAAGGCGGTGTTACCATCTTCATCTTTCCAGCTCAAGATTTGTGTTAGAGAGACTCGCTTAAGCCATCCAACCAAAATCTTGATTGTTTCGAGGTTGTTGTTCTTGACAGCAAGGTGAACCGCGGTCTCGCATCGGCTCGTCAAGTCTTCAATAGACGATTTGCGAGCGCGTAAGAATTCGGCCAAGAGTTCCAGATTCTCCTCCTGATTGGATCCATTTCCCTGGGCTACAAAATGCAAAGGGGTCATCCTACCTCGCCCTCGGACTCGGATCAAATTCGGGTCAAGGGTCATTAGCGCCCACACTATGTGGTATTGCGCAAATTGCAAAGCCAAGTGCATGGGACTGTAACCCTCTGGATTGAGCTTCCGAGCGAACGACGGCTTCAACAAGAACATCTCCATGGCCACGTTGGTTTTTCCGGTCGCCGCAGCAATGTGAAGTGGAGTATTTGAAAAGGGGCGCTTAGATACGCGATCTAAGAGCCCTGGCTCCTGCACAATTAAGTTATGTACCTCGTCAACATTATCCTGTTCTATTGCCTGTTGAAGCCGAGACTCCCTTTTCTTTTCTTCTTCTTTCTCGGCCAGACTCTTGCCCATCCTGCTACTAGGGGAAATGTAGGAGCAGAGGGGCTTTGTTCCGTGACGATGGATGGAAGTAGCGAACTTGCAAAATCATATATATACTTATATAGTGCCACGGTCGACGAAAATTCAATTAGGCTAGTCGGAAAAGTGTGCAGGTGGGTGGGCCCACTGACATGACGTGACGTGATGTACATGCTTTTTCGAGACATATACCGTGGCCAACGTGTTTTTCGTGGCTTAATCAAAGCGAAGTGATTTTCGGAACTTAACAATAGCGGATATGGTTTTCGTGCCTCATCGCCTGCCGAAGCGCGACTGCAAGGTCTTCTCAGCACGGTCTGAGTTTGACATATTCTGGCTACGTTATAACTTATAATGCATGGTTTATGATATTGTGCATATCCTATGATTTGTCGGAATATACGAAATGCACACGGGGGAGTTCTCTCCCTCCTCTCAATTCCCATTTTTCCTCTTTTTAAATTCTCCTTGTCTTTTACCCCCTAAAAAAAAAAAAAAATCTCCTTGTCAAATAAAGAGTGAACAAAGCTGAAAGCAAAATAAATAAAGGGTAAAAAACAAAAAAACAAAAACAAAAGTGCTACTTCTTCCCTACCATTAAACCCATGTGGAATCTTTCCCAGAAAAGCATTCACGCCTCACTTGTTATTACTAATCCCAAACTAAAGAAGATAATTTGCGGAATCTAATAGTGCATTTGAAAAATTAATAGCACCGGATCTACTTCATGCCTTATTTGAAACGAGTCCACTTACAAACCTAAGCACACGATTAACTCCTCGAGCTCCTGAGCTCGCACTGGTTCTTTGATTCTGTTGAAATGAAGATTTTGGCTCTAAAAATTAGCATCGAATTACCTCGAAAATAAAGCTCTTTAAATCATTGGTGCACGGCAAATTCGACAATTTTTATTTATACACTGGTGAATCATTGGCGGGTTCTTTGTCACATGTTCGTCGCTAATGTAATTGGCAGTTGAGCTTTCCGTTGTCATATATGAGAACGTTTAACCCAAAAGTCTTAGGAGTTCCCGTGAATTTTAACTACGTGTCCCAAAACAGTAATGCAAAATTAGTTCATAGCTACTATAGTTTATCTTGGGGAGGAAATAGCTATTTAAACTTAAATATCTTATATCCTATGACTATTCAAAGTTGACCTTTGTTGGAATTTAGAAACAACCGTATAAACGATTACAACTAACTCAAGTAAGATCGTAACTTCGTTCTAGAGCTGGTCCCTCGACCTTCACAAACAAATGCTGATAAAATATTTGAAGCGTCGATTATTTTGGAAAGTGTTTGCTGACTGTAATCAATTGATAAGCTCCTTAAAAAAACCGATGTCAGTAAATTGTAGGACTAGTTGATAGTTTTGAAACAATAAAAAAAATATTATAAGTGGACTAAAAAAGAATTGCCAATTTTGTATTTATGAACTTAACACGTCAATCAGCTCTGCGAATCAATCCGAGTAAATTATTGGAACGGTTAATAAAAACGAAATAATCAAATGTACGTTGGTTAACTCTAATAAGAGCTGGCAACTCAAGCTTCGCAGATAAATTTGGTCAAGCTTTTGAAAAAGTTGGATAATGTTTAAAAGTGTTGGTAACTTTAACCTATATTTTAATTCCGTAAATAAATATTGTTAAATTATTGGAATAGTTTGTACTGTTGATACAATCGAATAAAATTTGTGAGTAAACTGAATAAGAGTTGCTAATTTTTTACGAGTAATTATAACACATTTGTAAAATAAAAAAAAAAGGGCTTAAATTATTGGAGCGGTTGGTAATTTTTGAAAACTAACCAAAAAAGAACATTGATAACTAATTGAACTAAAGTTGCTGACAAAAAAAAAAGGATTGAACTAAAGTTGATTTCATTACTTTATACATGTAATAAATATTAAAAAAAAGGTTATGATAAACCTGGAAAAAAATATAAACTATTCCATAATTTGAATAAACGTTAATAAATTACTAAGAGAACTAGTAATATTGAATAAGTTGGTAATTTCGTGTAAAAAGTGGTAACTTTAACCCAATAATACGTTCTGAAATAAATGTTGGGGACTATTGAAACAATTGGTAGTTCTGTGGCAATCAAATAAACGTAAGTAACTGGACTGAAAGGAAAAACGTAAGTAACTGGACTCAAATAAGAGTTATTAGTTTTGTGTAATAGTTAGTAAGTTATTGCAACAATTGATAATTTCGAAAAAAATCCAATAAAAGTGAACAAGTGACTCAAAGAGTAGTTGTTAAGCTAAAATTAGTTAGTGACTTATTAGGGCGCGCAGGACAACAGTTCTATTTCTTTGTTTTCTATTTTTCTGTTCTGGGAACATTTTTGGAACAGAAATCCGTTTGGTAAAGCAATTTCATTTTTCTATTTTCGGACAAAATTTTGGTCCGGAAATATGTTCGGAATATAAATAAGAACTAGAAATTTTCTACTTTCTTATGTTTGGAATAGAAACAAAAATATTTTTTTTTCTCATTACTCACTCCTTCTTTCTCGTTTCTTGTCTCCTCCTCTCTCGCATACCCGCGGTTGGTCGCAGTCAGCATGTTGACGTTCACCGGTCGCTGATCTCCTGCTGTCGATCCCCGACCACCTTTCTTGCGTCGGTTCTGTCTATTGCTGATCTTCGACTCCTGTTCGCCGCTCACCATTTGCCGGCCCCTGTTTCCATCCACCTCTCGCCATCCACCCGTCTTCGTCCCCACGGCTGTACACCTGTCTCTATTCACTGGCCATTAATCTCTAGTTCGTCAGCCGCCAGTCTCCTCTCCCATATTCGTCAGTTTTCGATATACCGTTCACTGGCTAAGGCGTAGCAACAACCATAGACATTTTATGCTATTATCAAATGAATTTTTATTTTGAAAACATGAAGTTTGTGTCATTATCAAATGCGTATCTTTGGCAAAAAAAAAAAATAGAACTCCGAAAGAAAATGGTTGTCATGGAAGAAAAATGGGCAAGTCACTTAAATTAAGATTGGTAATTTTGAATAAGAGTTAGCACCTTGTCATGTTGGTAAGTCATACAAATTAGTTATTGATTAATTATGAAAACAATCAGTAATCTTGTAAATACAAAACGAATATTGGTGCTTAAAAAAAACGTCTATGACTTAATAATGTTACTGGCTAAATAAGTATACATATCAAGATCAACCATCTTAATAATGTTACTGGCTAAATAAGAATAATGTCTCACTTTGTTTTCCAAAAGTCGAAATTATGATGACTACCAGTAGCCCCCCCTTCCAAAAAAAAAAAAGAAATTATGATGACTGCCCGTAAGACCAAAAAGTAAAGTGCTGGTAATCGATGAAACAAAAAAAGTAAAGTGCTAAATTTGGTATGTAACGTTTATCCTGTCATGTCTTTATTCCGTTCTTTGTCCAAGAACGGAATAAAGGAAGAAAAAGGAGGATTCTTGAAGATCAATATTCCGTTTGTTTCGCAAAAATAAATAATTTTAAAAATATTTTATTAAAAATGATTACTTGTATTGTTTAAAATAATTAGTCAGTAGATAATATTATCTATTATCGGCAATGATTTATATCTAAACATTTTCACCAATGGCATTAATATTTTATGTTGGTTCATTTTAGAAGCGGTACAAGTAATCATTACTTGAACAATGTTTTTCAAAATCATTCATTTTCTACGAAAAAACGGAGTCGAAAAATATCATGACTAATTAATAGCATCTTCAGTCTTGATTACTGCAAACATAAAGGCTTTATAGCTGCTAGCTAACAAAAGACAACATAACGGCCAAAGATATAATATTCGAATGATCTTTTCTTCAATGTGTTAGGCTCCAGCCTCATCAAAAGTGTGTCTTTATTTCTTATGATGACGTTGGCACGGGGGAAGTAATCCAGATCTGCTATAATGAAGGCTAAATTAATCACTCGTTGGTCCTTCTTCAATTCATATATTGAAGGTTCAAACTATTGGGTCCCCTACCACGCAAAAGAAAAGAAAGAAGACCAACAGTCAGAATAGAGCACTTTCTCAAAAGTGAAAGCAATTCTTCTTAAAACGTTTATGAATTTTTATTTAATTGATCAATCCTTCAAAATTGTGGGATAAAGTTACAACCTATGGTTATCTTCTAAAGAGTTTAATACTTTACTGCATTTACTATTGGCTATATTCAAACTTATTGTTGTTAAGAAAAACTTCTAAATGATTTTGAAGTTGACAAAATAATCTATATTCTCTAAAATCAGATTTAATGCAAAGAAATAGTCTTTTGCAAATTTCCCAAGATACATTCAGATATTCAGAAATGGTTATATAGGAATTGATTTTGTAATTCAAGTTTAGATGTTGGCACAAGAAGAGCTCAAACTTCAAGGGAGTAATTCAGATGCAACATCCAGATTATTATGAGATGAAATCACAGACAGTGATTGAGAGATATCATATTGTCACAACGGTTAGCAAATCGAATTGGATTCGTCTTTTAGGATTATCAATCATTAAGGTTATTTTGTTCCTATCAAAGACATGGATTGAGGAAGAAGATGATTTTTTTACCAAACAGAGAATTCTATCATTGGAAACCCAGATCCGGGTTATATGGGCGATCGGATCAACGGGAGATTCTATTCTTATTTCTTAGCGCCTACGAAATCTGTTGGAAAACAAGGGTGTAAGGAAAGGATTGTGGTCCGTCCATGTAGGCTACCACAGCCCTTAGAATAATTGCTAGGGGCATTTATCCATTTTTGAACGTGAAATAATCACGTTCACAAGTGATGTTTCCTCTCTCCCTCATTATCAGTTGTAACTACAGAGAACAGAGACAGAAAAACGACGACTGCTTCCCGCTCCTATCACGAATGTGAAATCGGTAGACGAAGAGTTACAATTTTTCGTACAGAAACTATTTTTCGGACATAACTACAAAATTGACACTCTTGTAACCTTTGGAGTGCTCGTGTCGGTTTGGAAATAACTATCAATTCAGACGTGAAAAGGTGTGACTAGATGTACAATTTCAAACATGAGCTCATCTAATACGAGAGTAAATATATATAGAGTGTTACGATTGCAAATTGAGTTAGATGCTAGGGTTGTTGCATATGGTTTTCCCAACCACCTACCCATATTAGCTATGGTTTTCCTTCGCAGAGCGAAAGATCAGGGGTTCTGCGGCTCGCCGTCACTGTTGCGGCAACTGGGACTAGGAGTGAAGAGGCGGCGGCAGAGGAACAGGGGCAACTACTGATGGTTACGTTTGAGGATGTTAGAACTCGCAATTATTAGCATGTATCAGGAGAAGATAAAGGACAGATTGCGGCAGTATGAGATGGAAATGAAGAAGCAGCAGCAGACGACGAAAGAACTTGAAAATTTTGCTTTCCATCCTCATTTTTTTCCTTTTTTTATAATAATAATAATTATTATTATTATTATTATTTATTTATTTTTGGCTTTTTAGCTGTTTTGGAACTGAATGAATGACTCGAGGACAGTCGTTTGTATCATAACCAAGTGTGATTGTGAAGCTCAGATTGTGGGTCTTTGATCTTTCTCTCGTTTCTTTTGCTTTTGGTTTCTGGGAATCACACAGGCTAAGAGGAATTGTCATTTTCATGAAGTCAATTTTGGTTTGGACTGATTGTGTTTATTTCCTAAAACAAAGCCTCCAGGGAAGAACAAGAAAGACGTGCTTCCCATTTCTGCTTCGGTACTTTGGGGTGTCCAACTCAAACTCTTAACTTTCTGTTTCTCCGAAGCACGAGCGGCAGCGATTCTGTTCCTAATTTTCGTTCGCTCCCACCTTTGCGCTTCTTCCAAAGGACCCTCTCGATATCGTGTTCTTGCCAAGGCGGACTAACGTTTAGTTAATAGACAAAATTTATAGCAAGATTGGCATGATGCAGACTGTTAAGGTCATTGATGTTAGGACAATCTCAGCAGAAGCAAGTGTTTGTTCTCATTTCGGTTTGACTTACCCATGGACATTAACTTATATGATGCTGATCTGTACATCAAATTTACGGTTGTAGTGAAAAATAAGACCGAAAGACATCCAACTTGCAAGATCTATTTCGTTTTCTTCTTTTACACTGGAAGATTATGATGGGATAAATCGACTGTGGGGCTCTCAACAAGCACTCTCAAAGGAACTTTGTTCACACAAGGAAGAGGAGACGGAAGGTGGCTTTTCAATATAGTGTATTCACAATCGATTCACCCATACTGAAATGGTTACAAGACTCACTTATTTATAGGCTTAAAACATGACTCTTGAGTCTCTCTAGGAAAGTGAAAAGACTAAAACAACAATTACATCGGAATACTAAAGACTAAAACAACAATTACATCGGAATACTAAAAGATGATAGACTCAACTAATTATGTCTACTAAAACAATAATTACATCGGAATACTAATTATGCCATGGGAGTCGAACGGTCACTATAACACTTAATGAATTTGACTTAATTCCCAACAAAACTCCCCCTTAAGCCAAATTCTCTTCCGTCGATCATTCCAAGTAAACTTCTGAATTTCCGAAACATTTCGATCTTGAGAGGTTTCGTAAAAATATCTGCGACTTGATCACCGGTCTTCACATGCACAACTTCAATTTGTTTGTCGCTGACTTGTTCTCGAATAAAATGATATCGAACATCGATATGCTTTCTCCTCTCATGAAAAACCGGATTCTTTGCCAAAGCAATGGCAGAAACATTATCAACAAAAATCTCCGTTGCATCCTTTTGCTCCATATGGATTTCTTTGAGCAACTTTCTCAACCATATCGCATGACAAACACACGATGATGCAGCAACATACTCCGCTTCACATGTCGACAGAGTAACACTGGATTGCTTCTTTGATGACCATGTAAAAGCAGTTTCACCCAAATAAAATACAAAGCCCGTAGTGCTTTTTCGATCATCGACATCTCCCCCATAGTCACTATCTGAATAACCTCTGAGTTGAAATAGTTCAGATTGATAATAATACAAGCCAAGAGAGATAGTACCTTTGATGTACCGAAGTATCCTCTTTGCTGCCTTAAGATGAGATGTCTTCGGATTCTCCATATATCGACTCACAATTCCGACACTGTTCATGATATCTGGTCTGGTACAGGTCAAATACCTTAAGCTTCCAATCAAGCTTCTAAAATATGTTGAATCAACATCGACACTTTCATCGAACTTCGACAGTTTTGCACCACAATCCATCGGAGTATTAACCGAAGTGCAATTCTTCATGTTGAATTTCTCAAGGATATTTTCAGCATATCTTTTTTGGGAAATAAAAATCCCATCTTCATTTTGCTTCACTTCGATACCCAGAAAATAACTCATCAAACCATTATCTGTCATTTCAAATTCTTTCACCATCGATGCTTTAAAAGTGTCAATCAATCCAGAATTATTTCCTGTGAAGACAAGATCATCAACGTATAAACATGCCAATAAAACATCACCTTTCTCATGCTTCAAGTAGAGAGCATGTTCGTACGGACATTGTACGAAGCCATTTGCCTTGAAATAAGCATCGATTCTGGAGTTCCAAGCTCTCGGAGCTTGCTTAAGCCCATACAAAGCTTTCTTCAATCTCAGCACTTTGTCTTCATGACCTTTCACAACAAACCCAGTGGGTTGTTCGACATAAATTTCTTCTTCAAGAACGCCATTCAGGAATGCCGATTTGACATCCATTTGATAGATTGGCCACCGATTTTGAGCTGCAATGGAAATCATTAGTCTGATGGTTTCCATTCGGATGACAGGTGCAAATACCTTGTCATAGTCGATCCCAGCTTTCTGTTTGTAGCCCTTTGCGACAAGTCTGGCCTTATAACGAGTGATTTCTCCTTTCTCGTTCTTCTTGGCCTTGTATACCCATTTGACACCGATCGCCTTTTTGTCCTTCGGAAGATCAGCGAGTTGCCACGTTTTATTCTTTTCGATGGCTTCTATCTCTTCATCCATGACTTTCCTCCATTTTTCTTCTTTGGCAGCTTCATCGAAAATAAGTGGTTCACAATCTGCAAGAAGACATATAAGGTGAAGCTCATCGGTAGCTTCATAAATTTCAGAAAGTCTTCTTGATCTCGGTGCTAGCGATTCTTCGACAGTATTTGAAGTTGAAGCTGACGATGATGGAGAGAACATCGGAGAAGGTGAATGAGCTTCAATCTCCATTTCGACAGAATCATCACGAACGGTTTCGACAAATTTATCATGACTGGTTTTGACAAGTTGTCGATTTTCCTCCCACAAACTTTCTTCATCAAATTTCACATCTCTGCTTACATATACTTTCAAAGTGTCAGGATCAAACAATTTGTAAGCTTTTGATGAGGAATCATACCCGATGAAAATGAGCTTTTTACTCTTGTCTTCCAACTTCGATCTTTTCTGATCGGGTACGTGAGCATACGCAACACTCCCAAAAATTCTTAAATGAGAAATCGTAGGTTTTCTCCCGCTCCATGCTTCTTCTGGGGTAACACCATCGAGTCCTTGCGTGGGACATCGATTCTGCAGATAAACTACACATCTGACAGCTTCGCCCCAAAGCTCCTTCGACAAATTTTTGCTTTTCAACATACTGCGAACCATGTCGAGAATGGTTCTGTTCCTTCGCTCAGCCACACCATTTTGTTGTGGGGAATACGGCGCCGTTAAGAAACGTCGAATGCCATGGTAATCACAGAATTGATTAAATTCTCCAGAAGTAAATTCTCCTCCACGATCAGTTCTTAAAGACTTGATAAAATAACCACTCTCCTTTTCAACCATTTTCTTGAAGTGCTTAAACGTATCAAACACCTCTGATTTTTCTTTCAAGAAAAACACACAAGTCTTTCGAGTAAAATCATCAATAAACGTAACAAAGTAGCGATGATTACCGTACGACTGAGGAGTGATCGGACCACATACATCAGAATGAATCAACTCCAGTGGCTTCTTCGCTCGATAAGTCGACTCCTTCAGAAAACTTGCTCGAGAATGCTTGCCAATTACACATCCTTCGCATAATTGATCGGGGTGATCAATATGCGGTTAGCCATACACCATCTTCTTGCGAGAAAGCGTGTTGAGTCCGCCAAAATTGAGATGACCGAACCTCAAATGCCATAGCCACGAAGGATTGTCTACACATGCTTGAAGGCATGTAGACATATCATCTTTGATGTTCAGAGTGAACATCCTATTCTTCGACATCTTCACATTCGCAATCAACTTATTATTGCAATATCTCAACATAAGACATAGATTTTTCATCTGGACAGTAAATCCTTTCTCAAGAAGCTGTCCTAAACTCAAAATATTGCTCGACATCTTCGGCACATAATACACGTTAGTAATAAACTGACGTGTTCCGTTCTTCAGACGTATTAAAATCGTACCTTTCCCTTCGACAAGAATTTGAGAATTATCACCGAACGAGACTTTTCCTTTTACTGTCTCATCCATTTCAACAAACATCTCCTTTCGGCCGCACATGTGGTTGCTTGCTCCAGTGTCCAAGTACCACGTATCATTCTTTTCATCAGCATTTTCTTTAAATGCCAGCACAAGAACTTGATCACCATCATTCACCAGGTTCGCCTTTTCATCTGCCACCGCACTTTCTTTCTGCCAACACTCATAAGCATAATGGCCACATTTATTACAACAATAACATCGAACCTTTGATTTATCATACCGGTTATTTGTGTTTCTTCCTCTTCCACGAGTACTTCTTTGATTATGAAAGCACTCATTGCTTCGGGCGAAATCTCCTCCGCTTCGTCCACGACCTCTTCCTTGGAAACGGCCTCTACCGCGTCCTCGGTCACGATCTTGATTGACCCATCGAGTTTGCACAGGGTCACTTCTTTGGCCTTTGTCATCTCGGATATTCAATCGAGATTGGAGTACTTCCTCCACCGGTTCAGACTTATTTCTTTTCAGTCTTTCTTCATGGGCTTGCAACGAACCCATGAGCTCATCGACCGTCATAGAATCGACATCTTTCGATTCCTCGATAGCGACGACGATGTGGTCGAACTTCTTATCCAACGACCGCAGGATTTTTTCGACAACACGAACATCAGGAACATCTTCGCCATTCCTTTTCATCTGATTCACAATAGCTAAAACACTTGTGAAATAATCAGAAATCGACTCAGATTCTTTCATACGGATTACCTCGAACTCGCCTCTCAAAGTTTGAAGGCGGATCTTCTTTACTTTCTCAACACCTTGGTGCGTGGTTTGAAGAATCTCCCATGCCTCCTTGGATGTAGTAGCATTCGAGACTTTCTCGAACATAGAATCATCTAAGGCTTGAAAGATGATTGACAACCCGAGTTGATCTTTCGAACGAGTCTTCTCCAACGCATTCCTCTGAGCCTGAGTCAACGCGACATCTTCATCTGGCTCATCATAGCCATTGTTGACAAGATCCCACACACTATGGGCGCCGAGTATGGCTTTCATTCTGGAAGCCCACTTGCCATAGTTTTCTTTGGTGAGGATTGGATACTGAAAAGGAAGGTTGCTTGTTGACGCCATAATCACGAAACCGTGAAGCTCTGATACCAATTTGATGGGATAAATCGACTGTGGGGCTCTCAACAAGCACTCTCAAAGGAACTTTGTTCACACAAGGAAGAGGAGACGGAAGGTGGCTTTTCAATATAGTGTATTCACAATCGATTCACCCATACTGAAATGGTTACAAGACTCACCTATTTATAGGCTTAAAACATGACTCTTGAGTCTTTCTAGGAAAGTGAAAAGACTAAAACAACAATTACATCGGAATACTAAAGACTAAAACAACAATTACATCGGAATACTAAAAGATGATAGACTCAACTAATTATGTCAACTAAAACAATAATTACATCGGAATACTAATTATGCCATGGGAGTCGAACGGTCACTATAACACTTAATGAATTTGACTTAATTCCCAACAGATTTGACAGCACAAGTATCCCTAGACAGTGAGCATGTTGTGAGTAGTACAGACTTCACTGGCCTGAATGCCCGGAGCGGTAGGACAACTAGCGAGAGGACAGTGGTCATCCAATTCCAGGCCCCACCAATTCATCCCATTGATGTTCCTAATCTGCAATGTGAAATAGCAAAGTATGGCCATGAAGGCGACGCCGGCGTCGAGCCCAGCCGACAAAATGTAGTTATGCCTTGCCCACCAACTTTTGTACCTCCTGTACACATATATGTTGAAGAAAACTCCGACGGTTATCCAACATATGTAATTCACAGATGTGGCCGGTAGCATATTCCCCGCGCCACTTATGATGATGGGCATGTTGATGAGCCTTATCCATTTCTTCTCGGGAAACACTCGAGAGAGGATCCAGACCGGGACTGGAGCGAGAATCCCGATGAGGAAGAAATAGTTCATCTTGTTGTATAGCCCAAGGCGGCCGAACATCCTGAGTGGTCCGACCACGCCCCAAATGACGGAGGCATTGTAAAACACGTCGTACCAGGGGCACGTCCACGGGCTTCCCTTGGGCAATTTGGACGTGTCGCACATGTGATCCACAGATGTGAGGAGCCACCAGGCCGTGCCAAAGTAGACTGAAGATGCGACTACGGTCCCCACCAGCTTCATTCAGGAGAAATAAGTCAATGTTAGTTCCTACTTTTTGAATGTGCATAATTATCCGGAAACAGTACTAAGCATAATATGATGCATTGTGATTTCAAATATCGGAACTCGGAAATTACCTGAACAACGAACATTGACTTAGGTGGGATTTTCATGTAGTGGCCCAACTTAAAGTCTGAGAGGAAAGTTATCGCCTGAACCATGCTTATATAACCATATGTCTTGAATGCCACATTTGCCAGAGGCCTTCCAGGATATATGAAACCGATTATCAGCTCCGTGATGACATTCAATCCGGGTTGCTGAGCACGAAAATAAGATGTCTCGTTAATAACAAGAGGAGATTATCGTTAGAAGACCGGGAGCGATATATATCCACTACACCTGGTTTGTGGTGGCCGTGATTACTCCAATTGGCAATAGGAAGAATACAGCTAGAAAGAGTGCTAGGAGGATTCCCCAGTACGGAAGTTGAAGCTGTCTGCCAAATCCTTCACAAACAAGCATGGCGAGTCCCGTCATTATAAGCATAAGCGAATAGAACCACCATTGTGGGACAGCATCATAGTTCTTCTTCATCAGTCTAGTATGCACGTCATCAAACTTATCCCGGAAAGTCGCCTTTGTTTGTTGCCACATAGTCCTGTAAGTGGAATGTTAGGCGCCACCAACTTCATAATCCTCATGGTTTTTATCATTCAATTACTAAATGCTATTCTGTTATACTGCAAAAGAAAGAATAGAGGTAGTTCTCTGTCCATTAAATGATACTCATGATCAGCAGATTCAGCACAAGAGTAAGTAGCATTCACCTGCCGTGGAAGAGAGCGACATGAGATATTGCAGCTGCCAAGGTTGCAAAGCTCAATCCATAAGCAAAAGAGAAGAAGATACTCAGGTGAACTTTACTGTAATCATCATATCCATGATGATTGAATTTGAAGTTTGTCTCGTTCAGGACTAAGCTGACGTTGTATAATTGTCCGTCAACGGCAAACACATGCGGTGAGATAATAGGGAATTTCTTGGCTTCAAATGCGTTGATCCAGTAGGCGATAGGGATCAACACGTAGAGGGTGAGGAAGAAACCGACACTTATGTTTATAATTGCAAACCCTGGATAGGCTAACGGAGATCCATTCCAGGCAGCAACAGTAGCCCAATCCAGGGCAAAGGAGCCAATACCAAGGCCACTACGCCCGGACCCTATTATTTGCGCTGTGACTGAGTGCTTCCATATCCAGCATACGAAGGATAGGGCAGTTATAGATGGAAACAGATAGTTTGGGACAACATAATAGGCGAAACTCGATACAAGGACTACGAGGAAGAACTGCAGCCTCGTCAATCCTCTTTTGGGCCTGACCTCCTCCTCATGTAATGCCCTGAAAGTTCAAAGGAGGTGGACTCTTGACAAGGAAAGAAGTAACTATAAAAAAAGAAGAAAATAAAGTAGCAGTCTTAGAGGCTTACCTGAAGAGAGAGACCTGAACCAGGTTTGCTGGCCACCACATGTATGGCGAATCAACAAGGAACTTTCGGAAAATCCCCGCCCATCCATATCCAAGCATCTGCAAATTTTCGTGCATTTCGTTACGTCATGGAAGATCGATAATCACAGTAGCTTGTAGACGGAGCAAGAAAACATGAACAACTAATGACTGTCAAACCCGAGCCAAAAGTGATTACTAAAGAATATACCTGTGTAGTCAGTGTCAGCAACATAGCTGCTAGTGGATGAATATGACGGTGATAAAAGGCCATGACAATGGTGATGATGTTGATAGCGTACGCGCCGCTCGAGCCCGCGTTGGCGAATATGGTTATCAGGACATGTTCCTTCAAGTTGAAGGGTCCTGGATTCAATGAGAAGGACCAATTTGTTCCCGGGACACGAACCGCTTTCTTCGGGAGAACTGCCGCTATAAATTTTCCCAGAGGAAGTACCACAATCTGAGCAGAAACGGATGTCAAAGAGATCGAATTTTGGCGGAAGCCAAAGAACTGATTTAGAAAGGCCAGAGTTGCGCATGAGGTGATTCCCAGAAACCATGTTCGAAATGTCAAGCAGGGCAAAATCGGATCGTCCCTAATCGAAACGGTCAACCTCACTTCCTCGATTGGAGAATCATTTACTTCATCTGCAGAAAATTCATCATCCACTAGTGAATAAATGTTGAAAGTAATCAGGCACCAATTTATAAAAGTTTCAATGGCAGATGGTCTCTGTACTACTGCTCAATGCTCATGCCATTCAACTTCGAAACTGCTTGTTAAGACCGGTTCTGAGACATGCTTTTGCTCAGTAATTAAAGGCCATTATGTTAACACGCACACTGACTCATAGGCTTGGTCATGTTTCAACAGATGCAGAAGCAAATAGTAAGTTGATTTTTTAGCAGGGCACTCTCTCTGAAATTTAAACTCCCACGACTGACTCGCGGCAAAAATTATACTAATTACAAAGTTCGCAGTTGAATTGCTAAAGAAGTTGCTCTATCTCGAAACCCAACATCAAAAGTTCACTAAAGAAAGATTCATTCACCAGAATTCTTGATGTTCTGACTATCAGGTTCAAGATTCTTGGGCTGATGAGAGAGTGCAACTCCAGAGTCATTACCCAGTTGCTCCATCCTTGATCAGTGAAAATGTTATTTTCCGCTTTCTAAAGAAAAAGGGCTCAACACTCCATAGAAATCCTAGTCACTTATTGCAACTGCCAGGAAGAGCAATATGGGTTAAGGCGCGTTTAATTTTGTCATCTTCGCTTGAGTTCAACTGATATGCGTGGTTGAATTTTGCTTTCATTTTCAGTCGCCTGAACTATACAGCTGTCATGATGGACAACTCCCTCGGACTCAGGAGTACAGTCCAAGGAGAGAATGTTGGTGATCTGATTCTTTAGGGACCTCTCTAAGTTGCTGTTGGATGGGGGAATCGAGAAGAATTCGCAAAGATCCCTCTCTTGGAAGTCAACAAGTCATGTGAAGATATAAGACAAGAAATCCCGAGCTGACCACTCCACTAGCTTTGATGGGGTTATTTTAGTTTTGCATCACAAGCTTTGTCCCCATCCCTGTCCTTCCCTTCAAGGGCACAGATTCACACGTAATCTCGTGTTTACTCTGAAGAGGTCTGGCCCTCGTGGGTTGAGACGTATCATAAAGGTGTTATTTGAACGGGAGAAAATTGTTCAAAAAGTCTTAAATCTAATGTACGGATTTAGCACTAAACTTTTTGATAATTATGTAGTCCATTCCGCCAATACAGGCTTAAGGCTAAATTGGCAAAACTTCATAAGGTCTATGATTAAATCGACACAATTGAAATGTTTATGACTAAACTGACATGATTGATAAGTTTAAGGCAAAATTGGTAAATCTTCAAGAGATTGAGGACTACATTATCATAATTAAAGGGACCTGAATTGGCCGCCATATAGCAGGCTTAGGAGTTTTTGGACAATTATCCCATTTGAATGATTACACTGTGAACTGGTCAATAATTTCCTTTTGCAATCTCAATCATGAACAGTGTGATATTTTTAATATGCTTCAATGTCTATCAATATTTCCATTCTTAGATGAACCTTTTTTTGGCTTTTTCTGCCCCTTCTATTTTCATGCTATAGTTAAGTGAATGTGAATGGTTTTACGAAAGTCCAAGCACAAAGATAGCAGGCTAGTGATCCATTTTTGTTCTTGGCAAGTTCCTTCCCTCGCCATGAAAATGCTTGGGATGGACGGCACTCCACGTTGCCCCTCATGTCCTAATTGTAGCGACAAGGAGTAAAATTACTAGGAAACGAACAGGGTTGGCATTCCTTTCTTGTTTTCTCTTTCTAATGATAGAAATTGCGACAACAAGCGCAATAACGGTGTCAGTAGCGGAACAATTCGATCGCAAACATGTGCAAGTTAAGTGGGACTTCATTGCATCAAGAACAAGTGAGGAAGCACATTTAACTGACTAGGTGGATATGTTGCTCGCACCGACATGATTTTACACATATCTAAACACAAAAATACACGTTTGAACGCACTTATACGTTTGTCAATTCTTAGTAGAATCGATAATAGTTGAATTCTACACATACATTGGGCCTATCTTGATAAAATTTCCAACCCATTAGATAAACTAATGAATAATTCCTAAAGTGCCAAGGATGGTATCTATTACTTTTTGCTCCATAGGATATTGTATTCGTTCATCCCTTATTGAAGTTGCGGAGAGAAATTGATGACCATTGATTTCGCTTCGAATTTTGCAAAGGAAACATTGGATCCAATCGTTTACCAATTCTATCTATCGTTTTTTTTTTTTGGTCGAAATATACTTTATTGCATTCGAAAGTACTTAAACATGAGAGCTCACAGTCGGAGGATCAAGACAAAGTAAATCCCAAAAGGATTGAGAGGGATGGTTGACCCAATTCGAAGGAAGAGTATTTAACCTATGCGACTCTATATATTAGACTCCCTTGAACAATGGACCAAAGAAAGGTGTTTCCAATGGCCCATTACTCGGTGAGCTTCCAAAACGAGGGCCTCAACTTCCCAAGGAACACCTTCTGGGGTATTCACAGCTTTAACAAGTACCAAACTGTCTGACTCTATCTGAACTGTTTCACTCTTCAAGTCTTTGAGGAGAGAGAGAGAGAGAGAGAGAGAGAGAGAGAGTTGTCAACAGAGCTAGGGATTCTGCGCCGATGCTGCTGGACTCGAGCTTGCCATGCCTGCCACCATTGCTCCTGACGTATCTCGGATGACACAAGCGTAAGCGGCTCTATTCGAGCCTTAAAAAAAAAAGAGCCAACGAAGTTTGCCTTTAAAAACCGATCCTTTGGCGAAATCCATATATCTTCGAAGTAAGCTCTCTATTCCCGGATGACTTTCATCATTCTGACGATTCCATTTCCTCCAATTTCGTAGCATCAGTTGTGTCGACTCAACGAGATTTACTAGATCTAGGCGACGGGGACGGAAGATGAACTCATTTCTCGCCTTCCAGAAATTCCACATAATACTAGCCACTAACTCAAAGGACGTGAGGTTCACTGTTATTGGTCTAAATTGTAATAACCATTCTTCGATTCTTGATAAACCTCTCCTTGAGATCTCTATTTTTACTGCAGGATTTTCCCATATCTGTACAGTCCCAAGGGCGTAGCAAGAATAACTCAAAGTCTGTCTATCGTTGAAGATCCCACAAAATATGGTTTAATTCTCTTTGGATGGGGCCCGATGGGCCTTGCTCTTGTCTTCTTGGTTGGTGCTTACGAATGGATGTTTCATAATCCCAACTACGTTCTATCTCTTGCAAAATAACACCTCACAACACACACATACATGTCTGAAGATCTTTACAATCTTTAGTTTGATCTATGTTATATATGTCGATTTAGAATAAATAGTCTCCACCAAAATATGAAATCCTATTTATTGTGAAATTGCAAAATCTCAAGACGTGCCATGTCATTTTTTTCTCCGTTGCAATGTTAAGTATAATATTTGACAGCTATGATTGCTGTCGATGAGGTTGTTGTTGAGCACAGATTATAGTTGCAAACGCGGGAAGAATACTTGGAAAGAGTTAAATATAAAGCGTGCAGACTATTTCCGATCCTTCAATCCAAGGAAGTTGCCGACGCGTCTCCCCGGGTCATTTCTGTTGGGAATTAAGACAAATTCATTAAGTGTTATAGTGACCGTTCGACTCCCATGGCATAATTAGTATTCCGATGTAATTATGACTCCCATGGCATAATTAGTATTCCGATGTAATTATTGTTTTAGTAGACATAATTAGTTGAGTCTATCATCTTTTAGGATGTAATTGTTGTTTTAGGATGTAATTGTTGTTTTAGTCTTTTCACTTTCCTAGAGAGACTCAAGAGTCATGTTTTAAGCCTATAAATAGGTGAGTCTTGTAACCATTTCAGTATGGGTGAATCGATTGTGAATACAGTATATTGAAAAGCCACCTTCCGTCTCATCTTCCTTGAGTGAACAAAGTTCCTTTGAGAGTGCTTGTTGAGAGCCCCACAGTCGATTTATCCCATCAAATTGGTATCAGAGCTTCACGGTTTCGTGATTATGGCGTCAACAAGCAACCTTCCTTTTCAGTATCCAATCCTCACCAAAGAAAACTATGGCAAGTGGGCTTCCAGAATGAAAGCCATACTCGGCGCCCATAGTGTGTGGGATCTTGTCAACAATGGCTATGATGAGCCAGATGAAGATGTCGCGTTGACTCAGGCTCAGAGGAATGCGTTGGAGAAGACTCGTTCGAAAGATCAACTCGGGTTGTCAATCATCTTTCAAGCCTTAGATGATTCTATGTTCGAGAAAGTCTCGAATGCTACTACATCCAAGGAGGCATGGGAGATTCTTCAAACCACGCACCAAGGTGTTGAGAAAGTAAAGAAGATCCGCCTTCAAACTTTGAGAGGCGAGTTCGAGGTAATCCGTATGAAAGAATCTGAGTCGATTTCTGATTATTTCACAAGAGTTTTAGCTATTGTGAATCAGATGAAAAGGAATGGCGAAGATGTTCCTGATGTTCGTGTTGTCGAAAAAATCCTGCGGTCGTTGGATAAGAAGTTCGACCACATCGTCGTCGCTATCGAGGAATCGAAAGATGTCGATTCTATGACGGTCGATGAACTCATGGGTTCGTTGCAAGCCCATGAAGAAAGACTGAAAAGAAACAAGTCTGAACCGGTGGAGGAAGTACTCCAATCTCGATTGAATATCCGAGATGACAAAGGCCAAAGAAGTGACCCTGTGCAAACTCGATGGGTCAATCAAGATCGTGATCGAGGACGCGGTAGAGGCTGTTTCCAAGGAAGAGGTCGTGGACGAAGCGGAGGAGATTTCGCCCGAAGCAATGAGTGCTTTCATAATCAAAGAAGTACTCGTGGAAGAGGAAGAAACACAAATAGCCGGTATGATAAATCAAAGGTTCGATGTTATCGTTGTAATAAATGTGGCCATTATGCTTATGAGTGTTGGCAGAAAGAAAGTGCGGTGGCAGATGAAAAGGCGAACCTGGTGAATGATGGTGATCAAGTTCTTATGCTGGCATTTAAAGAAAATGCTGATGAAAAGAATGATACGTGGTACTTGGACACTGGAGCAAGTAACCACATGTGCGGCCGAAAGGAGATGTTCGTTGAAATGGATGAGACAGTAAAAGGAAAAGTCTCGTTCGGTGATAATTCTCAAATTCTTGTCGAAAGGAAAGGTACGATTTTAATTCGTCTGAAGAACGGAACACGTCAGTTTATTACTAACGTGTATTATGTGCCGAAGATGTCGAGCAATATTTTGAGTTTGGGATAGCTTCTTGAGAAAGGATTTACTGTCCAGATGAAAAATCTATGTCTTATGTTGAGAGATTGCAATAATAAGTTGATTGCGAATGTGAAGATGTCGAAGAATAGGATGTTCACTCTGAACATCAAAGATGATATGTCTACATGCCTTCAAGCATGTGTAGACAATCCTTCGTGGCTATGGCATTTGAGGTTCGGTCATCTCAATTTTGGCGGACTCAATATGCTTTCTCGCAAGAAGATGGTGTATGGCTTACCGAATATTGATCACCCCGATCAATTATGTGAAGGATGTGTAATTGGCAAGCATTCTCGAGCAAGTTTTCCGAAGGAGTCGACTTATCGAGCGAAGAAGCCACTGGAGTTGATTCATTCTGATGTATGTGGTCCAATCACTCCTCAGTCGTACGGTAATCATCGCTACTTTGTTACGTTTATTGATGATTTTACTCGAAAGACTTGGGTGTTTTTCTTGAAAGAAAAATCAGAGGTGTTTGATACGTTTAAGCACTTCAAGAAAATGGTTGAAAAGGAGAGTGGTTATTTTATCAAGTCTTTAAGAACTGATCGTGGAGGAGAATTTACTTCTGGAGAATTTAATCAATTCTGTGATTACCATGGCATTCGACGTTTCTTAACGGCGCCGTATTCCCCACAACAAAATGGTGTGGCTGAGCGAAGGAACAGAACCATTCTCGACATGGTTCGCAGTATGTTGAAAAGCAAAAATTTGTCGAAGGAGCTTTGGGGCGAAGCTGTCAGATGTGCAGTTTATCTGCAGAATCGATGTCCCACGCAAGGACTCGATGGTGTTACCCCAGAAGAAGCATGGACCTGGAGAAAACCTACGGTTTCTCATTTAAGAATTTTTGGGAGTGTTGCGTATGCTCACGTACCCGACCAGAAAAGATCGAAGTTGGAAGACAAGAGTAAAAAGCTCATTTTCATCGGGTATGATTCCTCATCAAAAGCTTACAAATTGTTTGATCCTGACACTTTGAAAGTATATGTAAGCAGAGATGTGAAATTTGATGAAGAAAGTTTGTGGGAGGAAAATCGACAACTTGTCAAAACCAGTCATGATAAATTTGTCGAAACTGTTCGTGATGATTCTGTCGAAATGGAGATTGAAGCTCATTCACCTTCTCCGATGTTCTCTCCATCATCGTCAGCTTCAACTTCAAATACTGTCGAAGAATCGCTAGCACATAGATCAAGAAGACTTTCTGAAATTTATGAAGCTACCGATGAGCTTCACCTTATATGTATTCTTGCAGATTGTGAACCACTTATTTTCGATGAAGCTGCCAAAGAAGAAAAATGGAGGAAAGCCATGGATGAAGAGATAGAAGCCATCGAAAAGAATAAAACGTGGCAACTCGCTGATCTTCCGAAGGACAAAAAGGCGATCGGTGTCAAATGGGTATACAAGGCCAAGAAGAACGAGAAAGGAGAAATCACTCGTTATAAGGCCAGACTTGTCGCAAAGGGCTACAAACAGAAAGCTGGGATCGACTATGACGAGGTATTTGCACCTGTCATCCGAATGGAAACCATCAGACTAATGATTTCCATTGCAGCTCAAAATCGGTGGCCAATCTATCAAATGGATGTCAAATCGGCATTCCTGAATGGCGTTCTTGAAGAAGAAATTTATGTCGAACAACCCACTGGGTTTGTTGTGAAAGGTCATGAAGACAAAGTGCTGAGATTGAAGAAAGCTTTGTATGGGCTTAGGCAAGCTCCGAGAGCTTGGAACTCCAGAATCGATGCTTATTTCAAGGCAAATGGCTTCGTACAATGTCCGTACGAACATGCTCTCTACTTGAAGCATGAGAAAGGTGATGTTTTATTGGCATGTTTATACGTTGATGATCTTGTCTTCACAGGAAATAATTCTGGATTGATTGACATTTTTAAAGCATCGATGGTGAAAGAATTTGAAATGACAGATAATGGTTTGATGAGTTATTTTCTGGGTATCGAAGTGAAGCAAAATGAAGATGGGATTTTTATTTCCCAAAAAAGATATGCTGAAAATATCCTTGAGAAATTCAACATGAAGAATTGCACTTCGGTTAATACTCCGATGGATTGTGGTGCAAAACTGTCGAAGTTCGATGAAGGTGTCGATGTTGATTCAACATATTTTAGAAGCTTGATTGGAAGCTTAAGGTATTTGACCTGTATCAGACCAGATATCATGAACAGTTTCGGAATTATGAGTCGATATATGGAGAATCCGAAGACATCTCATCTTAAGGCAGCAAAGAGGATACTTCGGTACATCAAAGGTACTATCTCTCTTGACTTGTATTATTATCAATCTGAACTATTTCAACTCAGAGGTTATTCAGATAGTGACTATGGGGGAGATGTCGATGATCGAAAAAGCACTACGGGCTTTGTATTTTATTTGGGTGAAACTGCTTTTACATGGTCATCAAAGAAGCAATCCAGTGTTACTCTGTCGACATGTGAAGCGGAGTATGTTGCTGCATCATCGTGTGTTTGTCATGCGATATGGTTGAGAAAGTTGCTCAAAGAAATCCATATGGAGCAAAAGGATGCAACGGAGATTTTTGTTGATAATGTTTCTGCCATTGCTTTGGCGAAGAATCCAGTTTTTCATGAGAGGAGCAAGCATATCGATGTTCGATATCATTTTATTCGAGAACAAGTCAGCGACAAACAAATTGAAGTTGTGCACGTGAAGACCGGTGATCAAGTCGCAGATATTTTTACGAAACCTCTCAAGATCGAAGTGTTTCGGAAATTCAGAAGTTTACTTGGAATGATCGACGGAAGAGAATTTGGCTTAAGGGGGAGTTTCGTTGGGAATTAAGACAAATTCATTAAGTGTTATAGTGACCGTTCGACTCCCATGGCATAATTAGTATTCCGATGTAATTATGACTCCCATGGCATAATTAGTATTCCGATGTAATTATTGTTTTAGTAGCCATAATTAGTTGAGTCTATCATCTTTTAGGATGTAATTGTTGTTTTAGGATGTAATTGTTGTTTTAGTCTTTTCACTTTCCTAGAGAGACTCAAGAGTCATGTTTTAAGCCTATAAATAGGTGAGTCTTGTAACCATTTCAGTATGGGTGAATCGATTGTGAATACAGTATATTGAAAAGCCACCTTCCGTCTCATCTTCCTTGAGTGAACAAAGTTCCTTTGAGAGTGCTTGTTGAGAGCCCCACAGTCGATTTATCCCATCAATTTCTTCCGAGCTGAAGTCTGTATTTGAAGTAATTCGTCCATGAGGACACGGGGATGATCAACGCGACAAGCAGCAAGGCCTGATAAAAGCCAACTATGAGATTTCCCGCGGCGTACTCGGATTACGGCAACCCGATCACAGCGGTAGTGAAGTAGGCGATACTGAGAAGCCATAACAGCAAGTAAACCGGGAGAGTGTGGGGAAACATGGGAATAGCGGTGATCCAGATTGTGATGACGGAGGCCAAGAAAATCACGCCGTTGAGGGCCGAGAACTCGTATAGATGTGAGCCACTCATGATAATTTCCCCGGCATGATGCGGTTTTTCGCCGGAATTGGTGGAGGGACTCGAGGAGTTATCCTGCCAGTATCCTCCCGGAGGAGTGAGGGCGGCTTGGTAAGTGGCCGTGGTAATTAAGGTGGCCACCACAATGATTATATTCCGAGCGGATTCTTTTCGGAGGCCGAAAAAAACCCTGCACGCCTCAAAGATAGTTAGTTCCCTGCTTAAAAACAGTGATAGAGAGAAGTTGCCAGGAGGAGGAGGTATTCCTGCACGGGCTACCCTGCGTAGCTTTTTTTTAATCTACTCAATGATATTCAGAGCTACTTCGATCTTCCTTCTCTCAATCCCAGTCAATGCCTGGAGGACCTGGAAGCAATGCAAAGAGCACATAATGAAGTACATATATCCCTGGAATTTCATTTACTATTGTGCACCAAGACAAAGACTACCTTAGGTGGGTGCATTTCTATCCTTTATGCATAAGATTCGACTAATTGGTTATTTTGGAAAAAAGAAAGAAAGAGAGATATCGAAAATAATTTAAAAAAAAATTAAAATATAAAATATGGAAAAATTAAAGAAAAAAATAACAAAAAACTGGGAATAGCGACTTTGGAAAGTGTTTTTATCTCTTTAGATTGAGGAATTCACTAATTCACTTTCATTGAAATGTTTCTCTAATTTATCTATATCCCCCAACCAAAACAGTGTTCGGTCAATCAAAATGAACTCAAATTAGAAGCATCACGAACTTAAAATAGCTTTTCCACTAGCAGCTTTTGAAATGAAACTATGGGCTTGTTTTGATAAATCTGAAAAATAAGTGCTAGCGTAGGTAATCGTAGCCGTCGAAAATAGAAGTAAAAAATTGTTTGATAAAAGTTAAAAAAAAAATCACTGAATAATTCTTGCCAAACACGGAGATGCGATTACTATTGATAGGTTTTGACAATATAATCGAAGGTCTTAATTATCCATTACACGGATTACTAGATTAAGTGAATATATTGGCTATGTTGAGTCGCTTAGGTTGAATACTAATTAGGATTTTCTTACAAGTTTTATATCATTCGGTGTTAAATGTTGAATTTCCAACCCTTAGCTGGGTTTTCATAAAGGCCCATATGTGTCTATTAAATTCGATAAAAACAGTTCAAGTTACTGTACATACTCATATTATCACTATCTTAATATGATTATTTGACCTACCTAAACCTAATTTTTCCAACCCCCCTGAATGGAATAGAAAAAATTATTATACATTTGGATGGAATAACTTGGAGAGAAATAAAATGATTGGAGTAATCACTAAGTATTCTCCTTTAGAGAATCCTCTCAGGTCTCAACTCTCTCGCTCCTGGTCTCTCTTGGTCGCCTCTCACCTCCAGCACTTTGTCGGTCGCTCTCAATCGTTCCCTCCACACACTCTCAGGTGATTGTGCAACTCAATTCACAACGCGCTCTCTCATTTCTTATCATTCTAACCCTTATTTCTCTCAACCCTTTCCTCTCTCAAGGGTCTTGCCATGGAATAGGGGAGCCTTGGAAGGCATGGCCGGTTTCATGGACTAACTTAGGAACCAAACTGGTTCTCAATTTGTGGAATCGGCCCACCCTAAAATCGATCACCTTTAGTGAAAACTATTTTCAATATAAGAGTGGAGCCTATCCTCTAGTATGTCCATCCCTGCTAATCCTCTTTCTTCTCTCCAAAGAAGGTGATTCGTTCATATTTTCTCCCTCTGAATGTTTCCAACGTCTTCTATATTCAACTATTGATTTTTCATTATCATTACATTTGTTCACGGACTAGAGAATGCTGCGAGGTTGCGGTTCTTGACAGCAACGTGAACCGCAGTCTCGCATCGGCTTGTCAAGTCTTCGATTGATGATTTGCAAGTGCATAGGAATTCGGCCAAGAGCTCCTTTTCATTGTCTCCTTTTTTCCCCGACTACAAAATGCAAAGGGGTGATCCCGCCTCATCCTCGGACTCGAATCAATTTGGGGTCGAGGGTCATTAGTACCATCACGGTTTGATAATGCCCATGTTGCAAAGCCAAGTGCATAGGGCTGTAACCCTCTGGATTCAGCTTTCGAGCGAACGACGGTTTCAAGATGGCCATCTCCATGGCCATGTGGGTTTTTCCGGCTTCTGCTGCAAGATGCATAGGAGTATCTAGAAAAGGGTGCTTAAATACGCGATCTAAGAGCTCTCGCTCCTCCCGAATTAGGTTATGTACCTCAGCAACATCATCATATGCTATTGTTTGTCGAAGCTGAGCCTCCCTGGCCTCTTGTTCTTATTTTTCGGCAAGACTCTTGCCCATCTTTTTAATAGGGAAAATGTAGGAACAAGGGGGGTTCTGCTCGGTGATGATCGACGGAAGTAGCAAACTTGCCACTATATATATAGTGCATCGGTTGGCGAATATTTAATTAGGGGAGTCAACAAGTGTACAGGTGGGCCTAATGGCAAGTTGGGGTGACTGGGGCCCAACTTATATAATGTGCATACTGGTGAGATTCTTGGGAAATCGTTAGACTTGTAATTTTACGCCTCTCACTTTCTCACTATTGCTCTTTCGCTTATGATCATGTTTTCCAAGAATTGCATGACAATATATATTGAGAATTGTGTTAGAAAAGTTCTATATTAAAGAATTTATACGGTGTAGAACAGTTAATATATCATAACTTGTTCACAACTATTGGTTTAAATTTTTGAGTTAATGTGGATCTAACTGGATACATCAATGGGTTTAGGCCTGAACTCTCTCTTGGAAAATGTATTGAACTTCTATTACGTATTCCCAACACATTGAAGTCGATCCCCGAAGCCACAAATGAATTTTGTGCTGAAATATTTTTGAGTGAATGTTTGTACACACACACACTGTGTGTGAAGAAAATCGGAGGAATTAAGAAGATAACTATTCAAAGATAAATTTCCCAGGAGAAGAATGTTCTTCACTGAAAGCCATAATACACACTTGATTTCTTCTACAATCCATACTCCTATTTATATTAGCCACATATAACTCACCAATTTCCCACAATTTCCTCCTGATTTTCAAAATCATTTCCCTACATAAATACAAATCATCTCCCTACATAAATACCATGATCTCCTCTTGATTTTCAAAATCATCTCCATACATAAATATCTACCACGATTTTCTCTTCATTTTCAAAAATGTTCTCTCCGCATATCACTCACGATTTATCCATGATTCCATCTTCTCTCCATATTGCTCTTCATTTGTGAGAAATCAAACCATCTTCTTTAATTGCTGATAATTGATCCTTCCAATGTTCACCAATATATTAACTTTATCAGCCTCCCTCAAACTGGGATTAGGTGGAAAACCTAGTCCCAGTTTGTATCGTAACCTGCAATGATCAAACCGCGATAAAGCTTTTGTAAATATGTCAGCGATTTGATGAGTAACAAGAACATAATGGACTTCAAGTGACTTGAGAGCGACTTTTTCTCGAACGAAATGAAAATCGATCTCGACATGTTTTGTTCTTGCATGAAGGACTGGATTCGCTGTCAATGAAATGGCAGAGCGATTATCACTAAAAAGAAAAGTCAGACTTGTGAGTGGAATACCTAAATCTCTCAATACAAATGAAACCCATGTAAGATTAGCCGTCGTAAAAGCTAAGGCTCTATATTCAGCCTCCGTCGATGACCTTGACACTGTCACTTGCCGTTTCGTGGACCATGAAATGATATTCAATCCCAAGAAAGTGCAAGATCCGATCGTTGACCTCCGAGTCTCAAAACAGCCAGCCCAATCAGAGTCCGCATACCCGTATAAATTCAGCATGCTATTAGAGTGAAGATGAAGCCCTAGTTGCTGAGTTCCTTTCACATACCGCAACACCCGTTTTAACAATTTGAAATCACCATTCGTAGGAGAATGCATTTTATGACATATTAGATTTACTGAATAAGAGATGTCCGGTCTTGTGATCGTTAGATACTGTAATCCACCTACAAGACTTCGAAAGGAGTGAGGATCATGAAAGAGTTCTATGTCTTGTACCGTTGGATGAGTTTTGATAGGCAATGGCGTCTCAATTGGATATATATAGATAGATATAAACACACACACACACACACACACACACACACACACACACACACACACACACACACACACACACACACACACACACGCACGCACTCTTCAATTTGATGCTCGTAATCAACCTACCTTCATGACATAATTCTGTTTTGGGGTTTAATCACGACTAACGTGTTTTTTGTGACATCATCAAAGTGTAGTTATTTTCGGAATTTAACAATAGCTAATACAGTTCTCATCCCTCATCGCTTGGCGAAGCGTGATTGCAAGGTCTTCTTAACATGAGCATAGGATGAGAGTTGAATCAAGAGAAAAATGGAAGATTTTTTTGTATATTTTGATATATATTGAATAGTAATACATGATCCTATTTATAAGCTTTATTATATAGCTATATAAGACAACATATCAATCAAGATATACGCATCATCTTGAGAGATACTAACAATCAACATAATTATCAAATCTAACATAAGAAATTATCCTACAGAATCCCTAATTATCGCTAACAATGAGTTTGGCGTATGCTAGCTATAACATATCATATTGTTTATGATATGGTATGTATCTTATGATTTGGTGGAACATATGCAATGCTTGTGAAATGAGTAAATTGGATGGTACTCATTTCTAAAGTTGCATTATTCTTTGCTTGATCCCATAAAAATGGTGATTTTGCTGACATCGGAGTTTTATCTCCCCTGTCAATTTCCTTTTTTTTTCTCCACGTGAAATAAAAGGCGAACAAAACTGAAAGCAAAATAAATAAAGGAAAAAATTGCCAATTCCTTACTATCAACCATAGAATCTTTCTCAGATAATAGTGAAACATTCCTGCCTTACTTGTTATTGCTAATCCCAAACCAAAGAAGATGAATTGCTGAGTTTAAAATACATTTGCGGAGTTGTTGGATCTCAGAAGCGCAGCACTCTGATACCGAAACTTGAAAAATGAAATCTAGAAATGAAGTTTATTCACTCACACTACTTGTGTTACGAAATGATTACAAAACACATATGACTTTACGTCACACGAACAGACACGTCTAGATACATAATATTAAATAGACATAAACTCCTAGGTAACAACTCCCTAGGTTCCAAGTATCAAGATGAACTTGAGTTACGAAGAGTCTCCTTGAGACCCGAAAAGTCTTTTGAGGTTTCCAACAACCTCCCTTAAACCGAGCTCATCTTGACCATGCTGATCATTCTCTTGAATTTAAGGAAGGAGTCCGTCTTCAACGGCTTTGTGAACATGTCAGCCACTTGGTCTTCCGACTTGCAATACTGTAGCACAATACTTCACTAGATCTCGAATGAAGTGATACTTTATATCGATGTGCTTGTTTCTTCCAAGAAAGACTAGATTCTTTGCAAGAGCAATTGCTAACTTATTATCACAATTAATCACAGTCGAATGCTCCTGCTTATGACGTAGTTCAGCGAGCATCGAACGTAGCCAAACTGCTTGAGTAGCACAATAAGCCGCTGCTATGTATTCCGCTTCTGCACTGGACAAAGCAACCACATGTTGCTTCTTTGAGGACCAGGAAAAAAATTCTATTTCCTAAAGAAAAAGCATAATCGGGAGTACTCTTCCTTTCTCCAATATCGCCTCCCCAATCACTGTCTGTATATCCCACAGGCGGAAAATCATTAAAAAAGGTGTAGAATATACCATCATCCACAGTACCTTTAATGTACCGAAGAATCCTTTTTGCTGCCTGCAAGTGTGATTGTCTAATAGTCTCCACAAATCTGTTTACCATCCCAACACTATAAACAAGATCTAGCCGAGTAGAAGTCAAATATCGTAGACTCCCAACTAACCTCTTGAAATAAGTGGGATCGACTTCGGAACCACTTTCGTCTTTTGTCAACTTCAATCTTTCCTCCATAGGAGTGCTAATTGATTTACAAGTAGCCATCTTGAAACGCTCAAGAATATCCTTGGCATACTTCTGTTGACAAACAAAAATACCATCTTCCGATTATGTAACTTCTAAGCCAAGAAAATAATACATGAGACCCATATCCGCCATTTCAAACTCATGGGTCATGGTCTCCCTGAAGTCATAAATCATCTCTTTACAATCTCCGGTAAATATGAGATCATCGACATATAAGCAAACAATGAGCATCTCACCGTTCAAGCCAACCTTGACATATAAGGTATGCTCAAAAGGACAGCGGATAAAACCATGATTCAAGAAATAAGAATCAATTCTGGTATACCAGGCTTGTGGTGCTTGTTTGAGGCCATAAAGAGCTTTCTTCAATTTATAGACAAGACCCTCTTGTCCTTTCTTGACATAGCCTTCCCGTTGATCCACATACACCTCCTCCTCAAGTACACCATTGAGAAATGCGGACTTGACATCCATTTGGTGTATTTTCCAGCGCCTTTGAGCTACTAAAGAAAAAATCATACGAATAGTATCCATTCTTGCAACCGGAGCAAATACCTCAAAATAGTCAATCCCGGGTTTCTATTTGTAACCCTTGACTACAAGACGAGCCTTCAACGGATCAACATCACCATTGGGCTTGTACTTGATCTTATAGACACATTTCACACCGATGGACTTCTTGCATTCTGGAAGAGACGTGAGTGTCGCGACCCTCTTGAGGTTGTCGGGCTCTCGAGGGCTAATGGGCCGTCCTGTCTGGTCGGACGCGGGCCTCTCCCAAGGCCCATTACCCAAATCGCAACGGAGGTATGCGTGACCGACTTTCAATGTGGTCTAGTGACATGTGCTAAGTGTGCATGCCATGGAGTCGCCACCAATCATTTTTTTAGGGTGTGATTGGACCACCCAATCGAATAGTTGGGAGTTTCTATTCAATTCTGCGAGAACCAGAGAAATGGTTTCGGGGACTTAGTTACACCAACTGTCAGAGTTGACGCCCTTTCGGTACCTAAATTGACTGAATTTTCTAGCCTGAGATTCATGCGGATGAGTAAGGTATGAACACTAAATCTAGAAATTCATGCAGATAGGAGTGATTATCCTAGCAATCACAATCAGTAATAAAATGCGCAACTCAAGGAATCTAGATATGCAAATAAATCACATGGCATTCCTAGTAAGGCCCTATTTATCAATCACAGCTTAAGAATGATTTAGCTGTCCTAGCCATTCTACACACGATCTAACCTAAGAAAAGCATTAGGAAGCATCGAAGGAGTTCAAGAGTACTCACATGGGGTTCGCCGTGCCCTGGTTTGGTCTTGGACGAGCTATCGAGCTCATGCCGACCCGATTATAATTGGGGATCCACTCGGCGTTTTACACCATGAAATCATGTGAAACAAAAACGAAAATATTCAGCAAGGGGAATTTATTGTAGATGGTGGTCGATCTAATTGGACGTCAAGACTAAAAAATATGTAGAAATTTACAAATTAAAATACTCGAATGACATTTTTTTTGCCAAATTCAACTCTATGCGTCGTGAAGAAACACATGCAATTGAACTTGAATTTTGACTATTTATGAGTTCAAAATGAAAAGGAAATTAAAATAAAAATATTGACTATTTTTCTATATTTTTACGACATCGAACGCTATTTTTCTTCATTTTTCATGTATTTTTCTATTTTTGGAAAATATTAAAAAATATGAGAAATTATTTTTTTATCAAAAATGGTTCCTTTAGCTTGGTCAAGGCTACCAAATATGATTTTTTAATTTTTTTAACTTTTTATAGATTTTTTATGAATTTTTAAAAAATAAACTATGAAAGACTGATAAAAAATCAGGTGTCAACAGTGAGTTCCCACGTATCATTCTTCTTGATCGCATATATCTCATCATCCATGGCATGAACCCAACCATCATCTTGGGAAGCCTCCTTAAAGTGTGTTGGATCACAATATGCAAAGATAGCATAATTGACAATTTCTTCATCAGAAAGATCATCATCATCATTTGACAAAGCACAACCCCTCAAACGAGCAGGTAAAACTCGTTCTCGTCGTGGACGGGTGGAACTTTCGACACGATCTTCAACAAGATTTTCGTCGATAGGATTTTCGACAGGCTCTTCGACAGGATCTGTTGTCGAATTAGGTTTCGTCGAACTCGTTGCTGGTTCAGATTGACTATTAGCAGCGGGTTGAACTGACTCCTTCTCATCGAAGATAAAGTGACACTATTTCTTCTCTTCCGTGTTCCACGTCCACTCAGCTTCCTCATCGAAGGTGACATCTCGACTGATAACCACCTTCTTCGTTACAGGATTATACAACCGATAACCAGTTGTCTCATTGCTGTAATCGAGAAAGATGCACTTCTCGCTCTTCTCATCAAGCTTCTTGCGAAGCTCACTAAGTACATGGGCATAAGCAATACACCCAAACACACGAAGATGCTAAACTGAAGTGATTCGATCACTCCACACTTCCGCCGGAGTCTTGAAATCAAGACCTTTAGTAGGACAGCGATTCAACAAGTAAACAGTACAAGCAGCTGCTTCTGCCTAGAAATGCTTAGGCAAATGTTTAGAATGGAGCATGGTACGTACCATATCGACAATAGTGCGGTTTTTTCTCTCCGCTACTCCGTTCTGTCGAGGAGTATACCGTGCTGTCAATTGAAGCTTGATGCCGCACTGCTTGAAAAAACCATCTCCAACCAAATATTTTATGCCACGATCAGTTCGAAGAATCCGAATTTGATGCCCACTTTGCTTTTCTACATAGGCTTTGAACTCCTTGAAAGCATCAATGGCATTTGACTTTTGCTTCAAGAAATAAACTCATGTTTTCCGACTAAAATCATCGATGAAGGTAACAAAATACCTGTAGCCCCGATTCGACGTCTCACCGAGCGGTCCATAGAGGTCGGAGTGCACTAACTCCAGTGGCCTCGAAGCTCTCCATGATTTTCCCGAAGGGAAGCTTTCTCTGCACTTCTTCCCAACAACACATGTTTCACAAATCTCCTTCGGAGAAGAAATTTCGGGTAGTCCACGTACCATCTTCTTATGAGACAACAGTTTTAAGCTGTCGAAATTCACATGCCCGAATCGCTTGTGCTAAAGACATGTTGAATCTTGCACCGAGGCACTAAACCTTGACGTAGCATAATTAATATACAAAGGAAAAAGTCGATTTCGAGCCATTTTTACCTTTGCAATCAACCCTCCTTTGTCATCATGAACCGTGCAAAGTTCATCCTTAATGGTCACGAGATAACCTCGCTTGGACAATTGTCTCATGCTTAGAAGATTTTCTCGAAGACCGGGAACATAATGGACGTCGGAAATGCTTTGAACCGACCCATCCTTCGCCTTGATTTTAATTGTTCCCTTTCCCATGATAGGAACTTTGGTATTGTTCCCAAACCTCACCTTCGAACGAAAGGTGTCATCGAAAGTCGAGAACAATTCCTTCTCGCCACACATGTGATTGCTACACCCGGTGTGTAAGTACCAAACATTCTACTAGTTTTCCACCGTAGAATTACATGTGAATAAAAGAGCATTATTTTGCTCACCGTCTCCATCGACATGACTATCGACGGATCTTGCTACCTTGGCATGGAACTTTTAACTACCAATCTTCCTGCTTCGACATTCAGATTTATAATGCCCATACTTTTTACAATTAAAACACTGAATAAGGGACTTATCTTTTCGTTATTCGGCATGTTTCTCTTGCCGCTTTGGATCTTTCCTTTGATTAGAAAGATTCTTCTTTTCATCGGGCAACACCAACTGGCTTTGTAGAGCTTCCTCCACCGTCTTGGATTTCTCCTTGGGTTGATGCTCGTGCATTTGTAGAGAGCCCACCAACTTGTCGACGGACAAGACAGAAAGGTCCCGTGACTCTTCGATGGAAGTCACAATGTATTCGAACTGCAAAGTTAGAGTCCGGAGAATCTTCTCAACAATCTGTTGATCAACAATAGTCTCACCATTGGCCTTCATTTGATTGACAAGAGCCAACATTCGTGAGAAATAGTCGGAAATGGACTCCGACTTTTCCTTCTGAAGGAGCTCGAACTGTCGTTGAAGAGTTTGAAGCTGAACCTTCTGGACCTTCTCAACGCCTTTGTATATGTCGATGAGAGTGCCCCAAGCTTCTTTCGCTGTCTTCGAATTCGCCACTTTTTCAAAGATTGACGAATCTATTGCTTGAGAGATGTAAAAGAGAGCCTTACGATCTTTCTTACGATTCTCTTTTAGCATCTTCTACTCCTCCGTTGTCAAATCTGCCGTCGTTTATGGCTCCACGAATCATTCTTCCACAATCTCGGTCAGCTCTTGAAACCTGAATAACACCTCTATCTGGATCTTCCAATGCTCAAAATTCTTCCCATTGAACCTTGGGAGTTGAGGTTGGACCATTCCGGCACCACTCACAAAAGCCATCTGACTCGAGAATAGATTTCACAAAACTTAGCCAAATTGGTTGAAACTGGCCAAACTTGCTCAACTGGTTCTCACTGGCTCTCACTGGCTCTGATACCAAATGTTGGATCTCAGAAGCGCAGCACTCTGATACCGAAACTTGAAGAAGGAAATCTGGAAATGAAGTTTATCCACTCACACTACTTGTATTACGAAATGATTACAAAACACACCTATTTATAGGCTTAGGATATGACTTTACATCACACGAACAGACACGTCTAGATACATAACATTAAATAGACATAAACTCATAGGTAACAACTCATTAGGTTCCAAGTATCAAGATGAACTTAGATTACGAAGAGTCTCCTTGAGACCCGAAAAGTCTTTTGAGGTTTCCAACATGAGCTAATAGCACTAGACCTCCTTCGTCCTTTATTTGAAATGAGTCCACTTATAAACCTAAGCACATAATTATCTCCTCGAGCTCATGACCCGACTTCGGTTCTTCAATTCTATTCAATACACGAAGGGTGTTCTCTACTTGTTACTACAATGGTTTATGGACTGAAATTTTAGTTTCAAGTTGATCATCGGATTAGCTTGGAGAATAAAGCTCTACAAACCATGGATGAACGACAAATTTCACAATTCACTTGTAAACTGGTGAGTCATTGGTGGGTTCTTCATCGCTTGCTCCTCTTTAATGTAATTGGCAGTCAAGCCTTCCATAGTCATCAATCAGATGGCTGCTAATAATAGTTCACTTGCTTTTTATTCTCAACACTTTTAACCCAAAAGTTTTAGGAATGCTCTCGTGAATTATAACTACGTATTGCAAAAGTTACTTGAGCTTCACAAATAAGTATTGACAAATTATTTGAAGTGCCGATTATTTTGAAGAGTGTTTGCTAACAAGAACTAATCGATAAGCTCCTTAAAAAAGGATGTCAGTAGATTATAAGAATAGTTGATATTTTGAAAAAATCATATAAGAATTGGTAATTTCATATAATATTTTATAACCTTAACACGTTAGTCAGCTCTGCAAATGAATCCGGCTCAATTTTTGGAACTGTTAATAATATCTAAATTATCAAATGTACGTTCGTATAACTCAAATAAGATTTTTTTTTTGTCGAACAAATAAGTGTTGATAACTTCAGATTCGCAAATAAATTTGTTAAGCTTTTGAAATAGTCAGCGAAGGTTTAAAAGTGTTGGTAACTTTGTGCAAGTGTTGCTAACAATCAAATAAACTTTGGAGAGTCAACCCAAATAAGAGTGGCTAATTTTGTTTTCCGTATGAGCTATTTTAACACATTTTTAAAACCCTCAAATTTATTGGAACAATTGGTAATTTTCTGAAAAAAAAAATTGATAACTGATTGAACTAAAGTTGGTAATTTCATATAGGAGTTTATAATTTTTAAGCTCCACAAATAAATGTCAGTAAGTTATTAAGCGAAGCAGTAATTTTGAAATAAGTTGACAATTTTGTGTAAGAATTAGTAACTTTAACCCTATAAGTTCTGAAATAAATGTTATGAACTATAGCAACATTTGGAAATTTTGTGGCAATCAAATAAACGTCAGTCAATGGACTCAAATAACAGTTGGTGCTTTCATATAATAGTTAGTACTTAGAAGCATTATCAGTTGGTAAGCTACGAAAATATTTGTTGGTAACTTATTGCAATAATTGGTAATTTCGAAACAATCAAATAAAAGTTGACAAGTGACTTGAATATTAATTGTTAATCTAAAATTAGGTGGTGACTTAATGGAAGAAAGATAGACATGCCACTTAAATTAAGGTTGGTGATTTTAAATAAAAGTAACTCCTTATCATATTGGTAAGTCATACAAATCAATATTGATTAACTATGAAAAAAATCAGTAATCTTGGAAGTACAAATAGATGTTGGTACTTTAAAAAAATCATTGGTAACCTAATAATATGTTCATGGCTAATTAAGTATACATGTTAACGATGAAACACCATTTATGAAAATAAGAATAATGTCACACTTTGTTTTCTTGTAGTCAAAATTGCGATGATTACTCGGAAGACCAAAAAGCAAACTGCTGTTAATCGATTCATAAAGAAAAAGAAAAGCAAAGTGCTAAATTTGCCATCCCATGTAAAACGTTTGTATTCTCATGTCTTTATTCCGTTCTTTGTCAGGAAAAAAAGGAGAATTCTTGTTGACAAAAAGTACTTTGCATACTTAACTTGTTAATTAGCATCTTAAATCTTGATTGCTGGCAATACGAAGGCTTTATGGCTCAAGTCATATGGGAACCACAGCTAATCATCATTGAGTCGCATAACAATAGCAGAAAGGGTTATTCACTATTCAGTAAAGTACTAAAAAAAAAAAAATCAGATCATCAATAAGTGAAGGAAAATCTTGGTTGACAGGAAATGGACTAGCAGATACACAAGTAGTTAGTTTTCTTTAAACAAAAACCATCGGAGACATGACGGACTGCTTTGCAAACCATCCCTAACGCAAGCTAACAATCACGAATCTGACTTATGCATTTCGTCGAACAAATGGTGAGCATCTCGGAAAATGATTCTATATGCCGTATTAATGCAACAATCGAATCGTGTCGGCCGTCCCTTAAGGTCGGCCATGGTTGGGGGAGGGGAGGGGAAAAAAGAAAAAGGAAAAAGAAAGGAAAGCAGAAAAAGGAAAAAGGAAAAAATTGCAAAAGTGCAAATGATGAAAACGCCACAAGGCCCTTCTTCGAAATAGATAGAGTAGTTCAAATTCTTATTTGGAAAAATGAAGACATTTGAGACCCTTATTTGGAAATATATTTTTTTCCCTAATAAAGGAAGAATGATGTGGGGCACCTGAAGTTTGGATTTAGGTTTTTTTACTGGTGAATGTAAGATTTTGGAATTTGATATACCTTTTTTTTTTCCTAGTAAAGGAAGTGTGGTGTGTGTCCTCGTTATTTTAGTTTACTAAGTGCGTCAAGACATCTTATTTTCTATTGGAAGACACCATTGGAGCTATTTTTTTTAATGGTTTAGTTAACCTTTTGGTATATATATAGTCTCAATATTTCTGTGTTTTAGGGTCACAAACGTGTTAATCTTTTTTTTTTTTTTGTATCATATCACACAGTTTTCCTTTTTCGAAAAATGAAAAAAAAATCGAGAAATTTCGCTCTTTTTTTCTTTTTGGTGCGCGTATTGCTCTTGCAAGTTGCGACTCAGCATTTTTCGCTTCGACTGCATCCTTTTATGGAGTTGAATTAATTAAGAACCAATTCGAAGTCCCGAACTATAAGCAAGATTAAAGTTGTTTTAGGATCAAGGAATTGATAGATGAGTCCAGTACACGCAACTAATAGATAGTGCTTGAAAACCTCAAGACTAGAGATAGACACAGGCTATGTTACGTACGGGAGAAATATAAAAGTGAATAACACTTGCTGACTGTTTCCGACCTTCCAGTTATGATAAGAGTTTGCCGACGCGTCTCCTTGTGGCATCGATTCCACCTACGAACGGGAAGTACGCCGCATAGACGGCCATGGGGAGCCCTATCCCGGCAACCAGCAGGATCAGATAAAGTGTGTTTATGAAAGTTGCTGTGGCCTTATCGGATTCCGGATATTCGATCATAGCGGTAGCACTGAAGGAAAGACCGGCTAATGACGCTAACACGTAAACGGGGAGAGTGCGGGGCCATAGGGGAACAGCGGTGATCCAGATTGTGGTGAGAGAGGCCAAGAAAACCAAGCTGTTGAGGGCCGTGAACTTGTATAGATTCGAGCCGTTCAGGATAATGTTTCCAGCTTGATGTGGTTTGTCAACGGCAATGACGGTGGAATTGGCTGGGGGATTTGAAGAGTTATCCCCCCAGTATCCTCCTGGCGGAGTGAGCGCGGCTTGGTACGTGGCGGTCGCAAATATGGTAGCCAATCCCATGATTATGGAGCGAGTGGTTTCATCGTGGGAGAAAAAAAAAGATATGATCTCCCCAAAGCCGTATGGTTCCATGCATAAAAACTGTGATAGAGAGAGTTTGGGACGAAGGGTTAGACGTCCTGCCATGCGTAACCTCATCGCGAGACATTGATCGCCACTAGGATTCACTTTGAAGATTTCCCGAGCCGTCTCCCCACGGAAGTTCTTCGCATCGACATTGACAAATGTATACCCAATCAACAGCTTGATGACCTGGAAGACATGCAAGGGGAACAAAATGAAGTATAGATCCCCTCAATTGCAATCACTGCTTTGTCGCTGGCTTTACTGTGGTGCCCAAAGTGAGCTCATGCCGTACAAGTTTGAGTGATACTAAGGATATATGCAACCACGAAGTAGCTAGGAAGTGCGCATGCGAGCTGTGACATAGGCGAATTCGCAAATTAAAATGCTAATGATTATGACTATTCATAGAAGTTTAGGATTTGGTCACAGTCAACTCAAAGACTTAGGGTTCGATTAGACTATGTACGTGAGTTCTTTTCCTGTGCAGAGAAAGACTACCTTAGACCGGTATACTTAATACATTATGACAAGATTCAACTGATTTATAAAATTATGTGTTAGATTTTTATTTTTATTTTTTTATTGCGGGGGTTTCGATACGGTTCAATTATATATCACAATATTCACCTATAATATATATCACGTCACTTGATAAATCATTTTTGTTGATCGTTTTCTTGTTCTTCCACTGGATCACTCCTAACAAGCAAATTTATGGACACTTCTACAGTTTTACAACACCATGCTGTACAACGCCAAGTGTCAACCGTCAAGTAGACACTTATCGACAAATGTCAACCGTTGAATATTATATGATATACCGTTACACACAAAAGCGTAGCTCAAATCTCCACTCTATCAATGTTTCTAAATCCGTGTAATTTCAATCCCTGCTATTTCATTATTATAACTGGATTAGATTATGTCAAATTCAAGGATCAAATAACAAAAGCAAACACAACGATGAAATCAAAGAACCATACCTCAGGCTGCCCTTCTAAAGCAGCAATATGTAAGACAGTGTTACCATCTTGGTCTTTCCAATTCAAGATTTCTGCCAGCTTAACTCGCCTAAGCCATCCAAACAAAACCTTGAATGCTTTGAGGTTGTGGTTTTTGAGGGCAACGTGAACTGTAGTCTCGCATCGACTTGTTAAGTCTTCGATGGACGACTTGCAAGCAATTAGGAATTCGGCCAGGAGCTCCAAGAGCTCCACATTCTCCTTTTCATTGTCTCTTTTTTCCCCGGCTAAAAAATGCAAAGGGGGTGATCCCACCTCGTCCTCGGACTCGAATCAACCCGGGGTCGAGGGTCATCAGTGCCCTCACGGTTTGATAATGCTCGTGTTGCAAAGCCAAGTGCATAGGGCTGTAACCCTCCGGATTCAGCCCCCGAGTGAATGACGGCTTCAAGATGGCTATCTCCATGGCTACGTGGGTTTTTCCGGCTTCCGCTGCAAGATGTAGAGGAGTATCTTGGAAGGGGCGCTTAGATACGCGATCTAAGAGCTCTTGCTCCTCCCGAATTAGGTTATGTACCTCAGCAATATCATCATTTGCTATTGCTTGTCGAAGCCGAGTCTCCCTAGCCTTTTCTTCTTCTTTTTTGGCCATACTCTCGCTCATCGGGTTACTGGGGAAATTTAGGAGCAGAGGGGCTGAGCTCGCTGATAATCGATGGAAATAGTGAACTTGCAAATTCATATATAGTGCCACGGTAAAAAAAATTAATTAATTAATTAGGGGAGTCAACAAGTGTAGAGGTGGCCCCAACGACAGGTTGGGGTAAGTGGGGCCCCACATACTCTTAGACTGGTAAGGAAATCGTCGGACTTGTCAATTTACGCGCCTATCTCGCTTCCCATTTTTGCTCTTTCGCTTTTTTTTTTTTTTGGGGGGGGGGGGGGGGGGGGGGGGGGGGGGGGGGCTGGTGTTGTTGCCAATTTCGCTTCTTGTTATGTTTTGCGAGAACTGCACGACATGATTCATCGGTTGCTCATTCTAAACACTGGATCAATATCAATAACACATTTATCACAAACTAGTTAGGGGCGGTGGTCGATAAAACCCAAAGATTCATAATAATAAAAGCAAATCAATCGAGGAAAAAGAGATAAATATATAAAA